>CM030358.1:115631962-115794462 GCA_017893485.1 Hemerocallis citrina | reverse complement strand
AGGTGAAGTCGTTTGGAAGGAAGTTGTAGTAGGAGATTTGAGGAAACCAAGTTCTTCAAGAGCAAGGAGCAAGGAAAGGAAAGCAAGCAAAGCTACAAGGAGTGTTCTTGCAATTTAAAGAAGTTGGTGATTCTCTTAAACTCAAAAAATTTAGTTTTTTTTTGTGTATGTGATTTTAGCATATAGTAGGAGTTAAGAAAATCTTGGTTGCCATGTGTGATTATTTACATGCTAAGAAAAATAATTTGTATGGTAGAATATCTCTTTTCATGAAATTTTGTTAAAGAAACATGTATGAATAGGTGAGTTTGGGAATTTCTAGCTCTCAAACGATGTGGAATTTGGGACTCAAATTTTGAGGACTTGTTATTCCATGTATCTAGATCTCCTATGAATTTTTTCATAATATTTGGAAGCTATTTAGTAGCCCAAACACTTAGTCCAATTTTGGACAGAGAGCAGTCAAAAAGCTGCTGACTGTGTGAGATTCGTTATGACTTCTCGAAATCACAACTCAATATTGGTTGGGTATTTTGAGCCGAAAATATTTGTGGATACTCTTGTATGTGTCTAAAACCATAGTCTTAAATTTCATCATTTTTGGAGGTCATTTGATGCCTCAAAGAATTTGTATATTGCAACTTGTCTGAAGGCAGAAGCTGAATTCTCTCTGTTAGAAGACTGAAGTTCCAATAGTCATAACTACTTGTGTGTGTGATATTGCTACGAAAATTTTGCATTAGCTTTTTGTATGAGTCTATTTGATGATTCTCAAATTTTAGAATTTTTAGATAGCATTTGATCAAGTTTCAAAAATAAATAGTATGTATAAGTAAAGACCCTGTTGAAGAGCAGCTGAAATTTTATGCTATATTTGAGGGGTCATAACTCTTTGTGTATTATGAATCTGGAAGTAAATTTTGGACACAATAGAATGGTATGTGTGTGGTTTAAGATTCTCAAATTTCATGAGCTTTAGACTTAAGGTTTATTTGTTATTGAATTTTAAAGTAGACCAGATTCAGCTTAGTACAGATTGACTAGTCTATGAAGATGAGTAATTCTGGAATTATGGGTTGAGAATTTGGAAGACTGATCAACTAGAGATTTGTGGTGGGGAGTCATAGCTTTCCAAAACATCTGGAATTATGTAATTCCAATTTTTAGGGTGAAAGATATGATTTTGCGAAGACTGGAGCAGATCCAGTCTTAGTGAAGACAGTGTTGGCTAAATAAACAAATTCTTCTATGTTTTTGCACCTGATGGAAATTTGTGTTTTTGAGGACTTTAGTGATGGAATCTGAGGATGTGTTCTACTAGGAAGTTATAGTAAATACTCGCACCTTTCCATAGAATCGGGAATCGAGTGATTCTGATGAGTGGGCAAACTTTTATGCTATTGGAGAAGTGCATCAAGTGCATGAAGGAATGAACAGCTGAGAGTATATGAGGTTTTATTGTCTCAGGACGATTGAATTTGAGGGAATGATTAACTAGAAAGTTATAGCCTAGGGTCTTAGCTTTCCAGAGTGGGTGGTATCAAGCAATTACGAATTATATCTTGAAAGATATGGGTGTTGCAAGTTCGGAAACCTGTTGCCTTGATCGACTTCAAGCATTGTTAACTCGAGGGACTTGAGTTCCATGGGGAATTTAAGGATATTTTCTACTAGGAGATTGCAGTAGATTCTCCTACTCTTCTAGAAAACCAAATTTTGTTGGATTTCGATGAGTGCAGCTTGAGTCGCCACAACGACTTATGATTGAAAAATTGATAAGGAATTTCTCTTCATGATGCAGTAGAGTGACATTGAGCGATTAAATTTAAGAAGTTTTAAGCACTTCATGGAACTTAGATAGGTTTCCTGTGCTTAGCCCTCATGGTGGACATGAGTGAGTTGAGAGTATGGTTATATGGTCGATCTTGTGATCTGGTGTCTTGATGCCGGAGTCTGTCAATGTTCAGAGGATTGGGGTTTGCGTATGTTACCTTCATTCACAATTTTTATGTATCTTTTGGGCGCCATTGGACTACTCGTTGAGAGTCACTGGCCGGGGTTATGGTCGATGACTTGTGAAGGTATTGGGAATCGGTGAGTGTGATTCTCGTGATTATTGTTATTTTGACAGACCAATCAGGCTTGACATTGTTGATCAACACCGTGTATGATTTTTGAAAGTGCTGGATAGATCCAGCCACCTTTAGAAGTGGTCCCTTTGCATGTGTATGACCTATCCTCAACTCTCAAGTGTTGAATTGAGAGGTGGGGGGGAGGGGGTGGGGGGGTGGGGGGTGTATTTCTATACCCCAATACTTATTATTTTGGTGTCGTAGGTTCTTAAGACACAGGTAGTGACTTGAACGACATTTGAGTCGTCAACCTTGTCTAAGTTAGTTGCCTACACTATCAACCATTAGCCCAACATGGGGATTTCCGTCTTAACAATTGAAAGTGACTAACTCAGGCACCGACGAAATTATGGGAAGATGATCCCGGGCCGAGTTTGAGGATGAGACTAAATGGGGGAAGTGGCGAGCAAGTGATCGCGTCGTCGGAGCCGCAGGTTGATATACAGGAACGAGAGTTTCTAGTAGGGAAACTGCTTGAGACTATGCATAACTTAGTGTAGTACCCCGTATTTTTAAATATTATTTTTAAGGGTTATAAATAAATTAAAATGATTTTTGGAGATTTAATAAATATTTTTCTGAAGATTTATCTTTGTACACGCAAAGTTTTTTTGGGAGGTTCAAAGTCAAAAATTATTTTGTGGAAAATCATTATTTATTATTAGATATTATTTGTGAATTTTCTAGATTTTTCTGATATTTGTTGGCTTACAAATATTTCAAAAAGAAGCATTTTTGTGCAAAATTACCAAATGGGGTGAAAACTCCAGATTTTTTGATTTTTGGGCTGGGTATAATGCCTAGTCAACTCAGGGTTAAAAAAGTTTACTTTACAAGTTTTGATAGAAGGGGATCTTTTTGCAAAATTGCTATTTGTAAGGATGAAAATGCAAATTCGTAATTCTGGGTTTTTCAAACAGTGTCGGCTGACTTTATGAAGATTTTTTTTAATTTTTAAATCTCAAATAAATTGGTTTTATCAAGTTTCCAAGTATAAGAATCTATTTATGTAAAGGTATATTTTAAAAGGAGTATTTTTGCAAATGTGTTCAAAACCCTGATTCTCTTATTTCCGGCCTATTTAAAAGGTGGAGTGCAGCCGTCTTTCACTGCACAACACAAAGGGTTTATTATTATTATTTTCTTGGAGATTTAAAGAGAAGATCTTGGATTTTTTGCGAAGTAGAGGCTTTTCTCATTTTCTAATTTGTCTTCGTTTGATCTCTTCAACAAGGTGAGTGATACAATTTATTTTGTTTTGTTCTTTGAATGTTGCATGTGGTGTTTCATCTATTAGAAAGCATGCAAGGGTTTTGATATGAATGCATATGGTGGATTGGATGAATTGATAAGTTAAAAATTGGATTTTTGTGAAAACCATAGTTATTTGTGAGTAGAATTGCATGTGAATGATTTTAGATTGTAGGAGAACCCAATATAAATTGTGAGTAGGCTATTTCTGTTGGATTATTGGTAATTTGATTGAGTATGGTGAATGTTATGCATAAATTGATTAAAGATGAGATTTTTGGACTATTGGTGAGATGGATGAATGCAACTTGGCCATGTTAATGATAAATTTATTTTTTTTCATGAATTAACTATTGAGAATAGTTGAGATTGCGTTTGAGGAATTTTGAGAAGGAGTAATGGATTAAAAGACCATGTCTTGAGAATTTGAGTTATGATGACTAGATTTGGGTTTGATACATTTTAACTAAATTAGGGGATTTTGTGATCGGTGAGAGGTTTTACTTGAATTTGGATTTCTCAAATACTTAGATCTGAATATTTTGTTATTTCTAATTAATGGATTGTGAAGTTTTCTTTGATGCACGAACATGCACAAACAATTTACATGAATATCGTATTTCATTATTTTTTTGAGTAAATAGAGTCTTTATGTGTCTTCGGAGGATTTGACTATATCTTAACTTATTTTGGTATTGATAAAGTTTGGAATATAAAACGAAGTTATTTTGAGGTATGATTGATTCTTAAAAACTTTACTTTTGATATATGCGCACATTCATGTTTTATTTTGAAGAAATTCATCAAAAAGCTATTTTAACAATTCAAAGTGGTTTTGATTGGTTTTTATGGACTCTTATATACTCTACAAGTCGTATTTGAACATATCAGAAATATACTTTTTATAGATTTCATTTTTATAAAGTAAAACTCCGTATCGGTTGAAATGTGCACAACTAAAACTGCAATCTGGATGGCTGACAGTCGACCGACCAATGTCGACAATCGACTGCTGGGGTCCTGGCAGAGGTATTTCTTGAGTCTCGAAATTTCTTGCAAGACAGTCGACTGACTTCCTTATACAGTCTATTGTCACTGCTCAGATTTATGTTTTCTTGATGTATTGGATTTTCATGCGGGACAGTCAACTGACCACTTTACACAGTCGACTGGTCTGCTCTGATTTAAGTTTTCTTAAAGTTTTGGATTTTACGCGGAACAGTCGACTGATCCATTTTTCCAATCGACTGCCTCTGCACTGTTTTGGGGTTTACTCGAAGTTTTGGATTTTCGCTCTGGACAGTCGACCGATGACTTTTTACAGTCGACTGCTACTACTTAGAATTATTTGCTTGAAATACTGGTTTTTCGCTCTGGACAGTCGACCGACTTCGGTTTACAGTCGACTGTTACTGATGCTTTCTTGAGTTATTATGATGTTCTTTAAACGATTGATTCTTTAAATGTTTTGGGATCTATAACTTACTATTCTAAATATTATCTTTCTACAGAACATATGTTTTTATGATGTTTGGGAATTTTATAAAAGATTTGGGTTTTGTTGATTAGAGAAGTTTCTTCATATGATCGTTTTGACGATGAATTTGTGAGTTTTGATGATATCTCAAGGAGTTGAGTGGGAGTCCTATGAACCGGCAGTTGAGATTTGTTGATTTAGACCTGGAGGGGTCTTGGTTTGGTTGTTGAGTATTTAAGTCTGGCAAGATACACTAACTCTAGAGATGGGGATTTTGTGTTTTAATAATAATCAACTTGGGAAACTTGGGAAACGTAAGTATAGGCTCGTGGTCTTGTTAGTTCAACGGATGCGTTCCAGGACTTTTTGTTGTTATGTCTCAAGAGGACATTTGCATGTTCGCATGTCGAGGGTCTGCAGGCCTATTCACGGAGCATGCAGGGTGCATTCGTGTGTCGAGGAGCAGGCTTATTCACGGATTGTACCTGCTGTATCTACACGTTGAGACCCTTGCAAACCTATTCGTGGGGTACACGGTTGGGAGGTGATCCTCCGGTTTTTGAGCTATCTTACATGATGCTTGCGCGTCGAGGGCTGTGGTGCCTATTCGCGGAGTATTCTGGATCTTGTTTTCCAGCACCGTAGTAGGATTAGTTGCATAACGAGGGGTTTAACCCTATAAAGTGGAGATCGATAAGGGCTTGCACCGGACTTATGTATTATGGAATGCATAGAATTCGAAAAGTATGCATTAGAGAGTCAACATATAGAGATAGTGTTTTCTTGACTTGGTTTTACGCTTGTGTTTTCCTGTTTTTCCTACACTTGACATTTAGTCTAGATTCACTTGATGTTTTCATGTATTACTTTTTACTATCTTATATTCCTTGACGTTTTCATGCTTTACTTATTGTTATTCTTTAATTCATTTATTCTTGCTGTTTATACTTGTTGTTATGAATCCATGTTTATGTTTTATTCATGTTGCTTTGTTTTTATGTCACTCACACTGTTATGGCTGACCCCTATAGTTTTGGGGGTTAGGGTTATCTCTAGCCTCATATTTTACAGGTAGGTGCTTATAGCTTGGGATTTGGATGCTTGTGCTAAATTGATGTAATAGAGCTTATGTAAATTTGTAAAAGAATGTGTTATAAAGAAGAAGTTTGTAATTCAAGGTGTTTTGTACTCCACTGTATATGTAAACGATTGTTGTAATAAAAGTTGAAATAAAAATTATCTGTATTTTTTGCTATGTTTACTATTGCAATTGAAGTTGATGCTGGGAATTGTGCCACATATTTCTAAGATATCATAATGAAAATTCGGGGCGCTACACTTAGACTATGAATCAGTTGGTGGTCATGCCCTTGTAACATGTCTACGTAGACTTAATGTCAGTTAGATTTTGCCATCACCTATAAGCTGCATTAGTTTATAGCGACTAGTAGTCGGGTGTTGTACTCTCCTGTCATTAGGGATACGTGCTGCGGTGCGTATCTTGCACTGTTGATTCTTGAAGTACCGTGGTAAGAACGTGATGGGATTTTCTGGAGGATAGGGGAATTAGACCTTCGAGGCCATCAAGTTCTATGCTGGTGGACACGAACGGATCATATGGGCTGCGGTCCTGTGAATCTTTGGCGCCAGAGGTACGCTGCGGTGTATCTTTAAGTTCATCACGACTTTTGAGTGGGGTCCGAGAGTTGGGCACTAGTGACATACCAAGACACCGCTAAGTGACTGCAGATTCAAATGTGACCGATTAATCTGCAACATCATCAACCACGATCCATCTATCAGGAACAGGACAAATACAAGAGTATGATGCATGGCGAGGGTTCAAAACCCTGAACTTGGAGACAACGACTTGATTTGGAAAGTATGTAGAATGGGATGCATACATTTCCAAAGTCTCGCTTGCATTTAGTTTAAATACATCCTGACCTGTGCATTAGATTACTAGGGCTTATCGTACATGGACACCCTTGACCCGACTCCATTTTCCTTCCTTTTAGTCACTTTTCTATTTGCATTCAATCTTGATTGTCTAGTTCGGAGATCGTTGTTTTTTTATCAGCATTGCGTTAGTAGAATTACTGACGTGCCCACTAAATTAGGTACTGGATACCGGGTCGCGAGTGCAGGAGAACCCAAGACCAGCAGAGCATCCAAGTGGAGTGGCAATGTACATGCCTACCATTCGAGCAAATGTCGGAACATCAGAGCAGTGCAGCGGGAGGTCCGAGCTACATGGCGCATCTTGGGGAAGCAGCATGACCGCTCGGTGGAGCTTCCAGTAGAGAGTTGTTGGTTACCGTTCTGGGTGACAGACGGTAATCGTTACACTGTAGTATCTATAACAAGTTAATGTAATTTGTATTCGAGCAGTACAATGGTTGTAACTAATGATGTAATAACTCTGATGATAATAATTTTTTTTTATATTCCGTGTTATTTACTGTGTTGAGATGCATCTGAAGGAAAAGATTCTGGTTGTGTCACGGATGTCCGATAACGGGGATCCGGGGTGCTACACAAACTAACGGTATTTCTTTAAATAAAAAAAAATATGAAGGTATATGCTAGTTTCCGCATTTTGAATGAGGACATTTGCTAAAAAATCCCAAATAATTTTTTTAAAAAATAGTGGGGTATATACTAGTTTTCACATTCTGAATGGAGGCATTTGCTAAAATACATTTTATTGTGAGTATTTAGGTCATTTTACATATTACGTGCGACGCACGTGAGTTTACTTAACCGGGATTTTAACTGTTACATTCAAACTTGAGATATTTCTTAGTTTTTTTTAAATAATAGAGATATATACTAGTTTCTATATTTTGAATGGAAACATTTGCTAAATTTGCTAAATTATCCCAAATTAAAACTATCGGTCAATCAATTAATGCCTATTTTTGTTCAACAAAAATCAGTGATTGTTTTGTAGGTCAAAATAAACATTGATATTTAATAGTTTTTGATAAATATTAATACTTAATCAGAGGTATTCATCTTATAGACTAGAATTTAGCTAACAATTCTGATCAAATTAATCCAACCAAAGAAGAACAGACTACTACAGACTACTAGGATTTAGTTTCAGTTAGTCTAGGTTAATTTTCTGCTGCCAAAGCAGTTGCCAAGAAAGCCAACAATTCCTCGATTTTCGATAAGAAAACTTTGGTAGTTCAACGTCAATAGAGTTTGTTTTCAGATGAAAAATACAGATCTCTTTTGGTCTAAAATATTGTACAAATGTTGGATTATATCATGGAGATCAAGACAAAAGAAATCTATTTTGCCAGCAAAATGACAGATCCACAACCATGGGAAACCAATACAATAATTCACCAACTAGGCAAACTGCTAATGCAACTGATACTTTACTGATTAAAGTGAGCAAATAACTAGTAATCGTATATATAATACAAAAAATCACTCAAAACTCAACAAATTGCATGGAAGATATCACCACCTTTAGAATCCAAGATACCACAACATTGGTACGTGCCTCTCAGAAAAAGCTTAGTATAAATCTTCAACACTATATATAAAGCTTAGAGCGGGTGATCAAGACGACAGAAATTTGCTCCACCACTCCACCCTCTCAGAGCCTCGCTTTGATTAAAGGTGATGCAAACTGTTAAGTCACATTCGAACCTTAAAGAGTTGCAGGAATGCAATCACTCGGGTCCCTTGTTTCTTCCCCTTTTCCAAAATTCTTCATAAATTTAATGCCAAAAACAAAATATATTGAGGACGCACACCTGCCTTTTTAACACTGTAAGAGCTTTAAATAGGATGCATGTAGTCGAGCTCAGGAATTGACATCAAAACTTCCAGCTTTACTGGGAACAGAGAGGTGGTTGTCGAGCAGGAACGAGAGATCAAGTGGTTGTGAAGTTTCAAGGCTTGAAGCAGATGGCCTGTTTTCATGAACATTTGTAGCTCCCCGTATGGAAGAACCTGAACCAGTTCTCTCATGTTGTCCATTCATCCTGTGCATAAAACAAATGTTAAATATACAGGGACAAGAATTTCAGGGAAGTCTTTCAAGAAGAAAAGAAATTTACAGGGACAAGAATTATTGCATCGATGAGGTCCAGTCCCAAGCATGGATATCAGACATAAAGTAAAATGTTTGTAAATAAACTGAATATAACTATATAAGGAACATATATATATACTTCAATAATGAGAAGTAGTTATTAAGTGCAAGTTAGCCTATATGTCTAGCTCAGATATTAAGTGCGAATTACCAATCAGTTGCTCCTTAAATGGATAAATTGGACTGTACAGGAGGTCCTCAACTTCACTCATATTATTCTTTTGACCCCCCAAAGCATATCCCACGCAATACAACCAACAGATAGCTAATATTATCTTGAAAAAACATATGTTACATCTGAAGTACTAATACTGTAAATAGTTGGAAAGACACTTAAAAATATTCTACAAGACTGATAGATCTTAAATAATTCAATCTTCAAAATGATTTTCTAATTCTGGCATCTTTTTTTCTCTCAATAAATTCATCCTGTCAGTGTTGGTTCTCACAATCCGGTTGCCAGCTCCAGTTTCTTACACTTAAACTGCTGCATCAGTCAGACCTTGTAAAGCAGAGACAACCAGACAGCCTAACATATCCACAAGGACCACAACATCAATAAAAGGTTGAAATAGCATAAGCAATTTAAGGAACCTGGGGAGATGACAGTTTACAACATAATTTTCATTATTTTTACCCAAAAAAATGCATAGTTTACATTATTTAAAAAACAAAAATATGAATAAAACATATAATAAAAAAAAAATAAATTGTTTTCTCCTAGCTTGATATGTTCTTTTGGAGGAAATTACCAATTTACCATGCTGCCACCTTTTGTGTTTTGGCTAAGAAGAAAAAAAGGGCTTTGAGATTGGGAAAGAGCAGATATTAAAGCTATCTGTTTTTCTGTCAGGATCAAAATATCAAAAAGTTTTATTGAAAATAAAATATGAACCACCAATGCTAGTTAGACCTGCCCACAGAACAGCATGATTCACTTCGTTCACTTTGAACTATATGTCATAAAAGAACATGTCTCTCGACATATGTCATAAAAGAACATATCTATCGACGATGCATAGTTTCATAATCAAATGGATGTAATATGATATAAGATGTATCTTGATTCATGAACCAGGGCATCCTACAGTCAATCTATTTCATTAACCATGATCTGGGTTAGCCGTGACTATAAGGTAGATATTCCACGAGATAAAAGAAAGAGAAAAAGAAAGAAACACTCTGGTCCAGATCACCTTGACCTGGAAAGACATTAGTGGAAACATAGGTTCCAGATTTGTTCAAAGTGATCTATCTCCGAGCCAGTACTCGAAACCCACAATTCTTTAATTTATTCAGGATTCTAAGAAGATTAAATGTCATTTTCTGTTGAAAAATCTTTGTAAAACCTGTGCCTTCCTTCCTTCCTTCCTTCTCTTAAAAAACTACATGAGCTATGGCAGAGAAGTTCGAGGTTCATAAATGGCCAAAGTATAAATGTCATCACTTACAAATGCTTGCACCCTCTCTTCACATTAGTTCTTCATTCCAGAATTTCTAGACTATTCGACTTCTAGTCTTCTAGACCAAGGTTATGTAAAACTACTACATTTTAACTTTTCCGTACAACTTTACTGTTATAATCCATATGATATCGGTTGTATAAAGCCACGTGTAACCGTACTCCCATATTTACAAGGGTGATTGGTGAATAATCTTATATTTCTGTATAGATGGTAAAACTAAATATGTGCTTCGCCCGTGCAAATAAATCCAGTTATGAGTAGCTCAGAATTTCATAGTTATCATTTCAAATATGTAACAGATTCAAAATAAATCTCTCTATGTCAAACGTAGATATTTTTATTTGATTATTTATAACATTTAATTATCTTGTATTCAACATATTTTCATCTGACTGGAGTCTTCAAGTATATGAAATCTGAATGTTCTATACACAACAAACTTCCGATTCAACAGATCTCCTATAAATGGATTCATCAAGTATATGAGGTCTGACCATATTACACACAAGAAACTTGCATCTAGATGCAGACGGATAGACAATAGAGTATAACTGTGGAAACTAACACTGGCTAGGTAGAGAAGCTATGGTTCTTACTTTAGGTAACTCAACATCTCAGATCTTGGATGTTATTTTAAACTATGAGAAAGGTTTGTTTTTCTTAAAAACCAATCACTCTGCATATGATGCAATTGGTTTAGATCCTTAATTTCATCTTGGTTTTCTTCGTTGAGTTTTTGATTTGGGGTCTCTAAGAATTTTGAGGATTGGGGAAAGACTTGATTTCTTATCTGGGTTTCCTTTCATCTGAAAGGATATATTATACTGTTTGAACATGGTCTCCAAGTGAAGTCACTTGTAGTGATAACGTGTTCCGTTTTTAGTTTTCTACTGGTTTGAGTCTCTTGCACTTGTTTCATTAATTCATGCTGTCTACCGTTTTTAATGTTCACTTGCGCATGCCACGGGTTCGCATTTGCTTGCACTAGTACTAATAATAATTTTTTTTTTATAACAGCATAACACAAACAAATGATTATGATAAGCAGATTTCCAAATCTGCTTGTACTAGTATTGTTTATGGTATTTTTTTATAACAACATAACATAAACAGTCATAATGATATGATGATTTAAAATAAATACTAATAATCAGTTGTTAGTAATTGTCCCATATATAGTTTCTTAGTAACCCCAAATATCAATGGGGGTGACAACAATAAGCAAGAGCAGATTTGCGAGTCATCAAGAGGGTCACTGTATCAAAATTGCACATCCTCAAAGAATCAAAACTCTTGAATTCTCATATAAGAAAGGTATCTTTGATACCTTCTATATAGCAAAGCACTGAAAATATCCACTATCTAGTTTTATTATAAAGGAGTGATCTAAATAGATAAACTTCCACCAAACAAATAAATATATCAATCATATACCTGGAAGAAATTGAAGCATTTTGCATATCTTTCACTGTAGAACCTTTCCTCCCACCCAGTGCTCCAAGAAAGGGATCTGAAAGGAGGCTACCAAATTCCCCCTCTAAATCCAGTGGCTTTGTTCCAGAAGGCTGCCTATATGATGTCTCTTTACTATTAGTTTGTATTGATAAGTTTCCCAAGCCACCAGGTACTTCACTAGAGCCAGTAAACTCTTGCCAGTCATCAAAAGAATCTTCCTCACCATCAGTTTTCTTAGTACTTTCAGATGGTATGGCCTTAGTACTGATTTCTGTTGATAAATTTCCCACACCACCAGAAGAATTATTCGAGCTCGTGAAATCTTTCCAGTCTTCAAAAGAATCTTCAACACTGCTGGTCTTAGTACTCTCATAAGGTGTGGGTTTACTATTAGTTTGTGTTGATAAATTTATCATGCCTGATTCATCCGAGCAGATGAAATCTTGCCAATCATCAAAAGAATCATCCTCGTCAGCTATGTTGTTAGTATCATTTAATTTCACTATGCTTGCTGGAGAAACTGAAGCATCTAACTGATCACCATTATTAGGACCTTCCTGACCAACATAACCTGAGAACAAATCTGAATTTAAAAAATCACCAAAATCAATTTCCTGTAAATCCCTCGACCTCATTCCGGATGTATGTCCTAATGATGTGCCCTCAGTAACAGTTTGTGTTGGTGCTTTATCCCATGAATGAAAAAAAACATCATTACCACTCATGTTATCTCCATAGCTAAATTCATTTGTGCTTGATTTAGGAGCTAAAGAATCTGAATGGATATCATTCACCTCAGAAGAAACTTTGGGGCCATCCATTTTTGAAAAGAGATCTGAATGTCCAAAGCTCCCAAACTCAAAATTCGATTGATCTACTGACTTAATTTCAAGAGCATTGTCACTAGATTTCACACCAGTATCAGTCATCAAAGAATTTGGTAAATCTCCAGGTGCCTCCTTCGAACTGGTGAAGTCATTCCATGCATCCAGAGAATCAGCGTAATCATCGTCATCATCGTCATGTTTAGAATCATCAAGTTCCTTCATGCTGCTGGTGGAAACTGGGGCATCAAACTGTGCAATACTTGCCTCACTGAGTCCTTTCTGGCCACCCAGTGCTCCTGAAAAGAAATCTGACTGTAAGAAACTTCCAAAATCCATATCCTGTAGATCTAAAGGCTTTGTTTCAGAAGCATGATCAGTAACTGTGGGATCTGCAGTGGTTTGTTTCACTGAATTTGGTAAATCTCCTGGTGCTCCATTTAAGCTGGTAAAATCGCACGGGTCCTGAGAGTTGCTATTGATGCTTTCAATATTATCAGATTCATGTACTTTACTATTGAAAGTTGGACCATCAAACTGAATATCATTCACCTCGTTAGGAACAATCTCTTTACTCATTCCTCCCATAAAGTCATCTGAATCGAAGAAGTTGCCAAAATCCATCTCCGGTGAATTCACTGATTTTGATGTGGCAACATTCTCATTGCGTATGATCACACTGCCGGACTGCATCCAGGAACTCGAGGAAACTCTGAGTTCCTTGGAACTAGCAAAGTCTTGCCAAGAATCAGAACCATCTTCCATAGTATTATTATTGTCATCGTGTAAGCTGCTAGAAGGCTTGGGCATGATATCATTGTCTGACTGTATCCATGAATTTGAGGAAACTCCAGGTGCTTTGCTTGAGCTAGCAAAATCTTGATTAGAATCAAAAGCATCTTCCAAATCATCATTATTACCATCATGTTTGCTTGTAGTGTTACTAGATTCTTTTATGTTGGTAGTAGCCTCGGTTGTCATCTCATTGCTGGACTGCACCCACGAACTTGACGAAACTGTAGGTGCTTCATTTGACCTAGCTAAGAATTGCCAAGAATCCAAAGCATCTCCAAGAGCATTGTAATGATCATCATGTTTGCTTTCAGAGTTGCTAGATTCTTTCGGGCTGTTAGTAGCATTGGATGTAAGCTCATTCTCAGAGAGCATGCAAGAACTTGATGAACCTCCAACCGCTTCGCTTGTACTAGCAAAGGCTGACCAAGAATCCAAAGCATCATGTTTATTTTCAGTGGTACTAGATTCGACCAAGCTGCTATCAGCCTTGGGTCGGATCTCATTCTCAGAGTTAATCCAAGAACTTGATGAAACTCTCGCTGCTTCATTTGAGGTAGCAGAGTCTTCCCAAGAATCCAAACCATCTTTCAAGTTGTTATTAGTATTATTATTATCATCATCAAATTTTCTTTCAGTGTTACTGGATTCTTTCATACCACCAGTAGCCCCAGTTGTGATCTCATTGCCAGACTGCACCCAAGAACTTGATGAAACTCCAGGTGCTCCACTCGAGCTAGCTAAGAAGTCCCACGGATCCAAAGCATTACTCTCATCATCATGTTTGCCTTCACAGCCACTAGATTCCTTCATGCTGCTAATAGGCTCGATAGTAATCTCATTATCAGCATTCATCGAAGAACTAGACAAAATCCCAGGTGTCTCAATCGATCTAGCAAAATTCCGCCACGAATCATGAAACTCATCATTCTCATCATTACCAACATCAATTTTGCTTTCAACCATACTCAATTCTCTTGCATTGCTACTCCGACACACCTCATCATCTACCTTTGTTTCTCCATCATCTCTTTCACTTGCACCTCCCAACCGATCCGCTGCATTTGACCAGAGATCGTCTTGCATCCAATCCCCACCAGAGGTTAACCCACCACCTCCGCCTTGTGCTTCTTCACCATTACCCTCATTGCTTATTTCCTGCTCTATACTACTTCGCTGAGTAGATCCTGATGCAGATTGTTCTCCACTAGGAAACTCAGTACCAGAATCCTCAAAGAGGTCAACTGATCTGGGCTCCACAGCTGCAACACCTCCCGTACTAGCAGACTGAAACCCACCTTCCCAATCCGCAAATGAGTTATCAAAGTCACCGCCACCGCCACCATCAGCAGCATTACCTAAACTCGCTCCAACATCCGGTGACTGAAAATCTCTAAAAAGATGCACACTCTGCGACCCAGAAACAACATCGCGCCTCTCCACTTGCTTCTTGGCTATCACATCTTCACTATTTATACTCGAACTTCTATTCAAATCAGAGAAGAAGTTACCGAAATCAGCCGTGGACAAATTCATCGGCTGAAAACCAACAGAACCAGCCGGAGCCGGAACGTCCCAATTAGCGCGCTTTTCGACAACATCCTCCCTCTCAATTTCAGGCTGCCACGTCAGCACCAAATCCAGCAGACTGGACAAAACCACCTCATTCCCTGGCGAACCCTCTCTCTTGCTCGAACCGCTGTTTGCCTCCGTATCCAAATCAATAACTTCCTAAAACAACAACACAATTCACAGTAAAAAAAGCTAATCTGTGGGTTTTTAAAAAAAAAACAAAAAAAAAACACAGAAATATTTATTTAAGAAAACAACATACGGATCCGTCTAAGTGGAGAGATCGGAGGAGGTTCTTGCAAGCGATAGTGGAAGCGAAGGAGAGGGAGTGGTCGGGCATCGTCGTCGTCGGATGGTTTTGGGCGCCGCAGAAGACGCAGAGAGTGGAGTGGGGCCCGCGGAGGAGGCCGGCGCCACGTCCGCATTTGGGGCAGCAGAGGTGAGGGGGGAGGGAAGGGGGGTCAAGGGAGGCGGTGACGTCATGGAGTGAGGGAAGCGGGGGAGGGGATAACGTCGGATGGAATGAGGGAGGGATTCCGGCGTTTTTGCGGAGAGTGGTTTGGATTTGGCGGATTAGATCTGAGGGGATCTCCGGCGACATGGGAGGTGGGAAGGGGAAGAGGGAGATGGAGATGGTAGTTTTTTTGTTTTTGTTTTTGTTTTTGTTTTTGTTTTTTTTTTAATTTTTTAAAATTTTAAAATTTTATTTTTTTTGGGTTGTTGTTGTTGTTTACGGATAGAGCTTGGTTTGGGTGATATGTAAGTTTGGGACGGTGACGAATGTTTTTGTTGGCTTGTTTTTGGGATTCTGATCCGACCATTGATTATGAATTAGATAAATCGGACACGGATTTTAAAGATAGTAGTATTATATTTTTGGGTTTTCAACGTATATGTCCCTAACAAATATGTTAATATCACATATACCCCTCACAAATGTATATTTTCACATTTATCCCTAACAATGTGTATCCAACTTTTTAGTTACCCCTTAAGTTAAAACTATTTTAAAAACATAAAAAAAATGTATGAAATATACAGTTATGTTTAATAGATTTTATGTAAAATTGCTGAAATACCCTTTCTCTACTAGTTAAGCTTATTCCTCTTGCTTTTTGTAAACCAGATCGTCTTTAAGACCAATTGAAACACATCAATCATTCTCAATTGTTCTTCCATTTTCTTAATAAATGGACAAATTTACAGTACATCTTTATAATTTCATCTTCTTCATCGTGTTTTCTAGCCAAATTCGCCACTAATCTTATAAGTTTTAAATACACGTAATTTGAGGCAACTTTTAGAGATAAATAAGAAATGAACTAATATTGTTAGGGGCATATATGAAAATACACATTTTTGAAGGGCATATATGATATTAACATATTTATTAGGGGTGTATGTGTTAAAAACCTATATTTTTTTATCTGATCTGGAAGTGTGCCAATAGTATATTTAGCATTTTCAGTATATGGACAGTTTAATTAGCAAAACCTAAACGGGTTTCATCAAGGGCAGATGTATCCTGAACTGTGTGGCCACCGCAGAACAAGTTATCCACCACTACCATACGGGAAACTCTAAGAACTTCCTCCTCAAACTGGACTTTGAGAAAGCATACGACTCCGTCGACTGTGAGTGCTTGCTGGAAGCTCTCAGAGGGAGAGGCTTCGGGGTTAAATGGATTAGATGGATCAAACAATGTTTATACATTAGTAAAACGGCAATCTCGGTTAATGGGCAGCCGGGTCTACCGTTTTCTTGCAAGAAGGGACTCCGGCAGGGAGATCCGCTATCACCTCTTCTATTCACTATCGTAGCAGATGTGCTGAGGGGCATGCTAGATAGCTGTCGGAGAAAAGGTTGGATAACACCCGTGGCTAGCAGCACCTCAAATCAAGGGTGCACGATTCTTCAGTATGCTGACGACACCCTACTCTTTGATAATGGGAACAGGTCAGAAACAGTCTGCTTTAAAGGGGCCTTCTACTGTTTTAAAGCTTGGTCAGGTCTCAGGATTAATTTTCACAAGAGCGCTTTGATTCCAATTGCACTCTCCGATGTAGAAGCACAGGACCATGCTACCATACTAAACTGTATGATAGACGAGTTCCCAATCAAATATTTAGGGCTCCCACTCAGACCAGGTAAGCTTACTAAGACGGACTGGCTACCTATCATAGACAAGGTGGAGGACAGATTGTCTGGTTACAAAGGAAAATCGCTTTCCCTCGGGGGCAGAGTTGTCACGCCCCGCTTCCCAAAAATATGGAATACGAGCACGTGACGAAGCCCAGCGAATGATTTTTACATCATCCATAAGCTGTAGGATCGACCCAGCATCATAACAAGAATATACAAGAGGAATATATATAGCCAAGCATGCATGAATAATTTATAAAGCAACAGAAACAACTGAATTATAATAAACCATCCAAGTAGTTTCAAGTCTGAATCAAAGTAAAACTCGGGAACATCAGCCCGTTACAAGTTCTCAATTTTTCAAGAAAATAATAATTCAAATAAACTAATAATGCAAGAAATTAAAATATTCCAGTCAAGTCCTTCTCCACTTGGAAACTAGAACCTTTGCTCAGCAATTCCTGCGGGAAGCTCGTCTCCAAAGTCTGTTTAATAATATAAACAGGGAAACAAAGGGGAAACAAGGGAAAATGCCCTTAGTGCAAGTTAGGGCCACAAATAGTAAAAGCAAGTACAAGAAAGGGGAAAACAAGAATCGGAATCAAGAATAAGCAAGGTTATAAGAAGTAGTGGCAAATTCAAAGACTAGCTAGCAAGAGGGAACATCTTAGTAACTAGGTTGGATAACAACTGCTAGTGGTGAAACACATGTCAGGTACACCTATAAGGGTAATTAATGTCAAGTGTCAACTCAAGTCTAGTGTCATATGTTATCTTAAATGTTAGGTCTCAAATGTCTAGTCATCAAGTCCAAGTGTCAAGTTATCTAGCTCAAGTTTCTCAAGTCCAAGTCTAGTTCAAGTTATCGAGTCCAAGTTATCAAGTTCAAGTCTAGTGGTGATTACTAGCTAGGTAGCACGACATGCATCCATTATACTACATGGTTGCTACAGTCAAATCAATTGCGCTTAGACCTAGTAATGGATTTTATAGGGCGGCGTACTCAGGTATCAAGTATCAAGCAAGCCTTGGTTCATGAATCGAAAATTAAATAACAAGTTCGCGAATCCACAAGCAAGTTCAAGAACCGCACAATGGGTTCAAGAATCAAACAAGTTCATGAGCCGAGTAACCGACTCCATGAATCAAACAAGATACAACAAGTTCATGAACCAAGTATTGGGAAACACGGGCCCCCTTCCGAGTACACTTATCTATATTGTCCACTCTATAATCTTTCCCCAAACCCCGGCTTATTACTTTAATTAACTCTTATCAAGCAGGCACACCTAAGTGAATGTTGTAATTTAATTCTAGAAAAATTTAGGGATGTCCTAGATGATGTCCAGCAGCTACACACAGAATTTGGGGTCAAACGCACGCTGTTTGTACAGCTGAAATAATTCGCAAAGTCAATATATACAGCAGTTTTTACAGAACTGCGCCTACTGACACAGCTGCAGTATAACAGCCATATCTCCTAGACCGTAACTCCAAATTCAATCATTCTGGAGTCTATCGACATCTACACATCCTGATCTACGTTTCATATTCAGGCCTCGGGCCCAAATTCCAAAGATAAGAGGGTCGAAACCGCAAATGAAAACCCAGACAGCAACATAGGGAAATAATTCACTAATGTAGATTTCATAGAATTATGTAATTTGGTGTCCATCTACATTATGTGGCACAAATACATGGTAATGGGAATCAAACAGCGAATAATAATATTTTCCAAGTCATAATAATCACAAATTGCCAAAACACTAAATTTATATGCGTCTACAATTTCTAGGGGTCCTTAATTCATATGTCCATGTGGTTCGCAAGTTCAAGGAGATAAAAGAGTCCAATTGAATTATTATTTAATACGAGAAAGTTTTGTGACTCTTAGATTGGTGAGTTTGAAGGTTCAAATTGTTTTACTATGATATTTCAAAGGAGAGTCACAACTAACTACATGTGGTATTTCAAGGAGACTTGTACTAGGACAATAAGATGTACAAGGTTACTTGCCTTAAATGACGATTAAAATCTCCGCTTGTTGAAGCAAAAAGAGTAGAAAAATCCCCGGAAATATCCTCGAAAAGCGCGTGCAAAATCTGATCGAAGATCGAGCTTTCCTTGCGCACAAGATCGGCTCAGAACAGCGAACGGCGAAAGCGGGATCTGGCGCGGCAAAACAGGGAACAGCCAAGCGAACGAATCAGATCGCTTCTCCCGCACTGGATCCAGCCGAACAGGGGACAGCGGAAGTGGGATCCGCTGCGGGTGAAACACGGGGCAGCGATCAAGTCAGAGCCACTGGCACGAATCTTGATCCCATCCAGCGGTTGAGATTTGATCCCGCCAACCGACTGCTCCTTCTTCCTCTTCTTCGTTCTTTCGATCGGCGGAGAGCGAGGGAGCGGCGGCGATGCTGGCGATGGCTTCGACGGCGAGGCGGCGTGACTGCGACACTGGCGGCGGCGCGAGTGTGACGGGAGGCGACGGCGGTGGGTGCTCCTCTGTTCGTGGTCGAGAACAGGGGAGAAGCGGTGTGGGGTTCGTCGGCGCCTGGCGAAGCAGCGGAGATGGTGAGGCGGTCGAGGGGGGTGTGCTAGAGATGGTGAAGAGGCGGGGATCTTGACGGAGGTGGTGAAGTGGGAGTAATGGCGAGAAATGGGTGGGTTCGGAGTTGGGTTCGATGGCGAGGACGATGGCGAGGGGTGATCTACGGTGGTGAGAGGGCGATGGTGACGGAGTGGAGGATGACGAGGCGAAGGTGACGGTGTGGGGCGAGGCGATCGGAGATGGGTAATGGGTTGAAGATGGTTTGGCGAGCGAAGGATGGGGACGAAGGAGAAGGGGATTAGCGGCGGTAGAATTAGGGTTTAACAGTAGAGATTAGGGTTAGGGGTTGGGGTTAGGGTTTAAATACAAGGGTTAGTGGGTATTGGGTTTAGGGGATCCGTTTCGAATAGGGCCCAACAGGAGAATTGGCCAACATGTATCAAAATTGAGATTAAAGGGATAAATGAGAAGAATTGGTCAATTCTTCATAAAGAACGACACAAAAGGCAGACAAATGAACCTGATAAAATGACCCCCAAAAATTTGAGTCGAGACAAAATAATGATTTTATTCGAACTGAAATAAAATACGGAATCTCAAATAGACAAAAGAGTACAGATGAGAAAAATACGGTATAAAATACAAATACAGGAAACAGGAGTTACAAGAGTGGTACTTATCAACTCGATATTGTCTAATCTGCCCATTTACTACATGTCGTTTTTTGAGCTGCCTAAATGGATAATCCAAAGGATTGACAGAATCCGAAAGCGATTCCTCTGGAAAGGGGCGGACTCGAATAGAGGGGGATACCACCTGATCAAGTGGGGTATTGCATGCATGAAGAAGAAATATGGAAGGTTAGGCATCATCGACTTAAGAGATATGAACTTGGCCCTATTGGGGAAATGGTGGTGGAAGGTCTTCCACCACAGCGGAGAAGGATGGCAGGACTTCATTCAACCATACCTTTGGGGAAAAGGTACAAGAAGTTTAGGCTTCCGGGTAGGGTCTAGTGTTTCTCGCTTCTGGAAAGGAATTACCAAAGCGAGCGGGCCTTTCAACTCAGCAGTTGCATCGACTATTGGTAATGGACGGTCCACCAGATTCTGGTGGGACAAATGGTGTGGTGCCCATACCCTTAAGGAGACCTTTCCGGATCTGTATGAGAAAACGACTCGCCCGAATGTATCTGTGGCTGAGACATGGAAAAGGGGCAATTGGAGACCGTCTTTTCGAGGACCTCTAAACCCATGGCTACATCAGCAACTGCATGAACTGCAAACACACATTACAAGGAACGGAGCGATGTGTGCGCAAGGCCCAGATCAGATGCGCTGGGGATTAGAGACCAAAGGAGCCTTCACTGTTAGATCTCTATACTACCGAATTCACTGTCGAGGATGCAGACCCAGTTGGGCACAAGTGTTATGGAAGGCCAAAACACCCCTTAAAGTAAGGATCTTCCTCTGGCTAGTGCTCAATAATGCAATCCTCACCAGGAGAATCTTGCCAAAAGACAACCCCAGATAGCGACCAACTGCGGATTCTGTAACATACATACGGAGAATCTGAATCACATTTTCATTCACTGCCAAAGGAGTAAGGCAACTATGGTAGAGGTATTACGGGCCTTAGGGACAAGTGACTACCCTAGCGAATATGAGGATTTGTAGATTGGCCCCAAATTTGCCTCGGTACGCCACGAAATGAAGGATGCTTGGTATATAGCCATTGCGGCTACTACTTGGGTGTTATGGCTAGACAGAAATAATTTCTATTTTCGTGCTTCATGTTATAGTATTTCTGGTAACCTTACTCATATCATGCATCTTATTTCTTTTTGGGCCACAGCTGCTGCCACATGAGCAAGAGGGAGGATTGTCAGAGTCTTCCAAGAGGAAGAATTTGATGATGAGGAGGTCGAGTTTGGACCGACACTGGACTGAGGGGTAGGCACCCCTTATACTCACATGGACATGATACATCGGATTCCCATAGGCTGCAACTACCTCTACTTTGTATTTTGTTTCGATCTACTGTACTTTTGGTTGTACTTTGTATGGATGGTTAGACCCACCCTCCAGGGTTTTGTTGGGGGGTTATGTTTTATTTTCTGCACTGTACTTTTGTATTTCCCCCGGTTCACCGGGGTTGTTTTATTAATTTCTTATTAATGAAACAGGGGGGCGTTATTCCACATTTAACCTTAAAAAAAAAAAACATTGAAGCCATCTATCACTATGCATGTTGTGTTTTGAATTATATTATATATTTTTTTTAATCTGAAATCTTATTTGATGAGTATATTTATTATTTAAGAGCATCCACATTAGTTTGCTATTTTTTCATTTTATCCATTATATAGCTCTAGTAATCTGCACGTGCAATACACGTTTTAATTATTATTTGTATATAGTAAATAATAAAATGTAATCTGATCTCAAACTTGATTACTCTCTTTACTCATCCCATACTCTTTACAAATTATCCATAGTGGCACAAACTTTTATTTTATATAATTAACACTTTTGTAAATTGATATGGCTAAAAATGGGGTTAAATCGGAACCGTCCAGATCGGGCACAAATCTTGAAGCTCGGGGGTAAAATGGTAATTTCACATACAAATGGGTCCAAAACGGGTACTGGATCTCCTTCTCACAGATCCAATAACCCACGAACGGATCCACTCCAATTGGGTACGGGTCCCGACCCGAGGCGAACCCAGATCAACAAGAGGCAAATGAGGGTCACTGATTTGACCAAGTCAACGGGCCTGATTTGCTCTCACCGGGAATCAGGGATTAGTTTCCTAAACAGACTGTGAGGATTTTACTCCTGGCAGTTACACAGGAAATCAGGTCCCTAATCACTCCCCTAGCGACTATAAATACCTCCCCTCTACCACTGTGACCAGGTAATCACTCTTTTCCCACCTTAAGCTCTTTCATAATCACCACTGGTTACTGACAAGAGCGTCGGAGGGTGCGTCGCCGGAATCAACCCCGGTGTATCGCACTTCTTTGCAGGTTGCGGCAGGAATCAGAAGGCTTGGATCCGTTGTTCAGGTTTTTCTCGAACTCACAAATCTAATCTGTTTACCCCCACACCAGAATCAGCGGTAACAGATTGGCGCCGTCTGTGGGAAGAACCACACGAACAGCCTCCGCCTCTTCCTCGTCAACTAGCCTTTCTCCAACCATGCCTCCCAAGAAGGTCAGATCTAGGTGGTCCAACCACGGACCCAACCCCGCCGATCAGCCAGAGGAAGTCCCTGCCCATCCTGCTCCGCAGACCGAACATCTTCCTCTCCCGGCCCAACAGGGCCAGCCTCCTCTTCCGAACCAACAACCCCCAAATGGTCCGAACCAGAGGAAGCAGAAGCAACCACTCCATCCAGACCACGTCTCGATTCACAATGCCTCCTCGGACTCTATGGCTTCCCATCACCCCCGAGCTTCCGATCTCCGCAACACCGTCCTGAATCGCCAAAAGGAAGAGGACCTTCGCAACCGCCTAGATGAGAGGCGGGCCCGAGAGGGAGCCTCCCGCCAGCATCATGGTGAGCGATCTCCTCGTCGCCGAGACGGTAGGAGGTCTCCGGACCGAAGGGACCGGGCGGAATCTCCCGAGCGCTGTAGGAGGAGGCCACATTCCCCTGCGGATCGGCATCATCCGAGAAACAATGAGGCACCTATCACTCGTGCCGAGTTCCTACAATTCTAGGAGACTGTGTTGCAGGCCCTCAACCTTCGCCCGAACAATCATAATGCCCAGAGGGTTCCAACACCCCCACGGGTTCCAAGTCCTCGCCCCCGATCCAGAAGTCCTCTCCCGGCTCCCAGTCGCCAGCAGCACCCAAATAGTCCTCGCCGATCCCAGGACTATCGACGCCGCAGTCCCCGCTCCCCTTCCTACGAAGAGAAGTCCAGGGGATCGTTCGATTACCAGCGGAGGGACGATGTCCTCTACCGTCGTCTCCATGAGGTGGAGAGGCGCATCGGTCGCATGGACAGAGAGGAGGAGTCGAGAACAGGGACCGTCCGTCCCAGCAGACCCCCCTTCTCTCGGACGATCATGGAGGCCCCCATACCGAGGGGTTTCAAACCTCCGCAGTTTGAAACATACTCAGGGGAGTCCAACCCAGTTGATCACGTCGAAAGCTTCAAGACCTTAATGCTGATCCATCAAGCTTCCGACGCCATGCTCTGCAAGACCTTCCCCGCCACCCTCAGGGGATCGGCTCGGGAATGGTACTCCACGCTCGCTCCCTCTTCCATCTTCTCGTTCGAGCAGTTCGAAACGCTCTTCATAACTCACTTTGTGAGTAGCAGACGAGCTGAGAAGACGAGCCTCTCCCTACTCAACCTGCGACAGGAGAGGGGAGAAAAGCTAAGTGACTATGTGAGGAGATTCACCGCAGAGGTCAGGTCTATCGCCTCCCTAGACCAGTCAGTGGCGACCGTTGCGTTCCAGTCGAACGTCCTCAACTCCAACCTCCCGTCGTCCCTCGCCAAGAAGCCCCCGCACAACTTCGCCGATCTTCTCCTAAGGTGCGAGAAATACATTCGGGCGGAAGATGCCGAGTGCCTCCCGAACTTCGGGGGATCGGCCTCCGGATCGAAGAGGAAGGCGACAGAGGAGGAGGGGTCCAAGAAGATGCAGAAGGACAACGGAGGTCAGCGCCGTCCTCCCCCTAGGTTCGAGAAGTTCACTCCCCTCACCACCAATGTCTCCACCATCCTGATGGAAGTCGAGAAGGAGGGGGTCATACCTCCAGCTCCGAAGATGAACACCCCGGCCAAGAGAAGGAACAAGGAGAAATGGTGTCGTTACCACCGGGACCACGGCCATGACACCAACGACTGCCGGGCATTGAGAAATGAGATAGAGGCCCTCATCCGGAGGGGGCAGTTGGCAAAATTTGTAAAGGCAAATGATCGGGCGGATCGCAACACTCCTCCGCCTCGGGGGGCTAACAAGCGCTCCGAGCGGTGCGAGGAGACACCCGAGTTCGAGGAAGAACGAGTCCTGCACCTCATCCACGGAGGCCCCATGGGGGGCTCCTCCAACTCCTCTCGGAAGGCCTTCGTCCGAGAGGTCAACTCAGTTCACAGCGCCCCTCCTCCCAAAGGCCTCGGCGTCCCAGTTACTTTCTCCGATGAAGACCTCGAGGGGGTCCGAACTCCCCACTGCGACGCCTTTGTCATCGACCTTCGCATGGCAAACTTCAAGGTGCAGAGGGTCCTGGTAGACAACGGGAGCTCGGTGAACATCCTCTTCCTCTCGGCCTTCCGAGGGCTGCAGCTGTCTCGGGACCGCCTCAAGCCGGCCAGCTACATGCTCCACGGGTTCAAGGGGGTGCCAGTAACTGTCGAGGGGGTTATAACCCTAGACGTAACTGCTGGGAAGACCCCTACTACCCGGACCGAGCCAATGGACTTTATGGTCGTCGACGTCCCGGCTGCATATAATGTCATCCTAGGCCGACCCGACCTAGCTGCCCTGGAAGCTGTCCCTTCAGCGTACCACCTTAAAATGAAGTTCCCCACTCGGTCAGGAGTGGGAGAAGTCAGGGGCAGCTAAGAGACTGCTCGGAAGTGCTATATGACTTCCACTGGGGGACCGGTGCTCTCCCTCGAGACTCTAGAAATCCCCAAGCCGAATGTCCGACCAACGTCCGAGCCAGCGGACGAGTTGGAAGAAGTGCTCTTCTCGGACGAGGACCCGATTCAAAAGTTCCTCATCAGCAAGTCCTTGCCGACCGCACTGTGTTCGGACTTGGTGCAATGCATCCGGGATAACCGCGACCTGTTTGCTTGGTCAGCTGCGGATATGCCCGGGATTTCCGAGGAGCTGCTAGTCCACCACCTAAGTGTCAAACTGGGGTGCAAACCGGTTCAGCAGAAAAGGCGAAAATTCGCTCCTGAGCGACAGAAGGCCATTAAGGAGGAGGTGGATAAACTCTTGAAGGCTCGGTTCATACAGGAGGTGAACTACCCCGAGTGGCTCTCCAATGTTGTAATGGTCAAGAAGTCCAATGGCTCTTGGAGGATATGCATCGACTTCACCGACCTGAATAAGGCATGTCCGAAGAATCCATTCCCTCTTCCAAATATCGACACCCTCATTGATGCCACCTCGGGCCATGAGCTCCTCAGCTTCATGGACGCCTTCTCCGACTATAATCAGATCCGAATGTTCCCCCCGGACATTCCGAAGACCTCCTTCATCACCGATCAGGGCCTCTACTGCTATAGGGTCATGCCGTTCGGGTTGAAGAACGCTGGAGCCACCTACCAGCGCCTCGTCAACAAGGTCTTCCAGAGCCAGATAGGCCGCAACATGGAGGTGTACGTCGACGACATGCTCGTCAAGAGCATCCGAGGTACTGACCACGTGGCCGACCTCCAGGAGGCATTCGGCGTATTGAAGAGGCACAACATGCGGCTGAACCCGAACAAGTGTGCGTTCAGGGTCTCATCGGGAAAGTTCCTCGGCTTCATGGTGAGCCAGCGAGGGATCGAAGCAAATCCCGAGAAGATCAAGGCCATATTGGATATGGCCCCGCCCCGGAACGTCAAGGAGGTGCAGAAGCTTACGGGTCGGCTCGCCGCTATTGGTCGGTTCCTCTCGAAGTCTGGGGAAAAGTGCCTCCCCTTCTTCAAGGCACTCAGGGGGGCTAAGGGTTTTGAATGGGGCCAACCACAACAGGAATCGTTCGACCAACTGAAGGCCTACTTGGTGAACCCTCCTCTGCTCAGCAAACCCGTTCTGGGGGAAACCCTCTTCATCTACTTGGCTGCTTCCGAGCAGACCCTAAGTGCTGTGTTGGTGAGGGAAGAAGACCGGGCCCAGAGGCCCATTTACTATGTAAGCAAAGTTCTTCGGGATGCTGAGCTCCGCTATCCGAAGATAGAGAAGATGGCCTACGCCCTGGTCATGGCGGCAAGGAAGCTCCGTCCATACTTTCAGTCCCACTCGGTTGTGGTCCTCACCGACCAACTGCTGAAGCAGATCCTCCACAAGCCCGAAACCTCAGGCCGGCTAATGAAGTGGTCCATAGAGCTAAGCCAACATGACATCTCCTACCAACCTCGGACGGCAATCAAAGCTCAGGCCCTCGCCGACTTCATCGTCGAGTCCACCATTCCCGAGGTCAGCCACGTCCCGAATGGACCCCCCATTTGGACAGTTTTCGCGGATGGGTCCTCTTGCAACGAGGGTAGCGGTGCCGGTATCATCCTGAACGGACCCGATGACTTCGTCCTCCAGTATGCCCTCCGCATGAACTTCAAAGCCTCAAACAACGAGACGGAGTATGAGGCACTTATCGCGGGCCTCAGACTTGCCCGAAGTGCCGGGGCGCAGTGCCTCCGAGTCCATAGTGACTCCCAGCTAGTTGTGAACTAAGTCTTGGGCGAGTACGAGGCGCGAGACGAGCGGATGGCGAAGTACCTCGCCAAGGTCCGAGCCCTCATGTGCCGGTTCGAAGAGGCACTCATCCAACGAGTCCCTCGTGAGGAGAATTCACAGGCCGATGCCCTCTCCAAATTGGCCTCATCCTCCCTCCAGGGTCTCGAGCAGACTGTTTTGATCGAAGTCCTCCCAAGGCCGAGCATAGAAGACGAGACCCTCGACTCTGTGGAGTCTTTACCGGTCCTGCTGCAAGATAATTGGATGAAACCCTTAGTGGAATTCCTTAGGGACGGACTCCTCCCCGAGGACCCCAAAGAAGCACGCCGAGTCAGAACCAGGGCCGAGCGGTATGCCTTGATCGAGGGTATCTTATACAAACGCTCCTTCTCGCAAATTGACGGCCGGCCATACCTAAGGTGCCTCTCCCCAGAACAGGCCGACTATGCCTTACAGGAGCTCCACGAAGGCGTCGGCGGAGCACATTTAGGGTCTAGGTCATTGGCTCGGAAGGCTCTGAACTACGGATACTTCTGGCCGACCCTCCTCCAAGACGCCGAGCGACACGTTCGGCAATGTAGCTCTTGCCAGAGACACTCCAACATTCGTCGCCTCCCTCAAGCCAACCTCGCCTCCCTATCAAGTCCTATCCCCTTCGCAATGTGGGGGATGGATTTACTAGGGCCTTTCCCTCCAGCTCCGGGTCAGTTCAAGTTCTTGGTCGTAGCCATCGACTACTTCTCCAAGTGGATTGAGGCCGAGCCCCTCGCCACTATAACCGAGAACAAGGTGGTTCAATTCTTCTGGAAGAACATCATCTGCAGATTCGGCGTCCCCCGTGTCCTTGTAACGGACAACGGGACTCAGTTCACTGGCGCAGTATTCCGAGCTCTGTGCGACGACCTTGCCATCCAGCAGCACTTCTCATCCGTCTCCCACCCTCAGTCGAACGGACAGGCAGAAAACGCCAATCGGCAGATCCTCACAGGTATCAAGAAAAGGCTGGACAAATGTTCCAAAGGCTTATGGGTCGACCAACTCCCCAACGTACTATGGAACTACCGCACGAACAAGCGGACCCCCACAGGAGAGTCCCCTTTCAACCTCACCTATGGGTCCGAGGCGGTGATACCCCTCGAGGTCGGAATACCTTCCCCTCGCCTCGCGGCCTACAATGAGGAACAGAACGCCAAAGACCTCAGAGCGAACTTAGATCTGGTAGACGAACTGAGGGAGAGAGCATCAATTCGGCAACAGAACTACCGAAGAAGGGTCGAATTGGCATATAACAAGAAAGTCCGACCCACCAATCTCAAGCAAGGGGACTTGGTCTTAAGAAAACTGGCCATATCCTTCCCCAATCAGAAAAGCAAACTGGCTCCGAACTGGGAAGGGCCTTACAAGATCACAAGGGTAGTTCGGCCCGGAGCATATCGTCTAGAAGATCAAGAGGGCAGAGAGATTCTGAGGACCTGGAATGCCGACCACCTTCTAAAATACCAAGAAAGCGCCCCGGCGCCTCTCTGAGTATCACGAGGTGTCGAACCATTCCTCTCCTCTAACTTGTAATCTATTCCATGAGTTGTAATATGTAAAAACGATTCGCCGTTGATTATCAATGAAGAATGCTCTTTCATACTTATACATTTGCTTGCGTCTCTCCGCCTTTATCTTTTGTTTTTTAATTTGATGTCAACCAATGGTTCGGAGTCCAATGTCCGGCTCGACTTTACCTCCTCGGCTCGCCCCCGGACGAGCCAGAGGTAGATCGCCGTTCGGAACTGCTCCCACAATCGTTGAACTACCAATGGTTCGGAGTCCAATGTCCGGCTCGACTTTACCTCCTCGGCTCGTCCCCGGACGAGCCAGAGGTAGATCGCCGTTCGGAACTGCTCCCACAACCGTTGAACTACCGATGGTTCGGAGTCCAACACTCGGGTCGACTTTACCTCCTCGGTTCGCCCCCGGACGAGCCAGAGGTAGATCGCCGTTCGGAACTGCTCCCACAACTGTTGAACTACACCGATGGTTCGGAGTCCAACACTCAGCTCGACTTTACCTCCTCGGCTCGCCCCCGGACGAGTCAGAGGTAGATCGCCGTTCGGAACTGCTCCCACAACCGTTGAACTACACCGATGGTTCGGAGTCCAACACTCGGCTCGACGTTACCTCCTCAGCTCGCCCCCGGACGAGCCAAAGGTAGATCGCCGTTCAGAACTGCTCCCACAACCATCGTTTACCATGGGGTCGGATCATGCTGCTCCCAGTCGGCTAACCGAGCAAGTACCAATTCGAGCTCGCAAACGGAGAAAACTCACTTTCTCCTCAACTTTCGTGTAGGATCTCGATCAGACGGCCCAGATCTTCCCAACGACGCTAAACGACAAGATAGCGTTTTCTTGGGAACTGAGCCGCCTCGAGATTCGTACCAGAATCCGACGGCCCAGATCTCGTCAGCATTGCTAAACGACAAGAAAGCATTGCCGTGGGGGGCTGATCCACCTCGAGATCCGTGCCTGATTCCTATGTCTCAAAACGCGCCAAGGCACCGAACCACGAACAAAAGAGGGTTCAGCTCGAAGTCCTTGGCACGACGAACACAATCATAAACGAGACAATTACGCAGAGCAACAAAAGACATGCTAGTTCATGAAAAAATTTTATTAATGGTTGGGACATAATACAAAGCAATCCTTCCCCGGTTACAAGGCATTAGAAAACAAAAAGTACAGTGCCGACCCACTACACTTGGTGTTTAAACGAAAAAATCATCACCGTCCCGCTCGGTCGCCAGCCCGGCCACTTCGGCCGCTAGTTCATCCGCCTCCTTCCGAAGCTTCGCCTCCAGGGGCTGTAAGTGACGGATTTCAGAGAGCAAATCGTCCCGTTCGGCAACTATCTTCGACAAATTGTGCCGAATACACTGAACCCGAAGGGCGTTGCTAAAAGCAGTCTGCGAATCCTTGTCCTCTCCTATAGGGGTCGCCTCGGCGATCCTGTTCTCCAAGCGCTGGATCTCGGCTTCTCGCTGATCGAGGATGAGCTGAAGGTGGCCTTGCTCGCTTTCTGCTAGGCGTAATTCCAGCTCGACTTCATAGAGTCGCTCCCGGCACCTTGCTGAACGCGACCTCGTCACCGCCGAGCCAACCTCGGTCCGAAAGTGGTTGTCCGAGCAGCTGGAATCGGCGTCTTGAGCTGCCACCACGAGCTGAAAAGAAGAAAAAATGAATAACGAAATTTCAAGACATTGCCGAAGACCAACACTTGAAGAATTTTCCAAACAACTCTCAAATTCGTATTCAGATATAGTAGCTCTACATACTACAAGACCGACCCTACAATAGAGTTTTACAACAGCCAGAAGAAACATAAAGCGACATGTTCAGGGCCTCTTCGGAAGGGGTATGCTTCGGTTCAAGGAAACGCGAGGACGACGAGGCCTGGCCTCCGAGCTCGATTCCAAACCAACGAAGCGTGATCCCCCTTCGCCACTGACCCTAACTGTGGCGCCGACCGAGGCACCGCTAGACGAGACGGCCACGCTACTCTGGGCGTCGGCAGGACTCCGCCTAGCCGCAGGCAAACGAGTCACAAGTTCGTAGAAGGTGATCCCTCTCTCGCTCTCTTCGCGAGTACACGATGTACTGCGGACGTTGGCCCTCTCCGGCAGAGGCTTGAGTGACGCGACCTCTTCCTCCAGTTCAATGATTCTGTCTCTCAAAGCGTCGTCATTCGCCAGCTTTTTCAAACAAGGAGGCCTTGACGAGCCCGAGGCGTTGGCACTATCGGTCGCGAGCCGTCGGTAGTGGGTAACCTCAATCCCCATATCTATCGTGATCCTTCTAAGCCTATCGACCTCGGCCAACAACTTCTTGCGCTCGGATGACGCCTTCTCCAGCTGAGAAGCAAGCTTCTCTTCTTCCGCCGAGCGACCTTGCTCCGCTATCTCCAAGTGTTGGATTTTGGCCGAGAGCTCGTCGTTCTTCCGCTCGGCGATGGCAAGCTCTCTACGAAGCCGCTCGACCTCACCTTCGGGACAAGGGGCTTGGGGTTGCTTCCGCAGTTGCTTCAACTCGCGACAATACCCCCTCACAGCTGCCTTCATCTCCTCCAGCTTCAAGAACATGAGAAACCGCCTCTGTCGGCTATTTGAGAGCTCGCCCTTCGTTTTAGCCAGCTCCTTACGAAGGTGTGCAACCTCCGTGATCGGACCGAACTTCACCTGAAAAGCAGAGATAAATTCGAGACCTAACACTTGGATAAATTCTACGCCTAATCAAACACAAAATCCGAGACCCAACACTTGGATAAATTTTGGCCAAACAAAGTGTTTTCATTCAAAACTGAGAAGAAAGTTTTACAAGAGCGGTGGCCAGTCCGCAGTTAGGCTTACAAAAAGAAACAAAACAACAAAAGACTAAAAGAGGCAACCAAGTCAGGGATCGACCTTTTTGTCGTTCGGGTCTGTCGACCCCTCGGCCTGGTCCTCGCGTTCGGACTCGTCCTCGTCCTCGATCCCGCTCTCCTCCTCAGAGTCATCCTCCTCTTCATCCTCGGCCTCAGTCTCACCCGGGCCTTCGACACCGTCAGTCTGTCCCTCGGGGCCGAGCATTCCCTGGGGAAGCTCCTCCTCCCCCTCCATGGGGTCGTAGAAACGATAGGAGGACGTGTCGAAACCCAGATTCCGAGCAGCGACATGAAGCAGGGCTCGGCCGTACGCGTCCTCCATGTTCTTGAACATGTGATGCTCGGCCTCGTCCTGGACGGCCTTCTTCGCCTTTGCCACCTTAGACCGGTGCTTGGCCATGATCTTCTCGGCCCTCATCCGAGCCGTCTCCGCCTCCGACCGAGCATTGACCAGTTCCTTCTTCAGCTCGGCATTCTCCTTCTCCGAGGCCTCGAACTTGGCTGCCGTGTCCTTAGACTGTTGAACGACGTCGGCCAGTTGCTTCTTCAACCCTACCACTTCGGCAGCCCTTTTTGCCGAGAGGAGCTGCTCAGCATCGAGCAGCTTGGTAGCTTTGACGTGCTCCGACCTCTCCCGGTCATACTCCTGTTCCTTGCTCGCAAACTCCTCGAGCAAGAAGTTGAAGTGGCAGAGGGTCTGAAAAAAGAACAATCCATCAGAGTCCGAACCCAGGAACTTAGAAAATTCCAGAAAAAGTTTCGATAAGAAAGTGATTCGGTCCACATACCGACATAGTGTTCCGAGCATTCTGCATCGTGGCGTCCCCAGCCAGCCCGGCTTTAAGGGCCGCCCGATCCTTTGGGGTCGGCAAGTGCTTCACCGCCTCCATACAGATATTGCCGTCGTCCAAAAAGCTGTCGACATTCATCACTTGCCAGTCGGGGACGAAGATCTGCTTGTGCCTCTCGGTCAAGATTTTCTCCGCATCGGCAGTGAGGGGCGGAACTTGGAGGGATAGCACCTCTTTCACGCCGAACGCTCCGCTCGACGAGCCGGGGGCATCCCCTCCCGCCGTCGGCACCGGCGCATCGGAAGCTGGAGGATCAGGGACCGCGGCCTTCTCCTGCTCGGGACCAGCCTCCGAGACAACGACCTTCTGCGGGTCGGCGGTCTTCCCGACCGAAGGCATCTTCTGGGCTCGGCCGCCCTGAGTCCCTTCCGAGGGTCTCTTCTTCCTCGACCCCTGTTCCTTCGCCTTGGCCTTCGCCATCAAAGCCCTGTAGTCCATCTTGGAAGATTCTACGCAAGCCGAATGAAAAAACTTAGATAAATTTTTCAAGAACTTTACGCAAAGAAACAAAATACAAGAAGCATACTAGGGTCGATCGGACTGAGACCCCCCCGGAACAACGCTTCCTCGGTAATGTCTTTCCAACTTAGCGTTGGCAGGGCGAGGAGCTTCTTGAGGACTTCCGCCTCCTCGTCACTCAATACCGGCTCCTTCTTTGCTCGCTTAGGCAGGCCTTCCTTCCTCCAAGCTATCGGAATTGCCCAGGGTGTAGGAGCTCGGATAATGAAATACTTCTCCTTCCAATGTTTGATCGAGTCCGGGTTCTCGATCAACTTCACTCCCGTCCGCGGCGAGAGGTAGAACCTCTGCTCGTTCCTGTTCGGCTAACAAGGGCGGTAGAGGCTCCGAAGGAGAAACATGTTCGGCTGGACGCCGATCTCTTGACACCGGAGAAAAAACGCCAAGACATGCCTCCAAGTGTTCGGCATCCACTGGGCGGGGCTCAAACCGTACCAAACGAGAACCTCTGCAATAAATTGATGAAGGGGAAAATGGAGCCCAGCATGCAAGGAGTCGAGGGGGAAGATGCACGCGTCAGGCGAAGACTCCGTGTTGGCTCGGAATCCCGGTCCGGGGAGAAGAAGCCCGTACTCGGTTGGAATTTGGAACCCGGCTCGGATCCGGTGCAGATCGGCCTCGGTAAGAGACGAGATGGTATGGTCCACCTCGGATAATTCTCTCGGCTCATTCTCCTCTACGGACTTGGCGGTGCCCTGAGTCACCTTCTCCAACATCTCCTCGGAGTACTCCCGAACGCCTCCCACGCTCGACAGAACAATAGGCTGCTGACCGAACTCCCCCGCCGTCTTCGGCTTCTCGAATAATCGTGACCACTCCTTTACCCTTCTGAGACTTCGCCTCGACCTCCTGGGGCGGCTCGGCTACTTCGCCCTCCTTGCTCGGCCGAATAATGCTCTGATCGGTCGGTTCCATCACCTCCTTCCCTTTGCCCGCTCGGCCTACGACTTGGTCCGAGGCGGGGGTCTCATCCGAGGGAGCAATCTTAACCATTTTCTAGAGAGAAAGGAGAGAGACTGACCTTGAAGTGACAACTACGGTCGGAAAAGATCACCGGAGCCAAGGAACGCCTTGCCGCGACAGCTAACAGCGCCACCCAGGAGCTAAAAACTTCGATGGTGAAAGTAAAAACTGGAGAGAGAGAGTGAAAGTGAATAATGAGACTTGGATTGAGAGGGGGTGAAGATTTATAGTAAAAGTGAAAAGTCCCTTGGACTTCCAAACGAAAGGGCGCGACTTTTGGGCTGCTCTCGAAACGTCGCGAAGGCCCAAAACCACTGTCTTTTCACCAAGTCAAGTAGCTCGGCACAGCAGGATCTAAACCCGAACTACGTGTGATCCGAACCCAGCAGCAAAGGGCCCGGTCGGCCAACCGAGCAAGTGCCATTCCGAGCCTGCAAACGGAGAAAATTCACTTTCTCCTCAAATTTCGTGTATGATCTCGATCAGACGGCTCAGATCTCGCCGACGATGCTAAACGACAAGATAGCATTTTCTTGGGAACTGAGCCCGTCTCGAGATTCGCACCACCATCCAACGGTTCAGATTGAGCCAAGTCGCTCGGACAACCGTGCCCTCAGATCTCCGGCCGCCCAACCGAGCAAGTGCCCATCCTACGGCCCAGAATGTCGCTCGGACAACCGTGCCCTCTGGTCTCCACCTCTGTCTGAAGAAGCCAGGAAAAATTTTGGATTAAAAGTTTTAAGGCATCGCCCTCGGTGAACCCCCCAGACCCCAGGTCTCGGTCGGTATCCCTCTCACCCGTGAGCAAAACAAAGCCTGCGGTCTCGGAGCCGAAGCCACGAATTGTTCAGGGATTAGAGAGAAACCTCCGACTCACGGGGTCCGGTTAAAAAGCAGATCGGCACACCTCCCATCTCTAACTCCTTCGGGCTGACAACCTTCAGGAGCCGCCAGCCCAGAAGGAAGACAGAGATCGGAAGAGACCCATCCTTCCGAAGCACACTGTCCCCTGGATCCGGACTTTGGTCATCACCTCTTCCACCATGATCTCCCCTAACCCTGACACCCGCTTCGGGGCCGTCAGAATCAGGAGAAGATCATGGTGGAAGAACGACCACCCGTCCTTCCGAAGTAACTCGTCCCTCGGGTCCGAAATACGGTCGTCACCACTTCTGCCCTGTTCTCCCTCGACCCTGACACCCACATCGGGGCCGTCAGGATCGGGAGAAGAACAAGGAAAAGGAGTGACCACCCCTCCGAACCTCTCGAGGTTAAAATTTCACAAGACAGGCATCCGCCTTGACTCCGGTCGTCACTTCCTCTGCTATGATCTCCCCCGACCCTGACATCCGCATCGGGGCCGTCAGAACCAGGAGAAGACCATAGCCGAAGAGCAACCACCCAAAGCAGACGCCTCCGAGGGCTAAAACTCAACATTGTTGCTATTAAAATGACAAAGGGAATGGGGTACTTATAAACTACCCTCCAAGATCCAGCCATTATGACCCTCGGAAGTTGAAACGCCACGCATTAATTGAAGGGTACCACTCTTAATGACCCCGGGAAGATGGAACGCCGCACAAACCCCGGGACACCATTAATGCTCATGGGAACTGAACCTTCTCGAAACTCGTTCCGCCGGTCAACGGCCCGGACCGCCACACCACGCTTGGATCGCCGAACAGATGGAGCTTCGGTCGGCCAACCGAGCAAGTGCCATTCCGAGCGTCAAAACGGGGAAAACTCACTTTCTCCTCAACATTCGTGTAAGATCTCGATCAGATGGCCCAGATCTTGCCGACGGCGCTAAACGACAAGATAGCATTTTCTTGGGAAACGCGCCCGTCTCGAGATTCGCAACACCATCCAATGGCTCAGATTGCGCCAAGTTGTTCGACCAGCTGAACCCCCAGAGCTCCGGTCGACCTACCGAGCAAATACACATCCGACGGCCCAGTAAGTTGTTCGACCAGCCGAACCCCCAGAGCTCCGGTCGGCCTACCGAGCGAATACACATCCGACGACCCAGAAAGCAGCTCGGCCGACCGAACACTCTCCCCTCCGGTCGGCCAACCGAGCAAGTGCCATTCCGAGCTCGCAAACGGAGGAAAAAAAAAACACCGAGCAACCACAACCGTTGGATCTCTCAGAAATTCGCGCTCTCAGTGATAAACGATCCAGATTGTGCTATGTGCGCTAAACGACAAGATAGCATTTTCTTGGGAAACGTGCCCGTCTCGAGATTCGTGCCACAATCCGACGGCTCAGATTGCGCAACGTCACTCGGACTGCCGAACCCCTGTGTCTCCGGTCGGCTGCCGAGCAAGTACCCATCCGAGCTCGCAAACGGAAAAAAAGCTTCCGAGCGATGACAACCGCCAGATCTCTCAGAAATTCGTGCTCGTCCATGATCGACGGCCCCGATCCAGCCACGCCATAAATCAGTATTTAAAAGTTAATTTTTATTTATTTAAAAATTGCGAAAAATTGCTAAAAATTCGGGAAAATTAACTAAAAATTCGGTAAAATTAACTAAAAATTCTAGGAAATAATTAAAAATTCGGGGGGATATTTTTGAGCCCCTGAACGAATGATTATTCCCTAGAATATACTGTTAAGGCTCCCGAACGACTAGTTAACACATCGCAAAATTAAATAAATAATCCAAAAAAATAGATAAAAGACGTCAAATACTCGATATGGCTAGAGAACAGCACATGACATCAAAAAATCACCTCACTACCCCCTTCGAGATTCAAAATCCTCCATTTGGACTCCGATACAACTCCACTAGCCACTAAAACAGTTAAACTACTCCTCAAAGGCTGATCACACTCAGTCTTTAGGAGTGGGGGGCTCGTGATATGGCTAAAAATGGGGTTAAATCGGAACCGTCCAGATCGGGCACAAATCTTGAAGCTCGGGGGTAAAACGGTAATTTCACATACAAATGGGTCCGAAACGGGTACTGGATCTCCTTCTCACAGATCCAATAACCCACGAACGGATCCACTCCAATTGGGTACGGGTCCCGACCCGAGGCGAACCCAGATCAACAAGAGGCAAATCAGGGTCACTGATTTGACCAAGTCAACGGGCCTGATTTGCTCTCACCGGGAATCATGGATTAGTTTCCTAAACAGACTGTGAGGATTTTACTCCTGGCAGTTACACAGGAAATTAGATCCCTAATCACTCCCCTGGCGACTATAAATACCTCTCCTCTACCACTGTGACCAGGTAATCACTCTTTTTCCACCTTAAGCTCTTTCATAATCACCACTGGTTACTGACAAGAGCGTCGGAGGGTGCGTCGCCGGAATCAACCCCGGTGTATCGCACTTCTTTGCAAGTTGCGGCAGGAATCAGAAGGCTTGGATCCGCTGTTCAGGTTTTTCTCGAACTCATAAATCTAATCTGTTTACCCCCACACCAGAATCAGCGGTAACATAAATAATTACGTAGTAAATAAATTTAAACGTTGAGGGTATTATGGTAAATAACAATAGTTGAGTAAATGAATGGTTAATATAACTTTCACTTAAAAATGAATGATTGAGATTAGATAGTTAAATGTCTACAAATAACAACCCCAAGTCTCCAATTATAATATTAGAGATATATTAGGGTAATTTTATTAAGAATGGTTTTTTTTTTGCAAATAAAAATTGTAATTGTAGTTGTAAGTAAAATATTTGAAGTTTCCCTTCAATTTTCTCAATTTATTTTACTCAATTTCGCAAAAATTGTTGGTTTTCACATTAATGGGTAAATTACTATGTAAGAATGCGTCAAATGTGCGCATCATTTTGTTTCTTCTTGTTTCTCTCTTTAATTTGTTTCGTTATTTGATTTGTAATTTGACTCATGGAGTAATTATTATGAACCAGTAATTTACACGTACAATGCACATCTTTATAAATATATATATTTTAAAAATTAATCGATGTTGTCTGACATCGAACCTAATATCTCCTTTATATTAGTTATACATGTGCACCGTACGTATTTGTTGAGTTACATTGCACGTGTTTGTTTGGTGACAAAGTCTCCAATTAAAATAGCAGATAGATTTTGATCCCTGCAGTCGTTTGCTATTTTTTCATATTTTGATGTTTCGTTACAGTACATTGCTATATATGAGAGCAAATATGAGAATATGCATATTATAGGGGACGGATCTTGAAGATCTGTTCCAAATAAAAAATTAAAATTTTTATTTATGGGAGGGAACTCGAAGTCTCGGCCAATGAAAATTTCAGTTTTCATGGTAAAAAAGTATTTTTAAAAGAATATTTTAGTGGAATTTTTTTTTTGGGCCTTGGACGGATCTTGAAGATCCGTCCTTCAAAGGGGGGATTTGGGACGGATCTTCAAGATTCGTCCAATTTTTTCACTAAAACATTCTTTTTAATTATAAAAAATCCACGATTTTTTTAAAAAAAATTTCGTGGGACGGATCTTGGATATCCGTCCGATTTTTTTTTTTTTTTGGGTGCTATGTTATAGAATTTTACCATTGCAGCAAACTCGCTTTGCTATATGTATATGTTAGAAAATGAGTGTTTTAGACACTATTTTCGAACCGATTTTTGAGCAATTTTTTTGAGTAAGATCCTCAATGAATTATTGAGAGATCTTGATTGATTTGTGTTCTCCTTAGTGAGTAGATCAAAATCATATATTGGTTCACTAAAATCGGTTAAGGGGTGAATAAGAAATTGTCTCTCAAAGTGAGACGTTTTCATTCTTGAAAATGGGTTAAAGGGAACTTAGTCCCACATCGGAAATAACAAAGGAAATAGAAGAGGATATATAGTAATCTCCTTCTAAGCATTGTAAGATGGCTAGAAGAGAGGCTCTCTCTCGCGCGCGCAGGGGGGGGGTGCAAATCACGGACCGGATTACATGCGACTTGTGTGCGCCCGCACGACCTGCGGACACGAATGCCGGACCGATTTGATCCCACCCCGCGCAGAGCCACCTTTTGCTACAGTTTTTTTTTGTAACGGCTGAAATGAATGCAGGGAGTTGTACTTTTCATTTGCTTATTGTAAGTTGTTTAATTTATTTTTCTTTTCTTTTTCTTTCGGATTACCCTCCTCTGTTCCCTTCTCGGTTTTCCTGTGCCTCTCTATCTTTCTTTGTAAAAGGAATTTTGTAAACTTTATCTTGTAACAAACTTAAAACAGAGTTTCGATTTCTTTCATTTTCGATTTTGAGGCACAGTTTTTCCTTTTATTTCTTTTATCTGGAAAACTTACACTCGTGTTGTGTAAATTTCAGATTCACGATGACTACTGCATTGGACAATGCTGTTGTGTCTGAAACGGTCTATGTGCCGGTTGTTGATACAACGCAAGAACCGATTGCTGCTGCGGCACGAGTGCCAATGCCCGCCGTTGTACCTGTCTCAGTCTCCCATGGGGAGAAACCTGAGAAGTTCAACGGGCAGAACTTTAAGAGGTGGCAACAGAAGATGATGTTCTATCTGACCACACTGAATCTTGCAAGGTTCTTGAACGAAGATGCTCCAGATCTTAAGAAAGATGAGCAGGATAACCAAGTCATTGCCGCTGTGGATGCTTGGAAAAATGCTGATTACTTGTGTAGAAATTACATAATGAACGGATTAGCCGACTCTTTGTATAATGTTTACATTGACAAAAGAACAGCTAAAGAACTTTGGGAATCACTAGAACATAAATATAAAACTGAGGATGCCGGCGTCAAGAAATTCATTGTGGGCCGCTTCCTAGACTATAAAATGGTAGATTCTAAAACAGTAATCAGTCAAGTTCAAGAACTACAACTAATCTTGCATGAGATTCATGCTGAAGGTATGAACTTAAGTGAAAGTTTCCAAGTGGCTTGTATAATTGAAAAATTACCACAAGGTTGGAAAGACTTTAAGAATTACCTAAAGCATAAGCGAAAAGAAATGGGCATTGAAGATCTCATTGTCAGGCTTCGTATTGAAGAAGACAATAGGGGATCTGAAAAAGTTGGACTCATCAGCCATGCAGCAAAGGCAAATGTAATGGAACATAAACAACGTTCCAACAAGCACAACAACAAGGGTCCGAAGTTGGGGCCTAAGGGAGGAATCTCCAAGAAGCCGAAATTTCAAGGCAAGTGCTTCAATTGTGACAAAATGGGTCACAAGTCCACTGAATGCAGACTTCCCAAGAAGAACAGGAACAGAGAAGCAAACTTGGTTCAAGGAATTGCTCAAGATGTTTCCGATATCAACCTCTCAGCTGTGATATCAGAAGTGAATATGTTAGGTTCAAACCCGAAGGAATGGTGGATTGACACTGGAGCTACTCGGCATGTGTGCTCCAATAGAAGTATGTTCTCCACTTTCGAACCATTAGAGAATGGGGAGAAAATGTTTATGGGGAACTCGGCTACTTCAGAAATAAAGGGCCAAGGCAAGGTGATCTTGAAGATGACTTCTGGAAAGGAACTGACTCTGAACAATGTTGCATATATTCCTGAAATCCGTAAGAACCTGGTATCTGGTTCGTTGCTTAATAACCACGGTTTTCGTTTAGTGTTCGAGTCGAATAAATTTGTTTTGTCTAAAAGTGGAATGTATGTTGGTAGAGGATATATGAGTGGTGGAATGTTCAAACTCAATGTAATGACCATGGTCAATAATATGAATAAAGCTAGCTCTTCTACTTATTTGCTTGAGTCTTCCAATTTATGGCATGGTAGACTAGGACATGTTAATTATGATACTTTGCGAAGACTAATTAACTTGAATCACATACCAACGTTCCAAATTGATTCCAAACACAAATGTGAAACTTGTGTTGAGGCAAAACTAACAAGATCATCATTTAAAAGTGTTGAAAGAAACACCGAACCACTTGATCTAATTCACACTGATATTTGTGATTTGAAAATGATACAAACAAGAGGAGGTAATAAATATTTTATTACCTTCATAGATGATAGCACAAAATATTGCTATGTATACTTGCTTAAAAGCAAAGATGAAGCTATAGAGAAATTTGTTCTCTATAAAAATGAGGTTGAAAATCAACTCAATAAGAAAATTAAGGCGCTAAGAAGCGACCGAGGTGGAGAGTATGAATCGCCATTTGCTGACACATGTGCTAAGCATGGGATTATACATGAAACCACAGTGCCTTATTCTCCTCAGTCCAACGGTGTTGCTGAGAGAAAGAATCGTACATTGAAAGAAATGATGAATGCGATGTTAATAAGTTCTGGTTTACCACCAAACTTGTGGGGAGAAGCTATTCTTTCAGCTAACTACCTTTTGAATAAGGTGCCCAAAAGGAAAGAAGAAAAAACTCCATATGAATTATGGAAAGGAAGAAAGCCATCCTACAATTACTTGCGAATGTGGGGATGTCTTGCCAAGGTGGTAGTACCCCCACCTAAGAAAATGAAAATAGGACCAAAAACAGTTGATTTTATTTTCATTGGTTATGCACTTAACAGTAGTGCCTATTGGTTCTTGGTGTACAAATCCGATATCACTGAGATATCAAAGAACACGATAATGGAATCTAGGAATGCATCGTTCTTTGAAGATGTATTTCCATGTAAGTCAAAGGAGGAACCAAGTTCCTCCAAACGAACACATGAGACTATCAGTGAAGATAGTGAAGACCAAAATGAAGAAGTTGAGGAGGAACCTCGACGCAGTAAAAGAACAAGAACGGAAAAATCTTTTGGTCCGGATTTCTTGACTTTTATGCTTGAAGGAGAACCCCAAACCTTCAAGGAAGCGGTGAACTCTAGTGATGGTCCTCAATGGAAAGAAGCCATCAAGAGTGAGATTGATTCTATCTTGCAAAACCATACTTGGGAACTAGTGGATCTTCCACCGGGTAGTAAACCTTTAGGTTCCAAGTGGATCTTCAAGAGAAAAATAAAACCTGATGGATCAATTGATAAATACAAGGCAAGACTTGTAATTAAAGGTTATAAACAAAAGGAAGGTCTTGATTACTTTGACACATATTCTCCTGTGACGAGAATAAATTCCATTAGGATGGTACTTGCCGTAGCAGCTCTACGCAATCTTGAAGTACATCAAATGGATGTAAAAACAGCTTTTCTTAATGGAGATTTAGATGAAGAAATCTACATGGAACAACCTAAGGGTTTTTCATCTCCAGGACATGAAAAGAAAGTGTGTAAACTGGTGAAGTCATTATATGGCTTGAAACAAGCTCCAAAACAGTGGCATAAAAAATTTGACAATGTCATGATGACAAATGGCTTCAAGATCAATGAATGTGACAAATGTGTATATGTCAAAGACACAGAAGATGGATATGTCATTATATGTTTGTATGTAGATGACATGCTTATTATTGGAAGCAATGATCAGATAATTAAATCTGTTAAAAACATGTTAAACTCGAGGTTTGACATGAAAGACATGGGACTAGCTGATGTTATATTGGGAATTAAAATCACAAGAACATCAGACGAGCTTATTTTAAGCCAGTCACATTATGTTGACAATATTCTTGGAAAATTTGATAAAGATAATTCTGGAATTGCGAGAACTCCAATAGATCTAACCTTACATTTATCCAAGAATAAAGGGGAGAGTATTTCTCAAGTAGAATACTCTAGAATCATAGGCAGTCTAATGTACTTAATGAGTTGTACAAGACCAGACATAGCCTATGCAATAAGTAAACTAAGCAGATACACGAGTAATCCTGGAAGCGAGCATTGGCAAGCAATTATAAGAGTACTGAAGTACTTGCGTTTTACTCGTAACTACGGGCTGCACTATACGAGATATCCAGCTGTACTTGAAGGATACAGTGATGCGAACTGGATATCGAGTGATAATTCAAAATCCACTAGTGGCTATGTGTTTACACTAGGTGGTGCAGCAGTTTCTTGGAAATCCTCGAAACAAACAGTGATCGCTAAATCCACGATGGAATCTGAATTTATCGCACTAGACAAATGTGGGGAAGAGGCTGAATGGTTACGCCACTTCCTTGAGGATATTCCAAGGTGGACGAAGCCTGTGCCTCCAATCTGCATACATTCAGATAGTCAATCTGCAATTTGTAGAGCACAGAACAATATGTATAATGGTAAATCTAGACATATTCGTCGAAGACATAATACCATTAGACAACTACTCTCTACTGGGGTTATCTCTGTGGACTATGTAAAGTCAAAAGATAACATTGCGGATCCACTAACCAAAGGGTTAAACAGAGAGTTAGTTGATAAATCATCGAGGGGAATGGGACTAAAGCCCATGAAAGAATAAGTCGATACAATGGAAACCCAACCTAGTTGACTGGAGATCCCAAGATCTAGGTTCAAAGGGACAACTAAATTGTAAAGACCAAGTTAGATCACTGTGGAGATTTTCCATGTCCATTCCCATGATGAAACAGTGATGCCCGCAAGGTAACAGGTTAAGCTAGGCTTTTAATGATTCTTATGCGTCGGATATCTGAGCAGAGTAATGCGGGTTACTCTTAAGTAAGAAATCACCTATGTAAGATGGAAGAAGGGCCGCTTCCAAGGGAATAATATAGGGCAATATTCCTGTTAAAATCTTGCAGAACCAGGCGTATGTTCATGGCCAAAACGAGCATAACAGTGAGAACTGAAAAAGCGCTAGAAAGATTTCTGTGTGAGATATGTCATCGTTTACACAAATGGCAGAACAGTTCAAAGACATCGCGTCTACTGTTTAGTTAGTAAAGTAAACATATTTTCATAAGGGAAGGTTCAAAGGGTAACACCTACCTATCCTATGCAGAAATCAATCGTTGAATTCTATCACCAAGTCTGTCGGGTCAGTCCGTCGTGTCAGTCTGTCGTGTCAGTCTGTCCTGTCTGTGGTCGTCAATTTTCATTCATGTGGGGATTGTTAGAAAATGAGTGTTTTAGACACTATTTTCGAACCGATTTTTGAGCAATTTTTTTGAGTAAGATCCTCAATGAATTATTAAGAGATCTTGATTGATTTGTGTTCTCCTTAGTGAGTAGATCAAAATCATATATTGGTTCGCTAAAATCGGTTAAGGGGTGAATGAGAAATTGTCTCTCAAAGTGAGACGTTTTCATTCTTGAAAATGGGTTAAAGGGAACTTAGTCCCACATCGGAAATAACAAAGGAAATAGAAGAGGATATATAGTAATCTCCTTCTAAGCATTGTAAGATGGCTAGAAGAGAGGCTCTCTCTCGCGCGCGCAGGGGGGGGGGTGCAAATCACGGACCGGATTACATGCGACTTGTGTGCGCCCGCACGACCTGCGGACACGAATGCCGGACCGATTTGATCCCACCCCGCGCAGAGCCACCTTTTGCTACAGTTTTAAAGACCGTTAATGCCTTGTCTGCCGTTACAAAAAGGCTGTTAATGCCTTGTCTGCCGTTACAGCAAAGGCTGTTAATGCCTTGTCTGCTGTTACAGAATAACCCAGGCTCTATAAATAAGAGTCCTCCCCTTTACTTTCTTCCCTGCACAAACCATATCCTATTCTCTCCTTCTCTTCTGTACTGTTCATCCGTCCTGCTGTTGTTGGTAAGTCAGGTGATAGGTTCAAGCGCTTGTGATCAGTTCGGGAGTGGTACGTGGTGCCTACGGGATCGCTCCAAGCCGTTGCATCCTGGGAGACAGACGCCTCCGTTCAATCCAGCAACCGGAGAGAGGCGAAATCTGTTTTAAGGACACTGTGTGATACACAGGCCTCGGCTTTTTCGGAGTTGTACTTTTCATTTGCTTATTGTAAGTTGTTTAATTTATTTTCCTTTTCTTTTTCTTTCGGATTACCCTCCTCTGTTCCCTTCTCGGTTTTCCTGTGCCTCTCTATCTTTCTTTGTAAAAGGAATTTTGTAAACTTTATCTTGTAACAGTATATGCATTTAGCTATTTTTTAGCAAATCACGACTGTGGATGCTCTAACTAGGCTATTAAAATTTATATATTGAACAAATTAAGAGATGGCGGATAATTCATCTTCAAGACTAAAACATACTAATATTTTTCACGTGCGATGCATGTTTTGATAATAGTTGGAGGATTTTCACGTGCAATTTACGTGTTAAGAAATAGTTTTGGAGTTGGACGTGCGTTGCACATAATTTGAAAAAAATATTTTGAAGGAAAAGCTACAATTTGTAAGTGCAATGCACATATTTATAAGTAGAATTTGAGTTGCATGTGCAACATATGTCTATGTTTAGTGTTAAAAAAATATTATAAAATTATTTTGCATGTGCGTATCACGTTTTAAATAGGTATAATTTTTTTATTTGTTTGTTTTTGTTGTAATTAATGAGAGAGTTGGAGTTGTACGTGCAGTGCACGTGCACGGGTTTGTATGTTGATAAATGACAACCCCAACTCTCCCATTATAATATTAGAGATTAGAGATTAGAGATAAATTATAAATTTTCAATAAATCTATTTTGATTTATAAATGTGTTATGACTGCAATTCGAAAAATTCATTATTCTTGCACTAATTTTAAGTAGATAAACCTTCTATAAAACCTTATTCAGCAACATTATGAGTAATTGTGGTTTGCATAGCATTTGTAATAACCCCTTCGTTGGTCTGATTTAGAAATATTCAACACTGATGTTGAGTTTAGAGTGATAACTTTTTCTATCATAAAGAAAAAGTTAGAAAAGGTTAATTTAGGAGTGTTTGGTTGCACAATTTTTTTTCCTGAAGTTTTAAGATTAGAACCTTTTTTTTATTAGATTTGTGTTTTAAAAATATAGTTTGGTTTGATGTAATTTTATTATATTGTAAGAGAGTGAGGAGAGAGAAATAAATTTAATGTAGATAGTTGAGTGAAATTATTTTATTGGATAGAGTAAAAAAAGTAGAAGATATAAATTGTTTTTAAATTGCTATAGTAGCGCTACAGTAATATTCCACTCACTTCCGCTTCAATTCTTCAGATTTCTAAACGACACTTTTAATGCATTTTTTGCTATTGTTTATGTGAGACTGGAACTTAGTTCCATCGTCAAATACATCAAAACAAACTAAATGAACAGTGATTTTCGTTTGGAACTCAGTTCCAACAGTAAACTTCATGGTAAACAAATAGGCCCTAATAAGCTTGGCTAGACATTCTGCATTCTACAAGTCCTTTAAATGGTTGTGTTGAAAACAGATTTTGGGGGAAATCTTTATTATTCTTCTTGTTCTTTATTCTTTATAGTATATATCTATATATAAGGATTACAATATTGGAGGAGAAGAAAGAAGATTGAGAGAAGATTGAGGGGTGAGAGATTTTGGGAATCTGTTTCCTATAGATTAGGAAACAGGATATACACATTACTACTTACTACATTTCAACACTCCCCCTAAAGTTGGTGCATAGATATTGAACATACTAAACTTGTCAACAAATTTCAAGAAGAGCCTACTCGAAACTGTCTTGGTCAAGATATCTGCGAATTGATCTTCAGACTTCACTTTAGATATCTCAAGACTTTCTCATCCAATTTCTCTTGATGAAGAATTTATCCACCTCTACATGTTTCGTCCTATTATGTTGAACTGGATTGGCGGCAATATCACATGCTGCTTAACTATCGCAACACACCTTCATATGTTCATTCGGACCACAGCCTAAGTCCTGCAACAAGAGTTTCAGCCGAAAAGCTTCCGCTATACGTAGAGTTACTCTGCGATACTCAGCCTCTGCACTAGAGCGTGCAACAACATTCTGCTTCTTGCTTCTCCATGTAACTATATTTCCTCCAACAAAGGTGAAGTATCCCGAAGTGGAGCGCCTATCAATTATAGATCCTGCCCAATCAACATCAGTATATGTCTCAACCTTCAAGTGACCATGTTTCGCAAATAGGACCCCTTTTCCTGGAACAGACTTAATATATATCAGAATTCTCATCACTGTATCCATGTGATGTTCCTGAGGTGCATGCATAAACTGACGTACCACACTTAAAGCATATGATAAATCTGGCTGTGTATGCGCAAGATACATCAGTCGTCTAATCAATCTCTGATATCTTTCCTTATCACAAGGCACATGATCAAGTTCGTTGCAAAGTTTTAGTCCTTCTTCTAATGGTGTACCAATCGGCTGACAAGCAGACATTCCTATGGTACCCCGTATTTTTGAACATTATTTTTAAGATTCAAAAATGAATTAAAATGATATTTGGTGATTTAATAAATATTTTTCTGAAGATTTATCTTTTTACACGTGCAAATGTTTTCTTGGGAAGTTCAAAAGCCAAAAATATTTTGTGAAAAATCATTATTTATTATTTGAGAGTATTTGTGAATTTTCTGGATTTTTCTGATAATTATTGGACTCATTTGCAAATATTTCAGAAAGGACTTTTGTGCAAAATTACCAAATGGGGGTGAAAACTCCAGATTTTTGGATTTTTGGGGCTGGATATAATGCTTAGTCAACTCAGGGTTAAAAACTTTACTTTCTGTTTTGATGAATTTGATTTATTTTGCAAGTTGTGATAAAAGATGATCTTTTTTGCAAAATTGTCATTTTGAGGGGTAAAAGTGCAAACTTACTTTTCTGGAATTTTCAAACAGTTCCGGATGGAAATAAAGTGTTTATTTTGTTTTTTTAAATCTCAATTAAATTGGTTGTATCAAGTTTCCAAGTATAGAGATCTATTTATGTAAACTTATATTTTAAAGGGAGTATTTTGCAAATATGTTCAAAACCCTAATTCTCTTAATTCCGGCCTATTTAAAAAGGTGGAGTGCAGCCGTCTTTCGTTGCACAACACAAAGATTTTATTATTTTTATTTTCTTTGAGATTTAAAGAGAAAGATCTTGGATTTCTTGCTAGGAGGAGCTTTTCTTATTATTTTTTTCATCTTCGTTCAATTCCTTCAACAAGGTGAGTGATATAATTTGTTTTGTTGTGTTCTTTGAATATTGTATGTGGTGTTTCATCTATTAAAAAGCATGCTAGGGTTTTGATATGAATACATATGGTGGATTGAATGAATTGATAAGTCAAAAATTGGATCTTTGGTGAAAACCCTAGTTATTTGTGAGTAGAATTGCATGTGGATGATTTTAGATTGTTGGAAAACCTAATATAAAATGTGAGTAGGCTATTTCTTTTGGGTTATTGCTGATTTGATTGGAAATGATGAATGTTATACATTAATCGATTAAAGATGAGATTTTTTACTATTGGTGAGTTGGATGAATGCAACTTGGCCATGTTAATGATAAATTTATTTTTGTTCATGAATCAACTATTGAGAATAGTTGAGATTGAGTTTGAGGAATTTTGAGAAGGAATAATGGATTAAAAGACCATGTCTTGAGGATTTGAGTTGTGATGACTAAGTTTGGGTTTGATACATTTTGACTGAATTTGGGGATTCATGATTTTGTGAAAGATATTACCTGAATTTGGATTTCTCAAATACTAAGATTAAATCTGAATATTTCGATATTTTAATTTATGGATTTGTGAAGTTCTTTTGGTGCACAAGCATGCACAAACGTTTTTCATAAATATCGTATTTTTGTTGTTTAAGAAGAAATTGAGTTTTATGTGTTTTCGAATGATTTGACTATATCTCAACTTACTTTTGTATTGATATAGTTTGGAATATAAAACAATGTTATTTTTGATGTATGATTGATTCTTAAAAACTCTAGTTTTGATATATGCTCACATTCATGTTTTATTTTGAAGAAATTCATCAAAAAGCTATTTTTATCAATTCAAGTGATTTGATTGGTTTTATGGATCCTTGTATATCCTATAAGTTGTATTTGATCATATCAGAAATATACTTTTTATAGATTTCGTTTTTGTAAAGTAAATATTCGTATCGGTTGAAATATGCACAACCCAAACTGCAGTCTGTACGCGTGACAGTCGACTGGTATGTTTCGACAGTCGACCGTCGCTACCTGGCTACTGTGTTTTCTCGTTTTCTTGAAATCTCGTGTGGAACAGTCGACTGACCCATTTCTCCAGTCAACTGTCTCTGCTTTGTTTTGATATTTTCTCGAAATGTTGGATTTTCGCTCTGGACAGTCGACCGATGACTTTTTGCAGTCGACTGCTACTACTTAGATTTTTATTTCTTGAAGTGCTGGTTTTTCGCTCTGGACAGTCGACTGATGACTTTTTACAGTCGACTGTTACTGACGTTTTCTTGAGTTATTCAGATGTTCTTTAAACGATTGATTTTTAAAATGTTTTTGGATCTATAACTTACTATTCTAAATACTATTTTTCTACAGAACATATGTTTCAAAATGTTTTATTGTTGGGTTTGGATTTTGGGATTTTATAAAGAATTTGGTTTTGCTGATTGGGAAAGTTTTCTTCATATGATCGTTTTGACGATGGATTTGTGAGTTTTTGGTCTTGATGATATCTCTAGGAGTTGAGTGGGAATCCTGTGAACCGACAGTTTAGATTTGTTGAGTTAGACCTGAGGGGTTTTGGTTTGGTTGTTGTTGAGTATTTTAGTCCGGCAGGATACACTAACTCTAGAGATAGGGATTTTTGTGTTTCAATAATAATCAACTTAAAGACAGGCACTAGTGGGGATGTGATGGAACTTGGAAAACATAAGTATAGGCTCATGGTTTGTTTAGTCCAACGGATGCGTTCCATAACTGTTTGTTGTTCTGTCCCTAGAGGACATTTGTATGTTCGCGTGTCGAGGGTCTGCAGACCAATTCACGGAGCATGCAGGGTGCATTCGCGTGTCGAGGATCGGCAGGTCTATTCACGAAATGTACATGATATATCTGCACGTCGAGGGCCTTACAAGCCTATTCGCGGGGTACACGGTTTGGGAGATGAATATCCGGTTGTTTTTGAGCTATCTTACATGATGCTTGCACGTCGAGGGCTATGGTGCCTATTCGCGGAGTATTCTGGATCTTGTTTCCCATCACCGCAGTAGGATTAGTTGCACAACGAGGGGTTATCCCTATAAAGTGGAGAACGTTAATGGCTTGCACCGGACCTATGTACTATGGAATGCATAGAATCCGACAAGTATGCATTAGAGAGTCAGCATATAGTAATGGTGTTTTCTTGACTTGGTTTTATGCTTGTTGTTTTCTATTTTTCCTACACTTGACACTTAGTCTAGATTCACTTGACGTTTTCATATATTACTATCTACTATCCTATATTCCTTGATGTTTTCATGCTTTACTTATTGTTATTTTTCATTTCATTTATTCTTGCTGTTAATACATGTTGTTGATGACTTCATACTTACGGTTTTATTTATGTTGTTTTGTTTTTATGTCACTTACACCGTTATGGCTGACCCCTGTAGTTTTGGGGGTTAGGGTTATCTCTAGCCTCATATTTTACAGGTAGGTTGCTTATAGCTTGGGATTTGGATGCTTGTGCTAGAAAGATAATAGAGCTTGTGTAATTTTGTAAAAGATTGTGTTGAAAAGAAAATGTTTGTAATTCAAGGTGTTTTGTATTCCGCTGTGTTGTAAAGATTATTGTAATAAAGTTGAAATAAAAAATTATCTGTGTTTTGGCTATGTTTAATATTGCAATTGAAGTTGATGCTGGAAATTATGCCACGTATTTCTAAGATATCATATTGGAAATTCGGGGCACTACAATTCCAGTTTCCTTCAATAAATCGAGAGCATACTTTCTTTGAGACAGAAATATACCATTTCTCGAGCGAGAAACTTCAATACCAAGAAAATATCTCAAAGGGCCAAGATCCTTCATTTTGAACTCTTGTGACAAGTAGCTCTTCAATGCCATTGTCTTCTCAGGATCATTCCCAGTTACTATCATATTATCCACATATATAATGAGAGCAGTAATCTTACATTCTTTTCTTTTCTTTTCTTTTCAGGAATAAGGTATAATCTAAATTACTCTGACAATATCCGAATGTCCACATTGATTTTGTAAACCTCCCAAACCAAGCTCTTGGCGACTATTTGAGACCATATAGCGCCTTCGTCAATCGACACACTTTATTACCGTGTTGGACTGGTCTGTTCGACCCTGGTGGAAGATCCATATAAACCTCCTCTGTCAATTTCCCATGCAAAAATGCATTATTCACATCAAATTGCTCCAACGGCCAGTCAAGATTTGCAGCAAGTGACAATAGGAATCGAACAGTATTGAATTTTGCCACAGGTGCGAATGTATCTTCATAATCAATTCCATATGTTTGAGTGTATCCTTTGGCAACCAGCCTTGCTTTGTATCACTCTATTGAACCATCGGACTTATACTTCACCGTATAAATCCATCTGCATCCTACTGGCTTCTTTCCTACTGACAACTCGACTATTTCCCAAGCCTCATTCATTTTCAAGGACTTCATCTCCTCATCCATAGCTGCTTTCCACCTTGGATCAGTAAGGTCTTCCTGCATACTGTTAGGAATAGATACAGTAGATAATTGATTTACAAATGACTTTTTTGATTCCGACAAGCGGTGAGTGGATACATAATTACTCATGGAATATTTGACGTTACTAGTGGGATCAGGTTCATAAGTGGGTTTTGGAATACCTCTATTAGTACGGTGCGGGATTTCTCTTCTAGGAGCTTCGGACAACGATGACGATTGGTTTTGGGCTTCTGACGGTTCACTCTCACTGAGATTCGGTACTGGTTGCAATTCTTCAAGAGGGGCTTCTTCCCTTGGTTGTACTTCTTCATGAGGGTCTTCCTCCCTTGCTAGGTCTTCATTCAACTGTTCGCCATTATTTGTATCGAGTTGTTCGTTCTGACTGGTAATTACTTCTTCATACCCAAGAGTCTAAACTTCACTTCGGTACTCCCCCTGAAGTTCAGTCGTAGAAGAAGAAAAATACATATCATCTTCATGGAACACAACATCCATAGTCACAAACATCCTTTGAGTTGGTGGGTGATAGCACCGGTACCCTTTCTTATCCTGTGCATATCCCAAACATACGAGGAGTTAACTTATTGCGTTCATGTTGATGAAGATGAAAAAATGCAACACACCCAAACACACGAGGTCGCAAGTTAACGACTTTTGGTGCATTCACAGCTTCAGTTAATGCTTGAAATGGTGTGAGGAAGTTTAGGATACTAAAGGGGACTCGGTTGATTAAGTATGCAGCAAAGCAAGGGCTTCCCCCCAATAAATGAGTGGCATATTTCCATGGATAAGAGAAGCACGAACCACCTTGAGCAAGTGTCCATTTTTTTCTTTATGCAATCCCATTCTGTTGAGGTGTATATGAGCATGTAGTCTGGTGAACAATGTCGTGTTCCACCAAATATTGTTGCAGATTCGAACTCAGGTACTCTCCGCCATTATCACTCCTAAGAACTTGAAGCTGTGATTTATACTAAATCATAACATGCTTGTGAAAATTTTGAAACAAGCCACTAACTTCACTTTTCGACTTCATCAAACAAATTCAGGTCATACGGTACAGTCATCAATAAATGTCACAAACTATTTGGCTCCTCCAAATGTAGTGGTTTTGGATAGACCTCAAACATTAGAATGGATAATCATAAATGGAAGAAAGCTTCTACTTGGACTTGGAGGAAAAGAGACATTGTGACTTTTTGCGAGTTCACACACATCACACCGAAAAGTAGAAATATCCAACTTCAAAAATAAACTTGGAAATAATTTATTCAAATAACCAGAAGAAGCATGCCCTAGACGTCGATGCCATAGCCAAATATCTGATTTCTTTTTCTCATCTTCGAAATCTTCCACACTTAGAGCTTGAGTCAACTTGCTTGAACTTTCAGATTATAAATCTAGGTAATAGAGCTTTCCGTGTCAAACCCCATAACCAATCGTCTTGCGAGTCCGAATATCCTTAAACACACAATGTGAAGGCCAAAAGACTACAATAAAATATAAGGCAGTAGTTATTTGAGCAACAGATAATAGGTTAAAATTCAAGGATGACCCAACTAGGTGTAACACCCCAAGATTTTTTTTTTTTTTTTTTTGGTTGAAAACAACACCTCCAAATTCAATTCTATCAATTTCTATACTACTTTAAACATAAACTAAAATAGTTATATTTCAATAAAAATTTGGGCAGAGTTTCCCCTGTAATTTCTGCCCCGAAACACAATTAGCTTACGGAATTCTGCTCTAAATTCCTTAGCTCACAACACAGGCAGTAATATCACGGGCTCCCAAGGCCAAAATGAGCAGAATCACACAGGCAATATAATATCATGCTCTGGGGGCCAAACTCATAACGAATTATCAAATATTAAATAAAAACCATAAATTCCTTTGAAAACATATAAGATTTTTGTAAAAATTTAGGAAAACCTTTTTAAAAGCCAACCATAGAACCCAATACTCCACAACGAGGTGGGTACAGGCTTTCTTACCTCATCACAGCACTATATACATATACCTTTACCATAATACAAAATAATACATCCACTATTCACTCTTCTACCTATACTAAATACATAAATAATCTGACATCTCGACAAAATAAAATTCCTAACTCTATAACTACCTCGCCATGCTGCTACCAACCTGCAGAAGAGTTAGGGTTGTCCTCCCTCAGGGAGGGACCCCCCTAACCCCCAGAAAATATCAGGGGTTAGCCATTTTTGGTGTGAGTATAATTTAAAAATCTAACAAAAAGAAAATAAATTGATCTTACAATTATCGAGATAAGAAATATCAACCTGGACTCTGGATATAAAACATCACAATTATTGCTTTACATCAAGCATTCTTCAAATCTGCATCCAACTATATATATATATATATCTTCACTATATACATCCCACTAACCATGCATATACTTTAATCGTTTATTATTCACATAATAATGTATCACATAAGTATCACACAAAAGCACTTTCTTTATTTCTCATTCTCTTTATATATATATATATACACACATGATCTTACTACCTCTTTTCTTCATCTGTATAAGCCATGCACTTCGTTTACTTATATTAGAACACGACATATTTTCTTTAATAATCATTTTCACAACCCTTCTCTTATTACACACATCACACGCATACAAACAACCATACCATCTACATCATCATAACATCTTATTACAAGTATTTATTTTAATGAATAACATCACAATTATCTGTTTTTATAGCATCATAAACATATGCATTCATTCCCAAAATATCCCACTCATTTATGTCGTATAACATAATTATTACATTTCATTACACTATGTGAGGTACTTGCATATCATCACATCATTAGCACATCACTAATTTGAATGCTTATTCTCATTGCATCAAAAGCATGTTTTATAGCTCATTCACATCTCATTATTCCATTTAGTTACTACTCCATCGAATTGAGAATTAAACTTATTTTCATTTTCACTTATATCTCAATTACCATTTATTTCACTTTCATTCTCATCACAATATACTCCATATCCCCAAACCCAATTTGGGTCACAACATATCACACCCCCAAAGCCGATAGCTTGGGTAATAATCACCGCACCCCAAACACACAGTTTGGGTAATATCACATCACATCTCAAGCCGATAGCTTGGTTATAAATTCACTTCAATCACTTATCATCTTCACTTTACTTAATTCTTCATTTCCATTAATTATTACCACTATCATACCAACTCACCCCACGAATTATGCCAAGGTAGGTAGTTCCCACTATTTTCACAGAAATAGCGGGCAGGTAGTTCCTTGACACAATTCCAAGGTACAACTCATATCGAACTGTATTTTACTTTAATGATCACACACCTAATACAATTACTTCGTACTATTCATAAGAACACATGTCTCTTTTTATTAATTTCATCTTAAATTAACCACGTACTGCATTTATCACTTCTTTTCATACACTAACTCATAACTCGTTTTCCTTCACATTTACTTCATTCACAATCACTTCCTTTCTCATACACAATTCACAATTCACTTTCTGTACTTTCACATTTTTATTAACACTTAGTTATTTTATTAGTTTGTCGACCAGTGAGCCACAGTATCCCAATATACTGAAAGCCGACAGCCCAGTAAAACACGCGAACCGATGCTCAGACAGAGTCTTACTCGTCCGAGGCTACGTCTTCCTCCCAGCCTATGCCAGCGAGGGAACACCGCACCCCAGATAAACTGGGTACTTCCTCGCGACATCTGTCATCGAGGGAAAAACACCGCACCCCAGGTAAACTGGGTACTTCCTCGCGACGGCTGTCATCGAGGGGAAAACACCGCACCCCAGGTAAACTGGGTACTTCCTCCCAGCCGATAGCCAGGAGGGAAAAACACCGCACCCCAGGTAAACTGGGTACTTCCTCGCGACAGCTGTCATCGAGGGAAACTGGGCCTCAAGCCGATAGCTTGGGCGATAAAACACCACACCCCAGATAAACTGGGTACTTCCTCCCAGCCGAAGCCAGGAGGGAAAAACACCGCACCCCAAGCCGGTCCTTGGGTATTAGGAGGTCTAGCCCAAACCCCCAGGATTGCTGTAGGTACTGGTCAACAAAACCATCTGTTATTTCATCTTTTCATCTTATTATATCACCATAAAGCATCACAGCTTTTAATTAAACAATTGCCACATCCTTGACTTTAATCACGTGAATTAATACCACATTTTATTAGCACGTACCAGCTGATCTTTTATCTTCATATCAATATACCAGGTTATGCATACACCCTGTTATTCCACACATAACTCATCATATCATATTATTGCATAATATTAATACGCCAAGATATTTATTTTGCCATAACAAACCACATTAAGGGTACCATGATATTCATTATCTCATTGTATCAGATATAGGCATATGCCAAGTTATGATATTAATATAAGAACTATATTATGTTATTCCATATCGTAAGGGTATCAAAATAGATAATTCACCACATATTAATACCATACTATGGCCCAGTCATTCATTAGAACATAATTAGACTGTAAATATATACTCACTTACTAATTTCATCAATTATCACATCACAAGTCAATATCATGATATATATATGTCACAAACATACACCACACATGCGGGTTTCCAAGAAAAGGGGCCAAAATCATTTATTTCCTCTAATTAAATCTCATAATATCCAAATATCCAATTATAGCATACTAGCTCATACATCATGTTTCATATAAGTAAAATCACCTATAAGGGCTTATATGCCCCAAAACATGCACAAAACGTGCACTATAATTACACGGGTTTTCAAAACATGATCACAATCACTAATTTCGTCTAATTACATCTTATAACATCCATTCATAGCATACTAGTCCATACACAAGGCTCCGCGTATACCAAATTACCTATATCGGCCTATATACCCCAAAAACATGCCTAAAACATGCACGGGGTAAAAATATGCATAAACGATTTAATATATTTAGTTTTTATACATCAACACATCACATTAACCCATAATATAGGTTTTATATACTTAAAATAGTTAATTTCCCCGAATTTCTCAAAAACCCATTTTCGGGCCCCTAAAATCCGTATTTTTCTGAAAAATGAATTTTCAACATAACTTCTACCAAATATATCGAAATGCCACGAAATTTGGCCACAACATAGAATATACATAATTACAACATACTCACCTGACGGATCGAGCAAACGACGTCCCACGTCCGCCCGGTAGCCAGTCGAAGTTCAACTCTTTCTACCTTCCAAGCCTTATCTTTGCAAATGGACTCCGGAAATGAGTAGAGCACCTCCAAATTAGCTAAAACCCTCAAAATTTTGTGAAGAAACCAATAGAAAATGGCTATGGTTTTTGAGCCCTAATCTTGGCCGGGTGGGGTATTTTTCCTTCTGGCCGAAACTGGAGTGGGAGGGGGAAGAAGGGTATGGAGAAGTAATAAAATGGTAAAATTGCTTATGAGTCCCTATTTGACCATAACATTATATATATACCCTTCTAGTCCACTTTCCTAGGGTTTTTCTTGTAAAAAATCACTCCATGATGTACTTAAATTCATCCCAAACACAAAAAAATTAGAAATGCATTTCTATGCATAATTGTAATTAAAATCGATAGTTATGAACAATAGCAATACATATAAATATGTATATATACGAATATCGCAATATTTTAGAAAAATACTTTCAACTTCAAACTATAATTTAACAACTCGAAAATTTAAACCCCCTATCATGAACAAATGCCCCAGAAAAATTTCGAGTCAAATCGGATTCGTCTCCTCCGAGAAAACTCATCTCAAAACTCCTAAATTTTCAATTTTTCCCGTTTACCCCAAAATATCAATTTAATCATTCTAATACTAATAAAATGAATTAATAGGGGTAAATATACCCAGAAACATATTTAAAAATAATTTAAATCAAATAATTAAGGAATTAAAAAAAACAGATGTTACATTCTACACACCTCAAAAGAAGCTCGTCCTCGAACAAATTCAAGATACCTCCTCCACACCATTTCCTAAGGTTCCAAATACATTATCTGCATCAGAACTTCATTTTACTTTTAGCAACCGTTCAACTCGTCGTCTGGTCCGCCGCACTAGCGACCCACAACAACCACTAGTTTCATAGGATATCACATCCAATACCACATCCAGCGGGACTTCAATCTACCACGGCTCCTCCACTTGAGATAGATCTCTCACACTTTATCGACACAAAAACAAAAAATACAGCAAGAATTCACGACACCTCAAAGGTAAGCTTCCAATAATATGCCACGGTTCCAATTCTTTCTCTGACTCAGAAGGGGCCAACAAACCCCAGGTCTAAATTTCCCCGGTTCCTATAACGGCGTACTTCATGGATAAGGGATACCTTTAAGAACACTCAATCTCCAATTTCTAACTTCAAAAGGCTTTCGCCGCTAATCTGCATAATCATTTTCTTTTGTCAACTACACACCTCAAAAGAGGCTTATCCATGCTCACCTGATAATTAATAGTCTTCCTCGTTCCGGACTACTAAAATATTCTCTTAAAATCTTGATACATCTTCATGCCACCAGGATAAATAATATACTGAGCATAAGGAACATTCTCCATCACCCGCTACCACAAGCCATCCCCATCAAGATCACCAAATCTACGATAATAACAAGGATTTCCTATTGCCTACTGACCAATCTGCATCACATTCATTAATCTCATCCAGAATTCGACCATGCATCCTCTGTCACAATCAGAAATTTTGAATTCCAGTTTGACTGGTCAACTGTAGGATAAACAACTGTATTGATAAACCACCGATATATAAGGTCGGATCAACCTCTACTACTGAAATAAAATCAAATTGATCTAATGAATTTAACACCGTCCACTCCTGGGACGTAATAAAAGCCAAAATTCCATTGCTGTCCCGGTGATATTTCATTTCCACACCCAAGCTACTAATGAACCCGGGTCACCTCTGTTGCCTCAGGCTAAGCTCCTATTACAAAAAAAATACTTCCAACTCCTCTAATCTGTTCAAAACTGAACTACTCCCCAACAAGGAATATCTCCACATCTTCACTGTATACACTACTGCCACCAGTTTCAAAGCTGAGTAGGATAACTCACTCTATATAACCACGACGACCTAAATGCATAAGCCTGCATCAAGTTGCGCCTGCCTGTATCACATGCATCCACATCTACTCGAAGAGACACTCCCTTTTCGGAGTAATCAAAACACAAGCTACCGTTAATTCTTCCTAATTCTTCCTTTAACTCTTGGAAATGTCTTTCCACGCTGTTCTGGTCATACCAACGGCTCATTCTTTATGATAAAATGAGTCGTCGGTATAGCAATAATATAAAATCGAGGAATGAACCTCCGATAATGACTAGTTAAAATCAAGAAACTCTGAATTTCCAACACATCCAAGGGTGTAAGGTTGAAAATTTTGAACTTGTTTAGAATAGAAAATCATATGGTCTGTAGCACCAGAATCAATTATCCATGCATTATTCATAACAGAGCCAGAAATATTAAAAACCTTACCATCATTATCTGCAGCAGCACGATCAGCAACTCTACCTGCGACAGTGGGTTGATTGCAAGTGTTCTCCCGAATATCCCTGCTATGATCCCAGATTTCCGAATAGCCGATAATCTTATAACAACGAGCTTTCGTGTGGCCGATCTTACCACAATGAGTACACTTCCTTGACTCATACAGATATTGTCCCATAGCAACACAACAAACAGCACAGCAAGCAGAACCAATGATCCAAACACCAAACAGCAGACGGGATCAAAAACAGCAAATAACACTTCCCAAAACAGCACACACCAAAAGAGCACAATAGCAACAGCAAAAGAGACAGCGGCAAGAGCAAGGGCGGCGGACGGTGCTGCGGAGTTCGACGGGGTTCATCGAATTGGGCGGCGCAAATGGGGATCCAACGTCGGAAAGGGGGAGCAGCGATGGGTTCGCTACTCTGTTCGTGGCTAATGTTGAGGAAGAGGGGAAGGGAGGTCGGGGGCGTTCGGATCTGGGTGGTGCTCGAAGGGGGCGACGGGAGGCGTCGACGGGGAGCGTCGACGAGGAGGGCGGCGACCAGGGGGTCGCCGGAAAACGGCCTGAGAAGATAACAGGGAGATGGGTTAGCTGATCGGGGTGGAGGTCGGAGGTGGAGGTCGGGGGTGGGTCTGATCGGGGAGAGAGAAAATGTCGAGGAGAGAGAAAGAGGAGAGAGGATGTCAGGGTTTCGGGGTTTGGTCGGGATCGGGGTGTGGTCGGGATCGGATTGGGATGTAGGTGTCAGATCCGATCACCTCCTTCTCTTCTTCTTTTTCAACTAGCCTACCATGTTGAAAACAGATTTGGGAAAAAATCTTTATTATTCTTCTTTTTCTTTATTCTTTACAGTATACATCTATATATAAGGATTACAATCTTGGAGGAGAAGAAAGCAGATTGAGAGAAGATTGAGGGGTGAGAGATTTGAAAAATCTGTTTTCTATAGATTAGAAAACAGAATATACATATTACTACTTACTACATTTCAACAGGTTGATGATAATTGTCCATAAAACTACGAGAATTAAAGTGATAACTGGTTTACTTTTGAATGCAAGCTACAAAATTGCTCCCTTGCGTGATCTTAATTTAATAGCGAGAGCGCGGCTTTGTGGGGAATCCTATAATTTGTGTTTATAGGAGTTTTTTTCTTTCTTTTTCCCCTCCGTTTCTTTTCCATTTCCTTGGGTTATGATTATATTGGGAAGGTTCTCACACCGAAAAAAGAGGCCCGCCTTTAGGACTAAATTATTTGATTCTCCTAAAATTTTCATCTTGTTTCATCATTTCTTCTCGTCTTATCTTCAAGAACAAAGGTCTTGCTCCAATCATCATCCTCTTCAAAAGGTGAACGATTCATTTTTTTGTAATTTCTCTCCAATTCTCTCTCTCTCATTTCGTAGGTGTTAAATTCATTTTGCTTTATTCAGAAAACGAAGACAACCAGACAGAGTTTTGAAACAAATTTATTCTTTTAGACATTAAACTTCATACCTCCTTGAACTAAGTCAATTCCAAGTGGATCTTCACTTTGAGTATATATCGTGGAATTGGTTGCCTGTCAGATAACAACTTACAAGGTTAGCATCTCTCTCTCTTTAAAAAAAGGTTTTTTCAAATTCATTAAAATAACTAGTAGATAGAAAATTTCTTAGCAACAAAAGTATCATATGAATTTTTTATTCTTTTTTTTTTTTGCAAATATATTGAAATACTAGATTTGCCCGTGGGTACGTGTAGGCACGTCTTCGAAACGATACAAAATACGTAAAGCCTGTAAACAGTAAAACAGCAATTATGTAGCTCAAATTTGAATAGTATGACAATAATTAGTTGTAAATAAAAGTCAATGTTTCCATTAGTATAGGTTGAAAAATAATTATAAATGAGGTATAAAATCTAACTTATTAGAACTTTAAGTGTGAAGCTGAAGAGATATTTATTATTTTCAATATAACATGTGCCAAAAAAAACATTAAAATTCTGAAAATCTAAATTTATAAATAAATATAGAAAGAATGGAGAGGGAGATAGGGAGAGAGAGAAAGAGAGAAATTTGAAAAAGTAAAGAGAGAAGAGAGAGATAGTAATAAAGTAATAAATTTTTTTAGTTTTGGGGGGAAAATTTTGATTTTGGGGTTTAAAATTTTGGAGGAAAAATATATTTTTTGAGGTTTGATCAAGGCCTTTGATTATAAGGGAGATTGATTGTGAGCCACTTGATAGCTTTCTTTGTAATTTATTATATAGATATATATTATTATATGATATATGTCATTCTATTTAGATTCTTTGATATATCATCCATGCGATTTGATAAACTATGATTTTCTGTAAATCATGATGACAGCTCTTTTTTCAAATTTGATTAATGTTTCTCTTTGCATCATTCCTATTTCTAACAGTTTTGCAAAAACTTAAATATTCGCAAAGGAATATTTTTTTTAATATATCGTGAACGGTATGTTAAAATCCCTCCTAATTCCACTAAGAAAAAGTTTAATGAAACACACAACCAAAAGTTGAAGTATAAAGTTCATGAAACCCAATAGGGTGGGTCATGAAACTCATTCTCCGCAAAAAAAAAAAATAACTCACCCCATATAAGAGAGTTTCCTGACCAAAAATAATAATAACTAATATTCATATAATACAACAAAACCCAATTATACTTGTCAACCGACTCAATTAATGCAAATCTCAAACACTCACCCAATCTGGCATGTATATGTCAAAATTGAGTTAATTCTCTCATGCCAAAGCTTGTCCACCGTCCCTTGTCGCCGCCAACCACAACCATAGTGGTCGTCTCCCATAACAGTAATGCTAATGACACCTCAAAGCCCAATGACACTAGAGAACCCCCACCCATGCACCCACCCAATGAACTGAACATGTAAAAATTGAATCATTTCTCTCATTTCATGACTTGATCACAGTCTACTGTCATCGCCATCCACAACCACTACAGTTGTTGTCATCCCCAACGATAACACAAACACTACCTTAAAACTTAATAATACGAGAGAAACCTCGGACATCTCCAAGGGACAACTTTCATAAATCAAATCAAATGATCTCCTTCATTTTATTTTATTTTTTAAGTAATAGTTTGTAAGATTGGTACATCACTTTTGTATTCATGTGTATTAAGCAAGACGTTAGAACATCTATAGTTGTTCCCTATATTTGCAAAAATTGAAAAATGAAGGGAACGAACCGCTATAGTCGTTCCCTATATTTCCAAATTTTGGAAAAATGAAGCAGTAGTCGTCTATATTTGAGAGACGATATAGAAATTTTTGAAATACAGGAATTGGTAGATCATCTTGCGTCCGTTGTAAAAAAAAAATATTGGACACAAGATGATATTGTGTATGAAGAATTTAAAAAATAAAAAACAAAACAGATCGTCGTGCGTTCGACTAATATTTTTTTTATAAAATGTGTTGGACGCAAAATCATTTTGCATCTGACTAAAAAAAAACGCTGAAGAAATTGGACGCAAGATCGTCTTGTGTCTAAGCGAATTTTTTTTAAAAAAAAAGGACAGATGCAACACCATGTTGCGTCCCTGAGTTTTTCCCCCATTTTCTATTTTTAATTTCTATGGAATAGAGCCTATATGATTATTTATGCATATAAAGTTAATTTGAGATTGGTTTGATTATTTGAGCAAGGGATGAGATGGAACGTGCCTATATGAATTATTATGTGTTCCTAGGCGTCCATTTTTTTTTTTAACAAATGTTTAACTCAATTATTTTTTTATAAATAACCAATGAATGAGATTCAAAATTAAAACGATCATCAACCGTTGGACCAAATGCTGGGTTTCAACGACTACAAGCCTAACTCAAAATTCCTCTTTCTAAAAGCCAAATATGAAAATTTTGAGTATTAACGACTAATGCTCTAAAGAGCATCTGTAGTCATGGAGACCCAAATTTTGGGTATTTAGCAAATGAAAATGAGAAAAATAACTTTGCGCTGCAGTCGTCGAAAGCCAAAAAATGAGTTTTTGGACTTTATATAATATCAGACGAAAGATTATTTTTCGTATGACGTAAAACAAACAAAAAAATCGAACAGACGGGAAAAAATTTAAAGAAAAAAATTTCCTGTCCGTCGTAATTTAAAAAGGAAAAAAAATTTAAAGGCTAATTAATTCCTAAAACCTATTAATTTAATCCTAATTATTTCTTAATTTTTAATTAATTAATATTTAAACCTAAATTTAACCCATACAAATGCTTTTTAGGGTGGTTGTAGGAATTTTATGGTGAGAAATGTTTGGGACGGGGCATCATCTCCGTCCCAACACATTTATGTTTTTTTAAAAAATGGAACGGACGGAGAATAATCCCTCGTCCGACCATTTTTTAAATAAAAAAAAATCAATGACGTGGAATAATCCCTCGTTCGAGAATGACGCAATTTTTGGGACGGTAAATTATTTACCGTCTGATGGGAAAAAAAAGAAAAATAAGCGACGAAAGATAATCTTTCGTCCGATCGAACGGACAAAAAATTATCTTTCGTTAGCTATATTTTGGCAATTGCCATTTCGTCTGCCAAATATAGCTGACTACTGTAGCGCCGAAACCCAACTTTTGGGTAAATGGCCAACGAATGCAGCGCTATTTTTGCCAAATTTTGAAAAATTTGGCAAAATAGCCAGCCGACTTCAGATGCTCTAAGAGCATTTGCAGTCGTTTTGTTAAAAAATGAGTATATTTTTGCCAAATTTTGAAAAATTTAGCAAATTAGCCAGCCGACTTCAGATGCTTTAAGAGCATTTGCAGTCGTTTTGTTAAAAAATGAGTATATGGAAAATATAGAAATAGCAATTAGGGGGTAGCGACAGTTGTCAAAACTTAAAAAATGGGTTTTTAAAGACGAAACAGAAGATGATCTACCGTTGGAAGATAGCGAAGAAAAAAAAATCATCATCATCTATCGTCTGATGAATTTTAAAAAAAAAATTGTGAAGGACGGGAGATGATCCCAACACAAAATTCTAATTTTTTTATTTGTACGGTGTGTGAATGAATTAAAAAAAAAAAAAAAAGTAAAGTGTGTGTGATTTTTTTAAATTTTTTTTTAATAAAGTACAGTGTGAATGAATTTAAAGAAAAAAAAATATAAAAAAAATTCTAAGGAAGGGGATATGACAACTTTCCTATTTGTTTTTTTGTTTTTTTCCTCGAATGTGAATATCTCAGTTGACCGAGATTTTTTTAAATATATATATATTTTAAACGGTAAATTATATGTCGTCTCTTTATTTCGTTATTAAAACTTTTTTCTTAGACGATAAATTATTTGTCGTCCGACACACAGACGGTAAATTATCTTCCGATTTTTATAGTATGCATAATATTAATTCCGTTATTAAATATAGACGTTTACTATTCATCACAAACTTAAAAAATAGATAAATAGAACGGGGAGAGTGGTTTTTATCCATTTTTTTTTTTTTTTTTTTTTGGATATATAGCTAACGACTTCAGATGCTAAAGATAGCAATAATGGTCAGCGGTCTTGTCGGTTGAATACCGGGTAGTATGCGTAATATACATGTCAAGACTCAAAACAACAGTAAAAGGACTCCTGGCAGTTCTTATGAATAAACGTGTGCATTGCACGTGCTTACCATTCTCACAAAAATCCCAACTCTTTCTTCCCTCTTCAGTCTTCTTCCGGCCTCTCCTTCTCTCCAATGTCTCTCTTTCAAACAAGATCTCACCACCTGTTCCTCCACCTTCCTTTCCCTCTCTATGTTGGCTCGTTCCAGGATCCTTAAGGTCAGGGTTTCTGCTATTAGAAATAGTTTTCTATTATCACTCCGAATTAACATCAAGATCAACGCATCAGAATCGAATTCTACACATTTATTTTACTCGAAGTAATTCAATAGCAATCCAACATTTCGAAATGAGAATAACGCACGCCTAGGTTATTCATCCATTTCATCACTTACTGAACCTGACCTGTTTGCACTCACTATAGGTCACTATGGAGTTTTTTTGCCGTACTTGGTCACTTTTTGAAATTATTTACGATTTTGGGTCAGCTTCCAAAATATTAGTATTTGTGGGCTAGTCGCTGTCACGTTAGCAGCGGCCGCTATTTCTATTAGCGGTCTCTTCCTTTATGAGATCGCTAATGGGAACAACGATCACTCGTTTAATTTGTTTTGTAATTTTTGTTTGTTGTCGCTATTCCTATTAATGATCATAATATATGTGAAGTTGCTGATCGGAATAGCAACCTCATTTGAACTGCATTGAGACACTTAGCGAATTCTAGAGAGCTAGTTCTCTCTTAAATTTTTTATTTTTTATTTTTGAAACTGGAATAGCGACCTTAGTTGGTTGATTATTTTGCAATTCTTATAAAGAGTAAGAAGATTTAGTCTACTGAAGTCGTTATTCGGAATAGAGACCTAAGTATACTTAGATCGTTATTCCGAATAGAGACCTTAGTTGACTATTTTGCAAATCTTAGTTGAGTGATTATTTTGCAAATCTTACAGAGCGCAAGAAGATTTAATTATCTGCTGAGGTCGCTATTCGGACTAGCAACCTAAGTTTTTTTTTCATTTTTTTCATTTTTTTTCATTTTTAATTTTTAATTTTAATTTTTTTAGAGAATTAGATTTCTGGAATTCGCTAAGTGTCTCAATACAATTCACACAAGGTCACTATTCCGATCAGTGACTTCACATATACTGTGGTCGCTAAAGGAAATAGCGACAACAAACAAAAATTTCAAAAAAAATAAAAATAAAAATAAACAAGCGACTGCTATTCCCATTAAGGATCTTCTAAAGGAAAAGATCACTAATACGAATAGCGGCCGCTGTTGACGTGGCAACGACTAGCCCACAAGTGCTTATAGTTTGGGAACTGGCCAAAATCGCAAATAGTTTCAAAAAGTGACCTAGTACGGCAAAAAAATCTGTCATTATGTGTCTTGCACCTACGGGTTGGCTTCACACAAACAAGGATGGGAGACCGACATCAGAGGAACTTAGCTTACAATTAAAATTGTTTCATTTTGTATAAATCTAAGGGTTGTGTAAAAATTTGTCATTCGTAGCTAAATTTATTAGATATTGCATTTTCATGAAATATATCGAGTAAGTTAAATTCAAATGTTAAACCTTATCAAGGGATAGTTATCTTTTTTTTTCCTTCCCCTTTCAGTGGAGAAATATATGGAATTTGTTGCTTTTGTTTCTGTTTAGGACTTTAGCTGCTCCTTGGTGTGTTTTAATCACTTAGTTTGTACTTTATCTGTGCAAGCGGATGGAGTTAACTTATTCAATTTCGTGGCTATCAATGTGGTCTCTAACGCTTCCCCCTCTATTTATATAACTTAAAGTCATAAACCGAGTATATGTATGGGAACGTACAAAGACACTACGAGAAACATACATTTCCTGAAAAACGTAAGGATGCATGGGAATATGGTAATGTCCTTTTATTTTGTTATAGGAATGGAGGAGGGACTAGTGAAAAGATTGGAATCGGCAGTTTCAAGGCTAGAGGTGCTGGCTGCTGGATCGCAGACTTCTTTTTCCTCAAGAGATCTCTCTGATGGTTCAACGGATCCGTCGGTTACAGCATTCTCTGATTTGATTGAGAATTACCTTGGCAAAGTTATTGAAATTGCCGAAAAAGATTGGAGGGGAAGTTTTGGAGATGACAAAGGTTATTGAGGAAGCTTTCTTGGTTCAGAAGGATCTACTTATCAAGACCAAGAAGTTTCAGGTTAGTCACCTTTTAATGTCAATTTTTGTTTCTTTGTGCAAACAAGATATGAACGGACGCATAAACTCATAGTAAATTCTGAAGTAGTACATAGATATACAAATGAAGCATCAAGAAGCATGTGACCCCAACTGCGTTAGAGGTGTCTCTACACCTAGGTAGCAAATCTTGTCTTACGTCATTAGTGCTTTTTATAATACATATGGTTTTTATGGTGTATTTTCTTCTTAATTTCTATGATGATAATTGTTTAGATTCAGGATGATTGTTGAATGTGACAACTACAAGATTATGATTTTCCTTGCTTATATTGAAACCATCTTTGGTTATGTTGGTTTAGTAAAACATAGCTTGAGAATATTCATGGGTATGTGTTAAATGAGAAAAGAACAGTATACATGTGTCGTTTCATTTAAATATTTTTATGAACTTATGCTGCAAATAAAATGTTCTTTTTAAAGCCTAATTTCGTTTTCGCTTTATTTGGGATCAACTTTAGTGAACAATTTGTCCAGTTACTTGTTCTTGCTTTGTAAAACTATGTACACATTTATAAGAATTATTTGATCTGAATTTGTAAGAATGTCTTATCACCTGTATCACTGAAGAAGCAGAAAGGAATGTATTTGGTATACAGACACAATATATCAGGACATGCCGAGAAGACAATTTTTGGAAAATGAGTGTACATAACTCATAGAATAACTGCATTTAGAATAAGTAAAGAGTGTTTGAATATGATCATAATATTCAACTCTCACCACAATTTGGAGGTTGTGTGCGGTATCAGTGCAACCCAGATTTGATTTACATCTGGCACGTATTAAATGAGAGTTATTAAGAAAAATACCTTGACCCTCACCACAAATTTGGTTTTTGAGGGACATTTGGGATTTATTAATATTTTCGAACGTAGTTAATATCCGAAGATATGTCGGCCACATAAAGCTCAAATTGCTTTGGATGTGTTAGATTATGAATCCCTTGACCCTCACCACAATTTTGGAGTTCTATTGTAGTGGAACGGCCATTAGTCACAAAGAGAAGTGACAAGTATCATTCTTCGTTAAGTGTCGGTCATGCTAAATAATTCACTCTCTGATAAATACCGAAAGCCCAAGCAAATTAATATTCGTCAAAAAGATAGACAGATACAGATAAAAGATAACCACCCAAGGTGGCTATTTTCCACCTTTTCTCCAAAAAAAAGAGAAGATAACCACACAAATAGAAAATATATGGTTGGTGTAAATTTACACTAACTTCAATTGTTGGATCATCTTGTCTACTTCTACAAACAAGATCACTTACAGTTTGGGTTCATCAAGAGGATGGGTCACTTCCAAAATGTGTGCAAGACGCATCCCCCCAAGACCCTACACATCTTTAAACCTCCTTCATAATATTGTATTAAAATCCTAGGAAGGAGATGACGGTAGATATGCACAAAACAAAAATCTGTAGCTCATTCCAGGCTCATTTTATTTTTTTCAAGGATGAAACAAAAAAATATAGTTGTTCAAATTCCTTTGACCACATTAAGAGGAACATGGTTACCTTTTGAATCCATATATCTCCTATCACAAAGAGATTCATAATTGGATAAACATTTAAAGCAGTTGAGATTTTCACAAACTCCGCATTGATCTGTCACCTTTCCTTGAAGTTAAGAAAATCTCTTCAAACATTTGGCTCCCTCATTAGAAATCGTTTGATCGTGACAAAGAGCCACCCTTTCATGTTTTCATTGTTGTTACTTATTTATTTTTTGAAAGCTGTTTCCATTAAGTTATTCCTAACTATAATTCCTAGGCACACAATAAATGGTTCAATAGGACGACAAATGAAATGCATAATGAGCCTAGTTATTTAAAAAAAAAGAAGAGTTTATTAGAATGACAAATGAAGATACATTACGGGCGTAGTTATTTAAACTTCTTACTTTAAGAATTACCACTTCTATGAGTGTGCCAAATAATGTAGAGGAATGACAGAGAGAAAAAGAAAAAGAAAAGGCGAGGGGTAGGATTTCTACGTTTTCTCGTTTTCTCTCGCTAGTTATAACACAATAAAGCCTGTAATTGTTCTGTATTATATGAGGAGTACAATCCATGTGAGAGAAAACGAAAAAGAAAAAGAAAAGAAAAAGATAAAGGAGGGGTAGGATTTCCATGTTTTCTCGTTTTCTCTCTCTAGTTATAACTCAGTAAAGCCTTTAATTGTTTTGTATTATATGAGGAGTAAAATCGATGTTCTTCATGAATTCCTATTAAAATTGTTTACATTTTTTCTCATTACTTTTTGGTTAATGAAAATCTTGACCTGCATACTACAGAAACCCGACGTTTCTGGTTTGTCAGAGTTCCTGAAGCCACTAAATGAATCAATGGTCAAAGCAAATTCTTTGGCCGAAGGGAGAAGATCTGATTATTTGAACCATTTAAAGGCAGCTGCTGAAAGTTGTGCAGCTTTGGCATGGATTGGTTATTCTGGAAAGTGCTGTGGTAAGTTGAGTCGGTGTAGTTACAGTCTTATTTGAGATCATGAAATGGTCATTCATTTTACTAAATCCCTTGCCTTTTTCAAGGGATGAGCCTTCCAATTGCACATGTTGAAGAAAGTTGGCAGTCGGCTGAATTCTATAATAATAAGGTATGTACGAAGTCAAGTGCAATATTACAGAAAGCAGTATGTTCAAATCATAATCCTTATCATTCTGGGGCTTTGCCCATTTATTAGAATAATGTTGTGTTTCCATGTGAAACTTGGCTGGTTGCTTGATTGACATTGACCTTTTGATTTAACAATATCATCTTTAATATCTGCTCCATTGAATGATTGTATAAACTTGTGCATGAGATTTCTCAATCTTTGGATAAAATCAAACCAAATCAATCAGCTACAGATGCATATCTATTTATGTATGCTTGCGAATTGCTCTCGTTTAGGTCAAGAATAATTTTCATACCTCATTTCTCAGATTCTTGTGGAGTACAAAACTAAGGATGCTGATCACATAGAGTGGGCAAAAGCTTTGAAAGAACTTTACTTACCTGGATTGAGGGATTATGTCAAGGCATTTCACCCATTAGGTCCGACTTGGACGTCTACAGGAAGTGTTATAATTAGTGCATCGACTTCTTCCCAGGGAAATGCTTGCCCAACTCAGGCCCCTAGCGCTCCATCGCCTCCTAAAACATGCCCTTTTAGCTCTGACTCTGCAAAGTCACAACCTAAAGCTGGGATGTCTGCTGTATTTCAAGAAATTAATTCAGGCAAATCTGTAACTTCAGGTAAGACATTCGATTATTATATTAAATCATTTAATTTAATTGATTTTTCATAGGATTTTTATGAACTGGAATATCCTTTCACAGGTTTAAAAAAGGTCACAGATGACATGAAATCTAAGAACCGAGGTGATAGAACTGGCATTGTGGCTGCAACTGAAAAAGTATCTCGCTCTGTTGCCCCTTCTGCTACTAAAAAAACTAGCCCTCCCAAATTTGAGCTGCAAATGGGCCGCAAGTGAGATTGCTTTACTTACATATTATTTCTCAACTTTCTTGAAAGGTGTGAATCACTGTGGTTTTCTTAATTCGAATATGTTCTTGTAGGTGGGTGGTTGAAAACCAGACTGGAGCGAAGGACTTGGTCATTACTGACTGTGATTCTAAACAGTCTGTATATGTATTTGGCTGCAGGGATTCTGTCTTGCGAGTCGAAGGTAGTCTCAAGCATTTTGATATGTTCGTATCTTTAGTAATTGATATAACAACCTTTCTTATAACTTATAGTTCTCAAACGATTAATTTTGGCACTTTGATAATTACTATGCTTTTTTATGTGCAGGAAAGGTGAATAATATAACTGTTGACAAATGTACCAAAACGGGAGTTGTATTTAAGGTGATTACAGAAACATGTATATGCATTGCATTATTCACATTTGGCCTCTCTCTTTTTCTTACTCACAGAAACAGATGAATATAAATTTTTGTGCTCGGCTTGCAAACTTCAAATATCCACCTATTGTTTACGTTTGGTTCTTATATTTTATTTTTGTGCTATTCAAACAGGATGTAGTGGCAGCCTGTGAAGTTGTGAACTGCAATACAGTTGAGGTGCAATGTGAGGTATCTTCCATAAAACTATTTGCAAATGTGATATAATGGATCTTTTGTTAGAAATAAAGCAAATAATTAGATTTAAAAAGAAGAAGATCTCAATCCTCTCCTTTCACATGTAAGTAATCATGCAAAAAGCTAGATGGTGTATTTTTAGATAGCAACTACCATCTTTGCTTCCTTAATAAGATATAATGAAATGAAAACAGAGATAGGTTCATACATACCCTGGAAAATAACATAACTACTTAACACATAAAAAAGAAAGTAATTAACAGGAGGACAGGCCCCTCTCAAACCAACTAAACTAAAGATAAGTAAACGGTAGACAACCATCACCGCACCCTCACCTTTGGACCTACCCTGTCCCATTCCCATCCGCCCTGTCTCTAGAGCTCCCCCTGCACTCCCTGAGGGCATCCATTGTCCCTCTCCACTTCCACCTCTTTCAATCCCTCTCAGAGTCAACAGCCAGACCTGCGTAGGAGGAGATCAAAGAGAAAATGTGTTTGGCTACCTGATGAATAGAACAAGTGTTGCCAAAAACGAGTATTCCTATCCATCCAAATTATACAAAGACATGCAGCCAGTGTCACTATTCACTCACTTCTATTTGAAGAGTCTCGTCAGGCCCCCCTAAAAAATTCCTTAGAGACCTAAGTTTCTTACTAAATCCAAACACAGCCTCAATCAAATCCCACAACCCACCCGTGGACTCACAATCAAGGAGAACATGAGTAGATGTATCAGATGTGAGGCCACATCTCGAACAGAAATCATTCGAGAGTATATTGTGTTTGCACAGATTCTTGTTCGTGCGGATCACGCCATTTGAAGCCAACCATGTAAAGACTTTGATCTTGTGAGGAGCAATCATTCTCCAAATCCTCTCAGCCTCTACCCCCTCTTAAGCCTCCATCATTGATGCTTGCTGATGCTGATGCTGATGCTGATTCTATTACCTACTGAGCGTCAATATGTTATATGAAGCAAATCCTTAGATTGGTTCAATTTCTATTACATATTTGTAAGCATTAATCTTTTATATTACTTGCAGCATGCATGCATCTCTAATGTTACCAATTTGCAATTTCTATGAGACTAGCAAGATGGAAGGTACATGAAATGGGAGAATTATTCTTTCGACGGTAAGTGGAAGAGTTAGATGGATAGAAGTGCTGGAGGCCTTCTTATATTTGGTTAGATAGACGGAGTTTTATACAATAATTTTAATTTCCCTGAAGAGGAAGAGGCCTTAATAATAAGTCGTAATACTAAGCTAAGGATTATAATCCCCATATATGACATAATGGATCTCAAGGTATCTGCAGTTTCTAGGACCAGACCAATGTTGTTTTCCTCGAAATTCAGCTAATATTTATTCTATTAGATATCATGAAATTATGCAATCATCTTAATCATGATTGTTGCTTAATGTGTAGGGTACAGCACCAACTATATCAATTGATAATACGGGAGGCTGCCAATTATTCCTAAGTAAAGATTCGCTCGAAGCTTCTATAACTACAGCTAAATCATGTGATGTTAATGTACTTGTCCCTGGCGCAGGCCCCGATGATGATCTGGTATTTGATTTCTTCTGTTCTCTTTCTTCTTGATTCGTGTGTGTGCAAGACACTGCAATATTTATAAATTGGAATTAATAATAATAATTTGTTTAAAATTCAAGTATGTCAATATTTTCCATCCAATAAAGTTGGAACAACAACAACACAAGCAATCACTAAAACACTCTTCTTATGTTAATTTTTATACAGGTCGAGCATCCATTGCCGCAGCAATATATTCATACCTACAAAAATGGACAATTCGAAACCTCTCCAGTTTCTCACTCGGGTGCGTGATTATCTCCCAGACTAGAAGAAAATAAAAGGGAAAACTCTCATTTTCAACCTTGGTGGGGCTGGCTGTGAAGGGGGTGTAGGCAGCGGATGCCTATAAATTTTATGTCGGGAATTTGAAATGTTTATTTGTTTTTCTGGTATATATTCTTTTAATTGGTATAGTGAGATGCGATGGTTGTCCGCTCACTCCTTTTTTATTCTTTGAAATATGACATGTATGTACTAAGGTTGCAAATCTTTGTTGGCACTAAATATATGAGTTGTAAAGTGTATGATAACTTGGTGTTCAGTATTTCATGGATTCTGCTGGTTTATTCTCTAGTCCGTAGTTCATTGTGATATGGATGGAGCTTATTAACAAGTTATAGTGAAAAAAAAAGGACATAATATGAATAAATATGGACGAATGTGTAAATAAGATAATTGGAAGGACCCAAATACAAGTTTTCCTCTTAACCCGTATTCTTCTGAGGGGTTTTCCGAAATAGGTCACTTTTTGACACTAATTCTCGAAATGGATTACTTTCAAAACTAATTTCGAAAATAGGTCAGTTCTCATAGGTCGCAGTACCGAATTGCGACTTCTTCAATAACGAGGTCACATTTTACAACTCCGGCCTCTGTACATCTCCTCTAATATTATAATGGGAGAGTTGGAGTTGTCATTTGTAAACAAACAAACATGTGTATCGCCTGTGTGTAACTATTATAAATAAGATCTTATGTTCAAGCTCAGACTACGTTGAAATTTTTACTTTTAAAAACTATATTTATTTAGACGTGTATTGCACGTGTAAATTACTAGTGTCATTTAATGATAAACTCCTAGACTTGGGAAAATTATTCATATGTGTAAAATGTAAAAAACACGAGGCCGCAGTTGGGTACTGCGGCCTTGATATACCATAGGCCGCGGTACCAAACTGTGGCCTCTTCGATTTCTACGCCACAGTTCACAACTGCTGTCTAAATACATATCATAACTAATAGACTCCGATACTTGGAAAAAAAATTCATAAGTGTAAAATGTGATAATATGAGGCCAAGTTGAGTATTGCGGCCTCGAAATAATTGAGGTCACAGTTATGTTGAAAACTGGGTATTACGAAATATATAACTGAGACCACAGTTGTGAACTGCAGCCTATGTTATATCGAAGCCGCATTACCCAAGTGCGGCCTCGAAATTTTCACATTTTACAATTAGGAATTTTTTTTCTAAATCTAGGAGTTCAACATTATATGGCATATACGGAAGTCGCCGTTGTAAACTGCGATATCGTTATCGAAGAGACTGTAGTTCGGTATTGCGGCCTATGAGGACTGATCTATTTGTAGAATTAGTTTCGAAAGTGATCTATTTTGAAAATTAGCTTAAAAAAGTGACTTATTTCGGATAAAAATCTCATCTTCCGACCTGAACTTGATAGCTCCTTCCTCCACCTCCTGTAAAATGTGGAAAGAGAAAGAACCTAGTTTTTTAACCGTGGACAACTATTATCCAAACCGACCAACCCGAACCGGCCGGTTTTTAACCGAACCAATTGCGGGTTCGGGTTGGCCTGGTTCTGGATCTTCAATAATCAATTGGACCGGTTCGGATATTGGATGGGGCTTTCAAATAACCGATGAAACCGAACTGATCGTACCACTGTGCATTAGTCTATAAAAAAATCTAGTTCTCCTTTACTTTTTTGAATATACAAATATTCATTTCTCATTTTAATTTCTTTAGTACAAACCGATTTGTTCTATCTATGTTTTGATTCTCATTAATCCTATGGGATATATTATTGAGAAATGCTTGATTTACAGTGCGGCCAAGCTTAATAGAATCATGAAGTTGATGTGATTAGTAGTTATTTAATCAAGTCAATTATAAATTATTGTTCTAAATCATTTTTATTGTACCTGAAGTTCAATTAGATATGGTTATTGATGTTCCTTTAATGAGAATAGACTAAGATTACATAAGTATGTATGTGAAAAAGCAATGTATCTGACCCATTTAAACGTTATCATCTCAAACAATTAGTGTAAAATTCATTAGCAATTTGTGGTTTTATGAATTTTCATTTTAAATTCATTTCTGAACAATAAATAGCAGGTTGTTTCTTAAGTTTGATTGAAGTTAATCTTTTAAATTTCAACGAAATTGTGAATGATGTTGGAGGTGAAAAAGTAGCACGCCAAACCGACCATCCAATTCAATCCAAACCGAGCTTAATCGGTTTGGATGGAAACCGATCCAATTAAGGCTCGGATTGGTTGCGGATGAGAAAATTAAAAAAACCGATCTTCTTTGGATCGGTGGTGGATGGTCCATATTAGGTCGGATACCGACCGATGCCCACCCTTAATCATATTAATATATTTTACATTTTCATTAGTTGTGCCGATGCCATATCTTTTGATTTTGTATCTTATAACTTGATGCGTCGGCTATAAGATATGCAGGTTGCTTTATTTATTCATCTTGTGCCCTTGTGTATTGATTGGTTCATTCTATCTCTACTATTATAATGGGAGAAGGGGTTAGTGTCATTTGTCATCGTTGTCATTTTGTCAACACGTGCAGCGCACGTGTTAGTTTTTTTCCTTTTCATTCCCCTCCACGTGCATCGCACGTGCATTATAGTTTTTTTTGGGTCCTTTTCATTCCCCTCCACGTGCATCGCACGCGTTGGTATTTTTTTTTCCCTTTTCATTCCCCCTCCACGTGCATCGCGCGTGCATTATAGTTTTTTTTTGTCCTTTTCATTCCTCTCCACGTGCATCGCACGTGCATGATACTAGTTCGCTATAGTCGTTATAGACAAGATTTATGAATTCTCTATTTTTTTCTTCTTTTTTTTCTCTTTTCTTTCCTTTCCTTTTTGTGTGTGTATCTGCTTTTTTAGTCAGGGCCGGTCCTGACAATTTGTAAGTCCGAGACGAACAAAAAATTATGTGACATTTCTTTTAATAGTTGAAATACATTAACATAGAAAAATAATTTACATGTCCAAAATTACCACTGAAATATAGTCATATATAAATACTTAAATAATATGAAAGCTTAAAAATAGTTCACAAGATTCAAAAAATCGCTAAACAAACATTATAATAAATGGTCACAAATATGTCTACCAATTCCAAAGTATCATGACAACTCAAAAATATTTCAAACTGCAAAACAAAACGGCAACAAAATAAAAAGTATCAATTATCATTTAAAATGACTTATTCTGGCAGTTTCAGAAGCAAATTCATCAATGATGTTTTCCAAATCGATTTTTTCCAACAAATCATTTTCAATACATAAGATTGCTAATCAATTTAACATATCTTGTGACATAGTCGATCACAAATAAGATTTTAACAATTTTAATTGAGAAACACTTCTTTCAGCTGATGCCATAGTCACATTATAGTCAACAATGTTCTATAAGCAATCGAAACATTAGGATAACAATAAAAAACATGTACGAAATCCAGGATTTCAATGACTGTTTTTTTTACTACCGGTAAAGTCACTGGTAACACTTTCAATTTAGAAAATAAATCATTTGAATCAGCATATACAGAGCTACCATGTTTTAAAGCATTTTCAATACATTCAACAGAAATAATGGCAGAAGTAAACGCATTCTCTTTATAATTTTCAAAAAAAAGAAATCAACAAATTCAAATGTTGTATGACAACATCAATATGCATATCTTTGGATTGTAATTGTTGGAAAAGAGGATAGAGTGCATCTTGTTACAATTGTTACAACCAACTCATATCCGGTTACAATTGTTACAACCAACTCCCATCTTGTTATAACTGATTTGGTTACAACTAACCAATAGTTTATGAGCCCAAACGTGCCTATATATTTAGGCTCTCTCTCCTTGTATTGTAAGTGTGAAATTAATGAAAAGCTTTCCTCTTCTCCCGTGGATGTAGGCATTGCCGAACCACGTAATTCCTGTGTGTTCTAGTCTTGCTTTCTCCATTCAAATTCTTGTTTCTTTATGGTATCAGAGCGGGTTTTCTCAATTTCTCGTATATGAACAAGGTCGATGGTCAGGCCGGAGATCTGTGTTACGTATAGGTGATTGAGATCCTGTTCCTCTTGTCTCTTCTCACTTCATAAACTACGGATGGTGGAATCTGATGTGCATGGAGGGTCCAACACCAAGCTTACCTCCGTCCTCTTGAATGGCCTCAACTATGTTCCATGGTCTCGTGCAGCATACCTCGCCCTAAGTGGGAGATCAAGATTGGGGCACATCACAGGAACGACGAAGGATAAAAAAAAAGGATGATGCTAAGTTCGAAGAATGGCAAACTCATGATCATCAAGTCATGTCATGGCTTTTTAATTTAATGGAAGCCAAAATTTCTAAAATTTTCTCCTTTTCAGAAACAGCTAAAGATCTCTGAAATTCTATCAAAGATCTCTATGGCCACCAAGAGAATGGTGCCGGGATCTTTCAACTTCAACAGCAAATTGCTGATTGTAAACAAGAGGAGACCTCGTTCACCGAGCATCTTGGGAAATTGAAAGGTATGTGGGATGAACTTAATATTTATCGTTCTCCTACTGCTGATCTCAAAGTTCTTTAGCAACGCGCAGAGCAAGACAAAGTTTTTCAGGTCCTCGCAAGTCTTAAACCGGAGTATGAGGCCTTACGTGGACAAATACTTCTTGGTGCCGAAGTTCCATCTCTCTGCACAGTTTGCTCTATGATCCAGAAAGAAGAAACTCGTCGTTTGGTAATGGGTGGTGAGACCAAAAGTCTCAAACCAGAATCAAGTGCCTTGGTGGTAGGTAATCGTAAAACTGAAAAATGCTCAAATAATGAAGTTGTTGGCTCCTCACGATGACTATGTGAACATTGCCATAAGCCCTATCATACAAAGGATCGATGTTGGGAACTGCATCCACATCTTAGACCTACAAGAGATCCAAAATGACGTGTGGCTAACAACGCCACTACATCTGTGGCTAATAACACTACTACACTTGGATCTGAAGACAAAAGTTTGGTTGGAGAACTGACCAGGCTACTTCAAAAATTTAGTAGTATTGAATCTTGCTCAGAGCCATCTACCTATCTGACAGGTAATCTCCATGCTCTCACTTCCTCATTATTTCAGTCATCCGATTGGATCATTGACTCTGGTGCTACTGATAATATGACAAATGATGTGAGCTCCCTTCTACATTTTATTTCACGAGACAAAGAAACGGTGACAATAGCTAATGTCACTACTGTTCCTGTTCTTGGATCAGGAAAACTATCTTTTTTCATCACCATCCTATGACCTATGCTCTATATATACCGTCCTTTCCCTCAAAGTTGCTTTCAGTTGCTAAAGTTACTAACGATCTGAATTGCAATGTCATTTTTTCTCCTTCTGATGTTGTTTTTCAGGATCGAGTCACGGGAAGGACGATTGGTGAAGGAGTATTATCGCATGGTCTCTATGATTCGAAAAGCACTCCTCAAGCTTTTGTTTCTCAATCAGTGACCCTCCAGCATAAGCGTTTAGGACATCCGTCGGCTCGCTCGTTATCTCGTATTTTTCCTCATCTTGTTGCACAAAATAATCTTTGTGAGGTATGCCATTTTTCGAAACAGACTCGATTACCTTTTGGCACCTCGACCAATTTTACTGCTGCACCTTTTGAATTAATTCATTCTGACGTTTGGAGACCTGCCCCAACCGAATCTTATGATGGTTTTAAGTACTATGTAACATTTATTGATCATTTTTCAAGAGCTACTTGGATTTATTTATTCAAACATAAAAATGAAGTTGTGTCAGTTTTTCAAAATTTTCAGTCCATGATTCTCACTCAATTTTCGTCTCGCATTAAAATTCTCCGCTCTGATAATGGTACCGAGTATACTATGACTCTTTTTGGTAACCATCTTCAGAAGGAGGGCATTATTCATGAAACAAGTTGCATTGGCACTCCACAACAAAATGGAGTTGCAGAACGAAAAAACCGCCACCTTTTAGAAGTCACACAAGCACTAATGCATCAAATGAATGTTCCTAGACAATACTAGTCACATGGTGTTCTCACAACTGCATACTTAATAAATCGACTTCCGAGTCGAATCCTTGATTTTAGATCACCAATAGAAGTACTAAAAGGGCATAAAGTAAATATTTCTCCTCTGAGAGTTTTTGGGTGCCTTTGTTTTGTGCATGTTTTACCTATCCATAGAGATAAGCTTGACTCTCGATCAATAAAATGCATTTTTTTTGGGCTACTCATCTACAAAAAAAGGGTATAAATGCCTCGACCCGACATCAGGAAAACTTTTTATCTCACGTGATGTAAATTTCTCTGAGAACATACCTTTTTTCTCAAGTAGTGATGCGCCGCAGCGGGAGAACACACACACACCATTACCAGTTGTTGATGATTTCTCAAGTAGTGATGCGCCGCAGAGGGAGAACACACGCACACCATTACCGGTTGTTGATGATGTGTCTGCATCCAATACTACAGCACCATCTGATATCGAGCCTATTCGTCGCAAATCTACTAGAGAGCGACAATCTTCAAAAAGGTTACGAGAATTTTACTCCTATCATACTTCTTCTAATTCTATACAAAATTATTTATCCTATGCCTCCATTTCTCCTTCCCATCGTACCTTCCTTAGCAAATTACTGAACCAACCAGTTTTCATGAAGCCAATGCTCATGAAGTATGGCGAAAGGCAATGGAAGAAGAACTTCAAGCTCTTGCCGATAACAAAACTTGAAAAATAGTAAAATTGCCTTATGGAAAAAAACATGTTGGTTGCAAATGGGTATATAAGATTAAATACAACAGTGATGGATCAATAGAAAGGCATAAAGCTAGGTTGGTGGCTAAGGGATTTACACAAACTTATGGAATAAACTATAAGGAGACCTTTGCACCTGTTGCAAAAATGAGCACTATTCGAGTTTTTATTATCGGTAGCTGTAAATTATGAATGGAAATTGTATCAAATGGATATTAAAAATGCATTTTTACATGGTGATTTAGCAGAAGAAGTTTACATGAAGTTGCCTTCAGGACACCCATGTGAAGCTCAACCAGGGATGGCCTGTAAACTACAAAAAGGTCTTGTATGGCCTAAAACAATCACCAAGGGCTTGGTATGCCAAGCTCAGTTCAGCTCTTGTAACAAATGGTTTCAAAAGAAGTATCAATGATTCCTCATTATTTGTTAAAAAGAAGGAGAGTCGTGTAACAGTTGTACTTGTATATGTTGATGATCTTATCATTACAGAGAACAATGAAGAAGAGATCAAGGAACTCAAATCTCATCTGCAGCAGCAATTCACTATAAAGGACTTGGAAAGCCTAAAATATTTCCTAGGTATGGAGATTTCCTACTCTTGTAAAGGTTTATTTCTTAATCAACGTAAGTACTGCTTGGATTTGCTAAAGAAAACTGGAAAACTTGCGGCTAAAGCAGTTCCAACTCCTGTAGATATCTCTATCAAATTAAAATCCGAAGGTAGGCCTTTACAGAATATTGGGTAGTTCCAACGTCTACTAGGGAGACTAATTTATCTTACTATTACTAGACCTGATATCTCTTATGCTGTAAGTCTGATCAGTCGTTTTATGCATAAACCATGTGACAAACATCTACAGGCAGCAAATAGAGTTCTCCAGTACTTAAAGGGGTCTCCAGGTTGTGGCATTTGGATGAGGAAAAATGGGCATATCGATGTTGAAGGATACACGGATGCAGATTGGGCTGGTAGTCAGACGGATAGACACTCTACCTCCGGGTTCTGTACTTTTGTTGGTGGAAATCTTGTAACGTGGAGAAGAAACAATCTGTGGTTGCACGCTCTAGTATAGAAGCTGAGCATCGGTCGATGGCCTCCACATCAAGAGAATTGGTTTGGCTTCATGCACTATTATGTGATTTGGGATTTAAACTATCTTTACCCATGAAGATGTACTGTGATAACCAATCATCCATTCACATTGCATCTAATCCTGTGTTCCATGAGAGGACCAAACATATAGAGGTTGATTGCCACTTTGTACGTGAGAAGGTGGAAGAGAATACTATTTGCACACCCTACACAAGAAGCAAAGATCAGTTAGCCGATATCTTTACCAAGGGTTTGACAACAGATCGGCTTCAAGAGATTTTGACCAAGTTGGGATCAATTGACATTTTCGCACCAACTTGAGGGGGAGTGTTGAAGAAGAGGATAGAGTGCATCTTGTTACAATTGTTACAACCAACTCCCATCTTGTTATAACTGATTTGGTTATAACTAATCAATAGTTTATGAGCCCAAACTGCATATATATTTAGGCTCTCTCTCCTTATATTGTAAGTGTGAAATTAATGAAAAGCTTTCCTTTTCTCCCATGGATGTAGGCATTGCCGAACCACGTAATTCCTGTGTGTTCTAGTCTTGCTTTCTCCATTCAAATTCTTGTTTCTTTAGTAATAATTTGCTAACCATATTAACACTAAACAAAATATAATGCCAGATAATCATGTCTAATAAAAAATTAAAATTTTGAAGTTCACTTATTAAACTTTTAGCTTCGCTCTTTGTTTTAGCATCATTAATACTTTCAAGTAATTCTAACAAAACTTCTCTTATTCGGGGTGCTTGATATCGTATGATTTTCACACTTTCAACATGGCTCTCCCATCATATGTTAGACAATGGTTTGAGAGTTAAGTCATGTACATTATCTTACAAGATTTTTCACCTTTTTGTAGAACCACAAAACAATGAATATATGCGTTCAACAATTCCAAAAAAAGATATTGCGATAACACAAAAATGTGTCATTTCACAATTTTTTTTTAAATTTCCATTTATGATTACCAAAAGCTATAATTACTTATCATCATTACCAAATACAATTATCGTCCGAAACTTCGACTCTTGGAGTCTCTCTGGAACTTTTTAAAAATAATTTAAACTAAAAAATTATTGAAAAGTTAATAACCATGTGAGGTCCGAAAATTTGGGGCCTTGGGCGGTCGCTCTTTGGGCCTGCTCCAAAGGCCGGCCCTGTTTTAGTGCAACTATTTTTTATTTCTTTTTCTTTAATCAATAAACAAAAACAAAGCTACAAATGCTTATACTGTACCTTCTCGCATTAGCCTCAATAAGATCAGCTATGATATGGGTCAGGAATAAAGCGTGGCTCACCCTGAGCCACCGGATCTCCTCAGGATACGCGTCCTTCCTGATCCTTCAGATCAGCCACGTCAGCGCCGGAAAACCGCCCGGAGCTCTGCCACATCAGCCCGGAAACCACTCCGGCGCCTGCCACGTCAGCCCTATACCGCCCGACTTTCCACCGCTTCAGCCAATCGGGTAACCGGGTCCGGCCCAGCCCCAAACGGGTCTAGACCCGATAGAAACTCCTATAAATACCAGGCCCTCTCCTTTCTTAAGAGGTAATCAATCTTTTCTCTACAAAACCCTAGTTACTGTTGCTTTATCCTAGTGACTGACTAGATCGTCGGAGGGTCTGCCACCGGGACCAACCCCGGTGTTTCGAGATCGTCTGCAGGTACACCAGACCTCGGATCCGAGCCCTCTGATCCGAGCCCAGACATTCACCTCACTACCCGCCCGTCGCAGGTACCGCTCGGCCAGCCGAGGGTCGTCCGACCAGCAGCTTTCTCCTTCAAATACAAATCGAGTAAGAACTCACACCTGGTGCATCCACACGTCTCCCAGAAACAAACCGCATCAGGTTGGCGCCGTCTGTGGAAAAGCTGCTTCGGAACCCGACCCGAGCACTACCGCCGAGGTACCTCGATCGCCGAACTCCCATGGCTTCCAAAGGCAAGGGGGCTGCATCCTCCGTCAACCGACGGGACACACCTCCATCAAATACCAACGCCGGGCCGGGCACATCAAAGCATAGGGCTTCCCGTCAGGGGTCCCGGCGGGCCGCCACTCCTCCAATCCTACCCGACCTTCGAAGGGTAATCTCCAGTCGGCAGGCTGACCGCAGTAAGGAAATGGCCGCTTCCAACTCGGCCCCGAACCACCCTAGGCCACCACCGGAAGAACGAAGGCCAGCACTCAGCCGAGTCGGGAGGCAACCTCCGGTCCAACCGGCCCGAGCTGAGGGAGCTCCTGTTACTCAACAGGAGTTCCAGGATTTCCGAAGGGAAATCCTTGGGGCTCTCCAACGGGCCCCCAGGGAGGAAGCACGCCGTTCCCAAACCAGGTTAGACGCTGAGGTCAGCGTCTCTCACTCCCCAATAATCCAGCCCGAGGCCGATGGCGTACTCCTAAGGCGCCTCCAAGAAATAGAGGACCGAATCGATCACATAGGCGACGGAGGTGTCAGAGCCGGTCAGGGGTACAGATCTGTCCGACCCCCCTTTTCCGCCCTCATTATCCAAGCGGAAATACCACGGAACCTCCGACCCCCACAATTCGAGACCTATAACGGCGAAGGGGATCCTGCTGATCACATGGAGGGTTTCAAAACCCTCATGATGATTCACAGCGCATCGGATCCTCTGCTGTGCCGAGCATTTCCTGCCACCCTTCGGGGTCCGGCTCGTGAGTGGTTCTCGAAACTCGCCCCCGGCTCCATTTACTCCTTTGATCAACTGGAGGGCAATTTCCTCGCCCATTTTGTAACCAGCCGGAAGGCCAAAAGAACGAGCGCCTCCTTACTTAGGCTCAGGCAGGAAGGGGGGGAATCACTCAGGGCATTTGTCCGGAGATTCACGGCAGAGGCGAGGTCGGTCTCCTCTCTCGATCCGGGCGTCGCCTCCGCGGCATTTCGGCACAACGTCCGTCATGGACAGCTGAAAGCTTCTCTGGCGAAGAAGCCCCCGATCGATTTTCCCGACCTCCTCAACCGAGTCGAGAAGTACATCAGGGCAGAGGAAGCCCTAAACCCCGACGAATCCAGAGAAGCACTCGGAAAAGGGAAGCGGAAGGCCGAGAAAGTCGAGCCTTCGAAAAAGGCCCCGAAGGATGGGGGCACCATGAAGAAGGTACCACCGGTTCCTCGCTTCGAAAGGTATACCCCACTCACACAAAATGTGTCCTCCATACTCCTGGCAATCGAGGACAGAGATCTCGTTCAGTATCCTCCTCGACCGTCCAACAACACTAGCAAGAAAAGGGACCAACGGTTCTACTGCCACTTCCACCGAGACAACGGGCACGACACAGATCACTGCCGTGCCCTGAAAGATGAAATCGAGGCCCTCATTCAGCGAGGGTACCTCCGGGAGTATAAGCGGGATGATGCTCGGGCGCAAAGGGACACAAGGAACAGGAGAACCTCACCTCCTCCTCGAGCTCCCCTGCAGCTCCAACAATTCTTCTGGAAGCACATTATCTGTCGGTTCGGGATCCCCCAAGTACTCGTCACAGATAACGGGACCCAGTTTGCAGGCAAGCATTTCCGCAAGTTCTGCGAAGACCTCGGTATCCAAAAGCGCTTCTCTTCAGTATGCCATCCCCAATCCAACGGACAGGCAGAGAACGCGAATCGTCAGATCCTCGACGGACTCAAGAAGCGACTCGATAAATCCTCCAAGGGGCTATGGGTCGACGAACTGCCGAGCGTTCTCTGGGCCCACCGAACAACAAAAAGAATTCCGACAGGGGAGTCACCCTTCAACCTAACGTACGGTGCTGAGGCCGTCATTCCCTTGGAAATAGGTATCCCCTCTCCCCGAATTATGGCTTTTGACGAAGTAAGCAACTCCATGCAACTCCGAGCCGACCTGGACCTCATTGACGAGGTCAGGGAGAAGTCATCCATCAGAAGGAACATCTACCAGCAAAGAATCGAGAGGTTCTATAACAAGAAGGTGTGCCCAACAAACATTGCCCTAGGAGATCTTGTCCTCCGGAAACTCGCGGTATCCAACCCCGGCCAGAAAAGGAAGTTGGCACCAAACTGGGAGGGCCCTTATAAGATTTCAGAGGTCGTACGACCGGGTACCTATCGCCTGACCGACGCCGACGGCAAGCCTGTCAAGAGGCCCTGGAATGCGGAGCACTTGATTAAGTTCTTAGGGGAATAGCCTCCATGTAAAATATAACAATTGTAATCGGCACGTCGGGCCTAGTCTTTTGTAAAGTCCTGTAAACGGCACGTCGTGCCTAGACTTGTCTGTAACAAGCATATATTGTAAACGTCAGCTTTCTTAAAACAAGCTTATGACTCCAATTCTTGTAAACAGATAAAGGACCCCTCACAAATTCGGCACTCGGATGAAATCGCGAGTCCAAACACGCTTCTCTTACAAGCGTGGGGCTCGTCACTCGGATGAAATCGCGAGTCCAAACACGCTTCTCTTACAAGCGTAGGGCTCGTCACTCGGATGAAATCGCGAGTCCAAACACGCTTCTCTTACAAGCGTAGGGCTCGTCACTCGGATGAAATCGCGAGTCCAAACATGCTTCTCTTACAAGCGTGGGGCTCGTCACTCGGATGAAATTGCGAGTCCAAACACGCTTCTCTTACAAGCGTAGGGCTCGTCACTCGGATGAAATCGCGAGTCCAAACACGCTTCTCTTACAAGCGTAGGGCTCGTCACTCGGATGAAATCGCGAGTCCAAACACGCTTCTCTTACAAGCGTGGGGCTCGTCACTCGGATGAAATCGCGAGTCCAAACACGCTTCTCTTACAAGCGTAGGGCTCGTCACTCGGATGAAATCGCGAGTCCAAACACGCTTCTCTTACAAACGGGGGGCTCGTCACTCGGATGAAATCACGGGTCAAAACATGCTTCTCTTACAAGCATGGGACTCGGCTCGCACCGTCTCTCCACGAGAACAAGTGCAGAAGCTCGGCACCGACCCCGAGCAAGGCGGGTGTCCCCTCTGGGGGCACCGCGACCTCAACGCTCGGCGGCGGGGCTACGCTACGCCTGCAGTTGTCTTTCTCACCGTTGTGGGGGCTCGGCACCCGTCCCTCGCTCAGTTTGACCTCCTCGGAGGCCATCAACCGAGACTCGAGGCGACATTCGCCAGCCACTCCCGCACCGTCTCTCCACGAGAACAAGTGCAGAAGCTCGGCACCGACCCCGAGCAAGGCGGGTGTCCCCTCCGGGGGCACCGCGACCTCAACGCTCGGCGGCGGGGCTACGCTACGCCTGCAGTTGTCTTTCTCACCGTTGTGGGGGCTCGGCACCCGTCCCTCGCTCGGTTTGACCTCCTGGGAGGCCATCAACCGAGATTCGAGGCGACATTCGCCAGCCACTCCCGCACCGTCTCTCCACGAGAACAAGTGCAGAAGCTCGGCACCGACCCTGAGCAAGGCGGGTGTCCCCTCCGGGGGCACCGCGACCTCAACGCTCGGCGGCGGGGCTACGCTACGCCTGCAGTTGTCTTTCTCACCGTTGTGGGGGCTCGGCACCCGTCCCTCGCTCGGTTTGACCTCCTCGGAGGCCATCAACCGAGACTCGAGGCGACATTCGCCAGCCACTCCCGCACCGTCTCTCCACGAGAACAAGTGCAGGAGCTCGGCGTCGATCCCGAGCAAGGCGGGTGCCCTCTCCAAGGGTGCCGCGACCTTGACACTCGACGGAGACGCTCGACGCTGCCTTCCGCCTGTTCACTCACCAAGCGTTGGAATTTTTTTTTTTTTAGTTTTTGAGGCATCCGCCTTCCGCAGACGCCCCGGGCCTTAAGTCGGATTGTTGGCCACCCTCTCACCCGCGAACAGCTCGGGGTCTACGGCTTTTTCCAAAACCTAAACCCCGAACTGTTCGAGGGTGGCAAGGAGGCCAAAGACTAGCGGCTCTCTCTCTCTCTACCCAAACAGATCAGTCGACCCCTCTGTCGCCCAAGAACAGCTCGGGGTTTACAGCTCGAACAAAGCCCAAAACCCCAAATTGTTCCCGGACGGCGGAAGAGTCACCGAGCTTCGGACTTCTCCGAACACCCCAAACGATCGGTCGGCCCACCGTTCACCAACGAACAACCCGGGGTCCCATGGCCCTGACAGCCGGTACCCCGAATTGTTCGAGGGTGATCGGTGTGCCCCCGATCCAGGATGCTCGGAAACATTACATTTTGTAGACGCCCGCCAAAGACAGGCATCCGAGTCAAATGACTCACTGATGGAAAACTGAGGGGGGGTGGCGATTATATAGCCCCCTGAGGCCTCATTTATTACGCCTGGGAATGTGAAACGGCGGAAGGCGAAACGTCGCCATTAATGATGCCTAGGAAGGCGAAACGTTGCGATTATTGACGCAGTCGCACCAACTACACTCGGCATCCGAGGCAATCGAGGCTCCGGAGAACAAATGATCTTATTCATTACTCACTGCTTACAACTCAATGAATGAAAACGCAAATACAATAAAGGCTCTCAACTCACTCACTCAGCCGGGAACTCGAATTCGGGGCTCCTGTGACGCTCGGCTATTCCAACCAAGGAGGACGTGCCCACCACCGAGCTCTCCGCATCATCCGGCTGTGTCGCAACCGGCGAAGGCAGCAGCAACCTCCCCGGAGTGGAGTTACTTGCCTCTTCAACAAGACCGGCACCCAGTATAAGCTTCAACTGACGAATCTCCAATTCTTTCTCTATGACGGCCTCGCAAAGAGAAGATTCGGAGGCCGACCGCCCGCTAGAGGTATCCGAGACCGCCCAGTCCTTCTCAATGACCCACCAATCCCGGTCGGCTACGACTTTTCTCAAACGTGCCACCTCTAGACCGAGCTCTCTTGACTTGTTCAAAAAGTAATTCTTGGCAGCCTCTCGGTCCCGATCCAACTTTCGTTATCGAGCTATCCTCTATCAAAAGAAAAATACAAGTATCACAAAGTGCAAGTGTTGTAGGGTCGGCCCAAAAAATTTCATATTTCATTTCATCTCAAAAAGTTCGATACAAAATTTGCGGTGGCCAGTCCGCCGAGGGCATTTACAACAAAAAGAAAAAAGCAAAAACATCTAGTCTTGAGGGTCGGGGTGCACCTCTTCTTCGTGGTGGCCTCCGTCGTCACCATCACCCCCTGGGGTCGGAGGCAGGTCCGGCTTCCACCCGAAGCTGAGGTGGTCGATGTTGCACTCCGGATAAATGTACTTGAAGTGAGACTTGGCCTGCTCATAAGCCTCGTCTTGCGCCGCCACCAATGTCTCCCCCAAGACTGCCTCCATGTCCGCCACGGCCTTCTGCGCCTTCTCCTTCTCCGCCGTCTCGGCCGCGATCTTTTTCAGCAGGTCCTCTCGGTCCTGCTTATGGATCTTGTCCAAGGACTCTATCTGAGCCTCGTGCACTACCACCATGTCCCGGGCCTCCTTGAAGTCGTCCGTCGCCTTGGTCAGTTCCCGAAGGAACTTCTCCTTCTGCTTCCGCTCGTATGTAATCTCCTTCTCCAGACACTTGTGGAAGTGCTGACTGTGGAGCATCGACTGTCAAGAAAAATCAAACTTAGCAATAATTACAAGTCCACTCACCAGACGGGCCTCGAACAACTTACCGAGAGGGTCGCTTGGGCCCAGTGCATGTAGGCCTGATCGGCCGTCTGCGCCGCCAAGGCCATTCCATCCCGATCGGTGATGGCCTTCGAGACGAACTCCATCGATACGGGTCCGTCGAGAATTGTGTCGCCCTTCAGGATCGACCAATCGGGGGCAAAAGGCATCGTCGCCATCCTTCCCACCAACTCCGCCGCGCTCGGACGTACGGGGGGAAGCTGTTGTGACGGGGCTTCAACCGTTTTCCCCGATCCCCCCGCTGGGTCTCGAGCCGACCGCGACGAATGGTGATGCTTCTTCTGCTTCTTCGCCAAAGGCTGCTCCTCGGGCGCTGGGGGAGGCACGCTGGAGGGCCCTCCGGCTTGGAAAGGCTGAGCAGAAGGCTTCCGCTTCTCGGCAGCGAGGCGCTCCTGCTCCTCTTTCTTCTTCTTCTCTTGCCTCATCTTCTCGGCGGCGGCGAGCAGAATCTGCTTGGCGTGTGCCTGCTGTGTAGACATCCCTATAACAAGACAGAAAAGGAAGGCTAAACGTTAACACGAAGGCAGAAAGATGAAAAAATAAGGAAAGAAACATACTAGGGTCGGCGGGACTCAGTCCGGCCCTCGCTAGGTGAACCTCGGTCACCCGGCGCCACGCGATGCTGTCTCCCCTCAGTAAATGTTCAACCCTCCCCCACTCCTTGGCGGTTAACTCATTCCTCTTCGGGGGCTTGCACTTCGGCTTCACAAAATTCCACTGAGTCGGGATGTCCCATGACCCTTCGGTCTTCACAACAAAATACTTATCCCTCCAATTCTTAATCGAATCCGGGTGGCCATGCACCACTCTTTTGTTCGGTCTCGGCGTGAAGAAGAATATGCCCTCAATGTCTCCGAGCGAACCAATGCTGAAAATGGCGCGGAAGTAGGGAAGCCTCGGCCTCACCCCTTTCTCTTGACACTTCAAGATGAAGCAGATGAGCTGCTTCCAAGAGTTGGGGCCGTACTGCGTGGGGGACAGCTCTGCCCAGTTCAAGACCGTCTTCACAAAAGGGTGCAGGGGGAACCTCAGCCCCGAAATGAAGGCGTGCTCCGGAAATATGCAGTAGCCCGGAGCCAACACTGTCGTGGGTCGAATACCAGGGCTCGGTTGCAGAAGCTCATACTCCATCGGAATGTAGTAAGCAGCCCTGATGATATTCAGGCACTCCGGTCTCAAGACGCTGGGAGTATTGTCCGCACGAATCTTCGTCCTTGTGTTTTCTCCAGGCACGGGAGGGATCGGCTGGATGTCCTTCACATCATCGGGATACATTCGTATCGACACGGGATTTCGAAAGGTAACAGGTGGAACATCAAGGCCCGTCCTCGGCGCATCCTCGTCAGTCGAAGAAGGACTTTGAGGGATGGTGAGGACTAACTTCTTCCGACGTGGCCGAGGCTTGCGCTCGGGCGATGGCGTCGACAAGGGGGGCAACGGAGGCAGATCTTCTCCGTGGCCGGCCTCTGGCGCACCAATACCCTCTCCTTCCTCACTCTCCGTATCGCCCTGCTCTCCTTCCTCATCCTCTTCATCATCACCAGCATCCTGATCCGACTCCTCGTCCTCATCCTCATCACTATCCTCATCCGCACCGCCCTCTTCCATCGGCTCCTTCCGTAGCCTCCGAGAACTCAGTGGTTGCACGATTAAAGCTACGTCACTATCGCCCTCGGAGCCAGGTTCGGAGAAAACCTCCTCTTTAACCTGGTACTTGCCCAGAGACGATGACGTTTCTAAATCTGACTCCATCTCCGAGTGACCAGACGAAGTAGCCTCGGAACCAGACTGAGTACGCGACATGTCAAAAAAGAGAATTACTAACCTGATGCTTTGAAAGTTATGCTTCTCTCCGAAGAATCCGCCAACAGCGATCGAAATGCCTGCGCTAAAGTTGGAAAGCTGGGAATTATAAACGATAAGGTGAAAAGAAAAAATGAGGGGGGTGGGGGTTTTAAAGTAGACAACGACTCCTCAATTTTCGCAAATAAGCATCTAGCCGTTAGATCTTATCTGACAAGATCCAACGGCTAAACAAACGTTGATCTTTGCGCCATGACGTCAGCAGAGAGGATAAAATTCCAATACTACCCCTTCCTGTTTGCCCGACAGAAATCACCCCTAGCAACTGGTGCGACATTGCTTCTGTTCAACCCATTACCAATGTCTTCCAAAAGGCGATTCGAACAGGCGTCGCGGAATCAAAGTAGATCCTAGAAGAACTTTCGAAGAGGCAGTCTAGAACAAACATGCACCCGGGTGGGGTTCGACGTTCAGATAGAAACTCGAGCCAGGCAACCTTCCCCTCTCACAGGTTGGGCTCGACGCTCGGATGGAAATTCGAGCCAAACCACATTCTCCTTCAACAGGTGGGGTTCGACGCTCGGATGGAAACTCGAGCCAGTCAACCTTCCCCTCTCACAGGTTGGGCTCGACGCTCGGATGGAAATTCGAGCCAAACCACCTTCTCCTTCAACAGCTGGGGCTCGACGCTCGGATGAAAAATCGAGCCAGGCAACCTTCCCCCCTCACAGGTTGGGCTCGACGCTCGGATGGAAATTCGAGCCATACCACCTTCTCCCTCAACAGGTGGGGCTCGACGCTCGGATGAAAAATCGAGCCAGGCAACCTTCCCCCCTCACAGGTTGGGCTCGACCCTCGGACGGAATCTCGAGCCAAACCACCTTCTCCTTGCTTAGTGGTGGCTCAATACTCGGATGAGAACGCGTGCCACACCACCTCTTCTCGTCAATCTCATTTCTTGGCTTCACTGAAGAGTCTAGATCTTCTTCCTGTTCATCTCCCAATTGCTTCTGTTCAGCCCATTACCAATGTCTTCCAAAAGGCGATTCGAACAGGCGTCGCGGAATCAAAGTAGATCCTAGAAGAGCTTTCGAAGAGGCAGTCTAGAACAAACATGCACCCGGGTGGGGTTCGACGCTCGGATGGAAACTCGAGCCAGTCAACCTTCCCCTCTCACAGGTTGGGCTCGACGCTCGGATGGAAATTCGAGCCAAACCACCTTCTCCTTCAACAGGTGGGGCACGACGCTCGGATGGGAATTCGAGCCACACCACCTTCTCCTTTCACAGGTGGGGCTCGACGCTCGGATGGAAATTCGAGCCATACCGCCTTCTCCTCTCCCAGGTTGGGCTCGACGCTCGGATCAAATCTCGAGCCAAACCACCTTCTCCTTTCACAGGTGGGGCTCGATGCTCGGATGGAAATTCGAGCCATACCGCCTTCTCCTCTCCCAGGTTGGGCTTGACGCTCGGATCAAATCTCGAGCCAAACCACCTTCTCCTTTCACAGGTGGGGCTCGACGCTCGGATGGAAATTCGAGCCATACCGCCTTCTCCTCTCCCAGGTTGGGCTCGACGCTCGGATGGGAATTCGAGCCACACCACCTTCTCCTTTCAGAGGTGGGGCTCGACGCTTGGATCAAATCTCGAGCCAAACCACCTTCTCCTTTCACAGGTGGGGCTCGACGCTCGGATGGAAATTCGAGCCATACCGCCTTCTCCTCTCCCAGGTTGGGCTCGACGCTCGGATCAAATCTCGAGCCAAACCACCTTCTCCTTTCACAGGTGGGGCTCGACGCTCGGATGGAAATTCGAGCCATACCGCCTTCTCCTCTCCCAGGTTGGGCTCGACGCTCGGATGGGAATTCGAGCCACACCACCTTCTCCTTTCAGAGGTGGGGCTCGACGCTCGGATCAAACCTCGAGCCAAACCACCTTCTCCTTTCACAGGTGGGGCTCGACGCTCGGATGGAAATTCGAGCCATACCGCCTTCTCCTCTCCCAGGTTGGGCTCGACGCTCGGATGGGAATTCGAGCCATACCACCTTCTCCTTTCACAGGTGGGGCTCGACGCTCGGATGAAAGTTCGAGCCATGCAACCTTCCCCTCTCACAGGTTGGGCTCGACGCTCGGATGGAATCTCGAGCCAAACCACCTTCTCCTTTCACAGGTGGGGCTCGACGCTCGGATGGAAATTCGAGCCATACCGCCTTCTCCTCTCCCAGGTTGGGCTCGACGCTCGGATAGGAATTCGAGCCATACCACCTTCTTCTTTCACAGGTGGGGCTCGACGCTCGGATGAAAGTTCGAGCCATACAACCTTCCCCTCCAAAGGGTGGGGCTCGACGCTCAGATCGAAACTCGAGCCAGGCTATTCAGTTACTCAGTGGGACTCGGCGCTCGGATCAAAGCTCGAGCCAGGCTTCTCCCTCAGCATGGGGCTCGACGCTCGGATCGACACTCGGAGCTCGGATCGAAGCTCGAGCCACGAGCCCTTTCCCAGAGGGGACTCGGCGCTCGGATCGGAGCTCGAGTCTCACCTCCCCCTCACTCTTCTGAATAACGAGACGCTCGTCAGACCGATCTCCTGACCTCGGACGATGACCCAACGGATGGCCTGGGCGACCCCTCGCTCTTCCAACTAGCGAGGCAGTCGTCCGCCGACCCTTAGGTCTCGACCACCGACCCCCTGAGCTCGGGCCAGACTTCTCCCACCTACTCAGTGAGGGCTCGACGCTCGGATCGAGGATCGAGCCAGGCTATTTCCCCTGTCTCAGTATGGAGCTCGACGCACGGATCGAAATTCGAAACCAAGCCCCTTCTCCCTTCTCAGTAAACACTCGGAGTTCGGATCGAAGCTCGAACCACTCCTCCTTTTCCAGTAGGGACTCGGTGCTCGGATCCGAGCTCGAGTCTCCTAACCAGCAAGACGCTCTTCCAACCTCCCGACCTCGGACACCGACCCATCGCTCTTCCAACCAACGAGGCGGTCGTCCGCCGACCCTTGGGTCTCGTCCAACCGACCCCATGAGCCCGACCGCCGACTCAAAAACGCTCTCCACGGTGCCGACCTTATGAACTCGGACGCCGATCCCCAACGCTCAACAAAACGAGTCCCATCAGATGGCTTGGACGACCCCTCGCTCTTCCAACTAGCGAATCGGTCGTCCGCCGATCCCTTGGGTTCGTCCGCCGACCCGTAGGGTTCGTCCGCCGACCCCACTAACTCGGTCGCCGACCAAGTAAGCTCGGCATGCGCACTACCGGCTCCCCCCTCCTAAAAACTTCACCTCCCGCACATCCAACGAGGGGTCCATTCCTCCTGCCCCTGGCCATCTTCGGGGAACAGCAGACCCTACTTCTTACCCTGACATCTGCCCTTCCCCCGAGGACCATGAGTCACCCCCGCACTGCTGGATCACCCAACCCTGCGGGAGTGTGGGGCTTGTGATATGGGTCAGGAATAAAGCGTGGCTCACCCTGAGCCACCGGATCCCCTCAGGATACCCGTCCTTCCTGATCCTTTAGATCAGCCACATCAGCGCCGGAAAACTGCCCGGAGCTCTGCCACGTCAGCCCGGAAACCACTCCGGCGCCTGCCACGTCAGCCCTATACCGCCCGACTTTCCACCGCTTCAGCCAATCGGGTAACCGGGTCCGGCCCAGCCCCAAACGGGTCTAGACCCGATTAGAAACTCCTATAAATACCAGGCCTTCTCCTTTCTTAAGAGGTAATCAATCTTTTCTCCACAAAACCCTAGTTACTGTTGCTTTATCCTAGTGACTGACTAGATCGTCGGAGGGTCTGCCACCGGGACCAACCCCGGTGTTTCGAGACCGTCTGCAGGTACACCAGACCTCGGATCCGAGCCCTCTGATCCGAGCCCAAACATTCACCTCACTACCCGCCCGTCGCAGGTACCGCTCGGCCAGCCGAGGGTCGTCCGACCAGCAGCTTTCTCCTTCAAATACAAATCGAGTAAGAACTCACACCTGGTGCATCCACACGTCTCCCAGAAACAAACCGCATCAAGCTAAAATAATGTTCTTACAGAAAATGCTAATGCAACTTTTTTTTTGTTTGAACAAAATACAGAAGCAAAATTACAATCGGGGTGTATAAATATCATGCGTATCTGCATACATCCCCCCCTACACACACGCACATGTTTTTTTTTCTCGAAACTATTTGCAAAAAAAATGACACTTGCCAAACTTATTGCATTCGGGAACTCAACAACTACACTTGCCGTTCTCAACGGCGAGTTTAGTTATTTCGTGCTCGCCGTTGGGTACGGCAAGTGTAGTTTTTTTGTTGTTGATAAACTCGCCGTTCCCAACTCGCAGCACTCGGGGACTCAACAACTACACTTGCCGTTCTCAACGGTGAGCTTAGTTATTTCGTGCTCGCCGTTGGGTATGGCGATTGTAGTTTTTTTGTTGTTGATAAACTCGTCGTTCCCAATAGCGAGTTTAATTCATATTTTTTAAACAACACCCGCCGTTCCTAATGGCGAGGTGCTTTATATTAGAGTCGATTGTTGTTCCCAATAACGAGTTTAGTTCAATTTTTTTTTTTCGACGGAGTATTTTTTTCTCGAAAATTCACCAAGTTTAGCAGAGAGTGAAATTTCAAAGAACCTCACTGTTCCCAATAACAAGTCTAGTACAAAGAACCTCGCTGTTGGAAATGACGAGTCTTTTTTGACTTTTAAACTAAACTCGTCATTGGGAACTGTGAGTTTCTCCAAAAAAAAAAAACTAGGCCCGCCATTCTCAACGGCGAGTATGGAATAACTAAGCTCGCTGTTGGAAATGGAGAGTGTAGTTGTTGAGTCCCCAAATGTTTGGCAAGTGTCATTTTTTGACAAATAGTTTCGGAAAAAACATATTTTCAAAAAAAATTAAGATAACAGCTGGTCTGTACAGACCCATTTATTAAAAGGTGGGCATGAGTTTGTACAGGCCCTTTTATAAAAAGATGAGAGTAGATTTCACTGCCTTTTATTTTTTATTTTGGTGTGTAGATATACTCCGTGCATATTTATGGTGCCGAGTATATTCAGTCAATTTCAGATATCGCGTGACGGTTTTTGGCTGTTTTGGGGCAATTTTTTCCTAATACACCCCCTACTTCTAATATTGTTTAATTCTGTTATTTTTTCATAATTAAATTTTTTTATTACCCCATTTTTCTATTAAAAAAATTGAAAATAAGATGAAGGTGGAAAGTTGTGTTGAGCAAGTATATTTTAATTATTTAAAAAAATGGAGAAAAAATTAAGTTGTAAGGGAGAGAGAGAATGCTTAGATTGTCAAAGCAGAGTATAATAATTAGATTGTTCGACGCCGTTCACAAAATAGTAAACCACAATAAGTTTATACTAGTGTTACTTTGTGCAAATTACACAGACTAAATAAGTTTGACATACGCAAAAGTCACTTGGCTATCTATAAATTCTAACAAAAAACATTAACTACAAAATCCTAACTTAGAAAGAGAGAGAGAGAAAAAGAGCGATAGGTACCTATAATGGTGATGTGAGTATCAATGACGTTCTTGAGTTCGATCAAAACCGTCTCGTTGTGCAGCTTCATCAAAAACCTAAAACTCATCACCAAAACTGAAAAAAAAACACGAAAATTAGAGAAATAAAACATAATAATGCGAATAAAAAAAATCAAGAAATCGAAAGAAGAGAGGGAGGTACCCGACGTGAACAGCAGTGGCGTTGTTCAGTTTCATAAAAAATCTAGAAGTTATGAGTTAAGAAATTGTTTAGCTATAAGTTAAGAACCATAGTGCAAGATGGCAAAGTTATGATGGAGACTTTAACTACATATATCTATAAGATGTCAATAAAGCCCTCAATCAATATAAACTACAACTACCAATTAGCCTATAATAGATTGTCGACTATAAGTATTATGTAACAAATGAAGTAACAATTAGTTTGAATTTTACATATATAAATATTCATGTGTCTAAACCAACCCATGAGCTCACGACTTTCAGGCCTAAGAGCAATTTGACTTCCATTGCTTATTTTAAATCATTTTTAACATTGCAATCACTACGATAAGACGACTTATTTAATGGTTTGCTCATCTAAATAACCACACTTATTATCAATAAAACTAGCCTAAAAAGATTAAATTGAACGGGTTGTACAAAAATGAATAGAATACGACTTACTCTGAGTTGAGAGGGGGTTTTTCTTTTCATTTTGACAAAATCAGAATGATTTCTACCTAATGCAAAATTACTGCAAAATTACTACCAATTTCTGAAACAGATGCGGTTTTCGCCATTTATTTTTTTGCCAACCTCGTCTCGTCTCGCCCAAATCAAATCTCTCTCACTCTAAATCTGAAATCAGAAGCAAACAAAATGTAAATAACCCTAATCAGATCTGTGGCATTCGTGAACCTTAACAAATGTATTGAAATTGAAATGTAGAAAGGAAATTAAGTTACACGAAGAGTGTGGATGCCTTTACAATGTGATCAACATAATCCATACACAAATCTCTTATTCCGTACTTCACCACCTGCAAAGCTCAACAAAACACAAATTAAGAACTAAAACAAAAACCCATAGTAAAAACTAAACCAAAAACCCATCTTTTACACACAAAAAGAAGGGAATACTTGTTCTCTGAGTTAACACCTGCAGCCTCTACGCCACCTGCCCCTGCCATTTCACAATCTTCTGTTGATACATCCTCAACCTCATTTTGCTCCCTACTGCATATTTTCAGAAAAAAACAGTTTTAATTTTTAATTTTTAATTTTTTTACAAACAGGTTCCTCAACTAATGGGTTTTACTATTTAGACCCCAAAATCAGAAATTTGAGAAATTATACCTAGAAGACAAAGCAGACGGAACCCGGGCCGACTTGGCCTCGAGCATGACGATGCACAATCCTGTAATCACTGAGGGCATCATTGCTGAGTCCCTACTCCTTAGCCCTAACCGCCTTATCGATCTCCTCCTTCGCCAATTCGAAGTACCCCTTCAGTTTCAGAACCACTCGCTCGTTCACCACCGTCGGTCCAGATGCTTCATTCGAGGTTGATGATAAGGAATCAGAGAGCAACTGGGAGATTGAATCCATGATGGGTTTGAAGAAGCTCATATGTGCTGCAATTTGGAGAAAGATTAGCGATAGGTGGCGATGGAGGATAGCTACGGGCAAACGGCGAGGGGTGCTGGTGTTAGGGTTAGCAGGTTTTGTAACACCCCGAATTCCAAAATACAACTGATATACGAAGTTCCACAGGATCTTTACACTTCTTTCGTACAATTTTACAAGGAAATAGAAACATTTCTTACATCAGAGTTATCTTATACTTTCACATTATTACAGCAGAAGCAATTTTACAATAAATTACATGAAACAACATTCAAATCAATCTTGAGCAGCATGTATACTTCAATTTGTCAAGCATCTTTACCCTGCATGTAAAACTGTGGGCGCATCAGTACATTCAACTGACGAAATATTATACACGGCCATCCTCTATGCCGAAAATAGTATAACGATTCTCAATACTTAGCAAACCACAAATTTGTCACAAACAAAGCTAAAGGGACTATCCCAATGATGTCATATTGTGAATGTGCACTTAGTCCTTAATGCAATTATTTGTATTATATGACACTAATGCGCACTTGTTCAGAATCTATGCAATCCATACTACATAGGTCCGAGGGCAAGCCCTTAACCGTTCTTCATCTTGTAGGGTTCAATCCTTCGTCATGACTTAATCTACTATTGTAACTACGGTAAGTATCCTAGATATTTTCTGACCTACGAACTCATGTCCAGGCATCCTGGAGGGAATCCCAATGCACTGACACATGACTCATCATGCAGGCATCCTATAGTAATTCAGCTCCTACCAAAGACATGACACCACCCGCAGTCATCAAACACTCCACGAGCGTCGCCACCGGGACGGTACTCTGGAGCAGTATCCACGCCCTATCATGATGCATCATGGGACATCCTGTGAATACTCTCACGCCGCCAATCCAATGGCCCTCATACTCAATATTTTTCTCTTATTTTCATCACATGTTCACTATGTATCTAATCCTTAGTTTAATTGAATCATGAATAAAATCAATCCCTTAGGGTTAGCACTCCAACTATACCGGTCTTATTCATTTATTTCACATGACCCAAACCTTGGTCTTTTCATCTCAAATATCATTTCCACATTTCTTTATTGCCGGTATAAGGCTTAGCTATACCCTAGTTCTCAATTTCAACTCATAATTACAACATCGAGCATTTTCATACTCATAAGGTCATTTCATGATTAATCAAAATTCACATTTCATAAGCATCGTATTCATGTATTCATATCTTTCACAACTCATCACAATCAATAATTCAATTTCACGTGCAATTTATGCGTAAGAATAAGTTTCAACTAGTAGTAATCAATAATTCATTTATTCAGAATAAGTTTCAACTAGTAGTAATCAATAATTCATTTATTCCACGAATCTATTATCCTCATTTTAATTCATATTACAAGCACAATTTATAAGTCCAATTAATCACACAAATCACAACTTTCAAAAATTCATCATTACTAATTTTCATCTTTATAACTCAAAAAAGCTCATTTATTTTTTCTTTATTTAAAAAGACAATTTAATTTCAAAAAGAAGTCATTTCTTGCAAAAAGCCTCAATTTCTTAATTACACTTTATCAAAAGTTACGTAAATTTTTCTCATAAAGTCCAAATAATTTTCAGTAATTTATTCCATATTTTTAATCTATTTTTTTAAAATCTCAAATTAATATTAAAATCCCACAAATTTTTTTTTTTTTTAAATCCAAACCCCCAACCGGATTCGAACCCACAACCAGCAGCCCAATAGACAGCGCACAAGACCACTGCGCCAAAGCCCCCAGGCGATATAACTAGGGGTTATAATCCCTAAGTATCGACTCTCGGCAATCAAAATTTTAACAAAAAAAATAAAACGAAAAGACTCAGTATCGAACCCGAGACCCCTGACTAGCCCCCGCTACTGTAGCAAATGAAGACTCTACCGACCAAATGGTCTAAGTGGCCATATCGATTTGAAGGTAAATTAATTGGGTTTTGAGTTGGTTCTCTGTTCATATCTACAATTCATGAATTCTCAAAATAAATTTGTCTCCTTTTCTTCTCTTTTGAAAGCAACTTTTTCCAGAATTAAAATACACATATATCTACAGCAAACAGTATTTTTATAAGCATTTTTAGCTCTTTAAAACATGTATTTTAGCCCTAGTTTGTATTTCATGTCCATAATTTCGACATTTGAAAACCCTAGCACAACTCTTCATGATTAAAGTTAGGTTTCCACAAAAATCACTACGTTATTGTTCTCTTTCTTATTGTAAATCTACCATATTTTAGAACACAAAGATAATCTTTTCTAAAGAATAAAAATTCTATTTTTATCAACTAATTTACACATGATGCATTCAATCATTTATTTGCAAATACAAACTCTTTCATTTATTCTAACATTTATGTGGTACATACAAAATGGAGAATTCTAATACATAAATTAACAAGTATCCCTTAGTAATCATTCCATCAGTTTATCTCTAATATTATCACTCTACTTTAATTAAAAAAGTACGGTTCCAATTTCTCACTAGTTAACTCCTATAATTTCATTAAAACATACCTAGCACGATTTCTAATATTAGAAGCAATGAGAAATACCCACCTCTTTGGAGAAAAACCAAATAAAAGCTTCTAGAGTCTCCTAGAATGCGAGAGAGTAGCCTTGCCCTCCTAAATTGTATTGCAAAAGCCCTCCTTCTTGCTCCTTGTGCAAAAAAACCGAAAGCTTCCTTGTGTGGGGATGGGGCCGGCCTCTAGCTTGGGACACAACTCACACTCAAACTATATACTCCCTTATGTATTTCTCTCCTATATAATTTCTTTCTTTCAATAATATTTTTTTTTGTGTGTAGAATACATGAAGGTAGGGGGTATTTATACTAGTTCTAGGATAGATTGGAGGGCTAGGATTTCATTAGATGGTTAGAGATGGATGGCTAGGATAGGAGGGAAAGTTGTAGCAACCACCCATAATCAAATAACCACCCATGCACACACACCCACTCTCCCATTCCTCCTTAAGCATACACCAGGCCTCCAAGGTGTGCAATGCACACTACGTGCATGCACACGCCCTCTAGTACCCCCCTATTTGAAATTTGTACAATTTTAATTAATCAATTGTTCACAAATTGTGTCTACATGACAAGTGTGACAATTTAAATGATTAATTAAGTTTTTGGGCTTCACAAATAGTGGGCATAGACTTGTGGGCCAAAACAATAAAATAATAAATTATTAAAGTGGGCTCAAAATAAGAAAACAATGTTTTAGGCTTTACAAAATAAGCTTTTTAGAAAAATAGAGGAAAAGAAAGAAATAATAGTTCATACTACCAAATGAAATTTTTTAAAAAAGAAAATAAATATACATACGAAATTTTGCACGTGCACAACACATGAAAATCAACATTTTTATTAAAATAAAAGTTTAGGGTATTACAGGTTTTGGGGGAGGGGGAAGGGAGGGATTTGGGAGGAGGATGGGTGACGGCGAGGTCTAGGGCGGGCTGCGAGACGGTGAGGGCGAGGTTTGCGTTGGGTGGCGTACGACGAAGGGCGGTGGTGTTAGGGATAGCGAAATTTTGGGGAGGGGAGGGGGAGGGGAGGGATTTGGGAGAATGGGTGATTTCTTTTTTTTCCCTTTTTTATTTTGTTTTAGTAATCAGATGGTGTGGGCTGCACGTGTTAAGGAAGTGTGAATCCCTACTTTTGCTCTTCTTTCTCTATTTCAAAATAGAGAAAGGAGAGATGAGGTAGGCCTATTAGCTGTCATGGCTCGCTTCACAGAATATGGGAGCACAGATACGTAACTGAGGTCCAGTAAATGATATAAGAACACCATCCATAAGCTGTACCCATCTTAACTCAACAATATAAAAAAAATGAATCACAACCACGCAGAAAATTTAATCACATAAACGAGAATGATATTCAATAACCAAATCTGGAATATAAGGACTTACCAAATAGCTCGAGAGGCTCCTGCTCCAGTCGTAGAAGAACTGCTCACTAATGCCTTCTGGTAATTCTCCTTGTGTACCTGTACTTGTTCATCTAAAAAGAAATAATAATTTATCCTTAGAGCAAGTACGGACAGCAAGTAGTGAAAAGCAGAGAGTAAAGGAGTAAGGTACATGGAGGAAATATGAATCAAGATCAAATTACAAAGTCAATAATGGTATTAATAAACAATGGTCATAATCAAGTATATACGTGTCCACTAGGTCTATTAGCATGTTGTTTCTCCTATCTAGTGCACGTACTACTGTGTCCCATACCATAGGTTCGGTGCACGCAAAACAGTGTACGTTTTAGGCTTTGTGGTGGGATTTACAGAGCATGTACTCAATGTCAATAACAATCATTTACAATTTACAATCAATCATTAACAATCAATACTTCTCTTTCCATGTCAATACGATATCACGATAAGGCCTTACCGAGTACATTTTCTGAGTATCCACTACTAAGTCAACCCTTATTAACCCCGACTTGTTTAGTATTTTATTAAGTCATTCATGTCCATGCAAGTATGTGTAAGGATGTCAAGGGAAGGATAAGAATGCAGCAACATGATGCATTGCATAATAATATACATGAAGTAGTAAATCTGAAACAGCTGACACAGTAACACTAAAACAACGACAACTCATTGACAACAATTCAGAATTCGAAGTTCCAGGATGTTATCAGCAATTAGACACTTAGGGCTACAATTCATCTTTAAATTATTTTAAATGATTCCGATTATAACTGGGTTGAAACCTCAGTACAAGACAGACAATGCAGCAGGAATTATAAAATGTCAGCACATATATGTTCATCAAAGTGGGTAATTAACATGCTATTGTATCATAAAATGCATGACACTAATGTACAGCAAGTAGGAGGAATTTTTCAGTGTACAAGTCAATTTATCATGTCATAGTTCAAGTCACAAGGTCTCAATCAATCAATGTATTCGATCACAATATATTTTTCTTATATACAATTTCTAGCCATTTTATTCATATCATGTATGTATATAGGCTTGGATTTGAGTCAATGGATAATAATACGATGTCAAGAGTACGTCGGGTTAGCTCGTGTAAATCCTCGATACTCCCAACGGAAAGGACACAAGGCAAATTTAAGATAATTGAAAGGAACTACTTGCGGGAGGTCAATAAGCTTGAACTAGAAAATTAAATGAGTTCAAGTGGACTTACCTTTTGTGGATAATTAGATTAGATTAACTAGAATAACGGGATCAGAATCCCGGGGAGGCGGCACGTGCGCTCTACGTGCAAAATAGCAACAGCAACAGTGAACTCGGCACACAACAACAACACACAGGATCAGATCTTCTACACCCAAAACAGCGATCAATACCCCCTTCTCCAAAACACCAAACACAAGATCAAGATCCCACCTCCACAAAATACCAAACAACGATACAACCCACTCTCCTTCACAAACACCAATACTGTAATACCCTAAACTTTCATTCTAATAAGATATTGATTTTCACGTGTTGTGGATATGCAAATTTCATGTGTATATTATTTATCTATTTTTATATACAAATTTTTTTTGGTAGTATGAACAATTATTTTTCCTTTCATTTATTTTTATAAGAGCCAAATTCTAAAGCCTAAAATACTATTTTATTTGTGTTAGCCCACTTTAATTAATTATTAATTTATTGTCTAGGCCCACAAGCCTAAGCCCACTAATTGTGCAGCCCACAAATTTAATAAATCAATTAAATTGTCACACTTGTCATGTAGAGACAAATGGTGAATATTTTGATTAATTAAATTGTACAAACTTCTACATAGGGGTACTAGGTGGCATGTGCAATGCACGTAGTGTGCAATGCACACTCTTTGGTGGCCGGTTTGTGCATGAATGATGGGGAGTGTGGGTGTGTGTGCATGGGTGGTTACTTTGTGTGTGGGTGGTTGCTACAACTTCCCCTCCTATTCTAACCATTCATCCTATAACTATCCAATAAATCCTAGCCCTCCAATCCATTCTAAAATTAGTATAAATACCCCCCCTTCATACTTGTATTCTACACTAAAGCAAATATTGAAAAAAGACATTATATAGGAGATACATATTAGTGTGTGAGTTTGAGTGGGTGTGTTCCTATTGGAGGCCGCCCCCCTTCTCTTTCAACTTGGAGCTCTCAGTTTTGGTGGCAAGGAAGCAAGAAGGAGATCATGACATTGCAATCTAGGAGGAGAAGGCACTCTCTCGCATTCTAGGAGGCTCTAGGAGATTTCTTATTGGTTTCTTCAAAAAGGTGGGTGTTTCTCATGACTTCTATAGTAGAGATCATGCTAGGGAATGAAGTGGAATTATCATTATAAGCTACTAGTTGAAATGAAATACATGCTTGCCAAATTAGAAGAGAATTGATAAGTTAGCAAATTTGTGTTGTTTGATTGCTATATTTATTAATTATGAGTTAAGTGAATGTTCTCTGTTTTTTTTTTCTTCTAATGTTGGTTAGCAAAATATGCCCTAAATACGAACTATGTGGATTAACTAGTAAAAGACTAGCACCATGTTTATTGATTAATAATGCTAGGAAGAATTGTGTGTCAAAGATAAATTGATAGAAACGATTGTTAATAGATGCATTGAAATTACCTATTGCTATATATGCCATGTGAAAATTGGAATAAATGAAAAAGAATGTCCTTTGCATACAAAAATCGAATGCATCATGTGTAGAGTAATTAATAAAAATAGAGGTTTTATTTAATTATAAAGTCGATTTTCGCGCTCTAAAAATATCATAGTTGTCAATGTGTAAACAAACATCATAGTAGTGAATTTTTGGTGTGAGAGACCATCTTTATTGTGAACAAATATGTGTTAGTTTTCAACTGTCGAAATAGTGTTATAAAATACAAATTAAGGCTAAATATATGTTTTAAAAGAGGAAAAAAATACTTTTAAAAATACTGGTTATTGTTAAATTAAATGTATTTTTATTCTGGACATTTTTGTTTTCAAAAGAGGAGAAAAAGAGCGTTTTGAGAATTTTGGAAGTATAGCTTTGAACAGAGAATAAGACTAAAACCTATTTAAAATACTTTCTAATCGAATTGACCACTTAGACCAACTGGTCGGCAGCGTCTTCGATCGCTACAGTAAAAGGGGGACGTCTCGGGTTCGACATCCAGAGACTGTGTTTTGAATTTTTTTAATTAAAAACCCAAGTCACCGAAACTGAACACATAGGGATTTTAATCCCTACCTATATTGCCTAGTGGCTGTGGCGCTTTGGTCTTGTGCGCTGTCTACCTTACCGCTGGTTGCTGGTTCGAATCTTGGTGGGTTTGGGAGTTTAGAAAAAAAAAAAAAAAATTTTTGGATTCTTTTTGAATGAAAGTAGACTTTTAAATTGGAATTTTTTTTTATAGAAAATTATGAATTAATTACTGAAAAATTATTAGAACTTTATGGGAAATATTTATACAACTTTTGATGAAGTGTGAACTAGAAATTTGGATTTTTGCAAGAAAGGACTCACTTTGAAATTAAATTATTCTTTTAAAAGAAAGAAAAATAAAAATGAAAATTTTGAGTTATAAAAGATGAATTTTTGAAGTTTGTGACTAGCGTGATTAAATGGAATTATAGAAAAATGTGTTGTAGTAAAATTGTGAATTTGTGAATAATAGATTTGTGGAATATATGAAATTGTTGGTGACTATTAAGTGAAATTTATTCTTGCACATGGATTGCACGCGAAATTGAATTATTGATCGTGATGAATTATGAAAGGTGTGAATTCATGAATACTATGCTATTGGAATATGAATTGTGATTAATCATGAAAAGATCTTATGGGTATGACATTGTAATTATGAGTTGAAATTGAGAATTAGGGTATAGCCAAGCCTTATACCGGCAATGAAAGAAATGAGAAAATGATATTTTGAAATGAGAAGACCAATATTTGGGTCATGTGAATTAAATGAATAAGACCGGTATAGTGGAAGTGCTACACTCTAAGAGTTGATTTTATTCATGATTCAATTAAACTAAGGATTAGATGCATAGTGGAGATGTGATGAAAGTAAGAGAAAAACATTGAGTATGAGGGCCATTAGATTGGCGGCGAGAGAGTATTCACAGAATGTCTCATGATGAGTTATGATAGGGTGTGGATACTACTCCAGAGTACCGTCCCAGTGGCGACGCTCGTGGGGTGTTTGACGACTGCGAGTGGTGTCATGTCTATGGTAGGAGCTGAATTACCACAGGATGCCTGCATGATGGGTCATGTATCAGTGCGTTGGGATTCCCTCCAGAGCGCCTAGACATGAGTTTGTAGGTCAGAAAACATCTAGGATACTTACCGTAGTTACAGTAGTAGATTAAGTCGTGGCGAGGGATTGAACCCTACAAGAAGAAGAACGATTAAGGACTTGCCCTCGGACCTATGTAGTATGGGCTACATAGACTCTGAACAAGTGCGCATTAGTGTCATATAATATAAATAATTGCATTAAGGACTAAGTGCACATTCACGACACGACATCAATAGGATAGTCCCTTTAGATTTGTTTGTGACAAGTTTTTGTTTGTAAGAAATGAGAATCGTTATACTGTTTCCGGCATAGAGAGGATGGCCATGTATAATATTTCGTCAGTTGAATGAACTGACGCGCCCATAGTTTTATTTGCAGGATAAAGATGCTTGACATTTGAAGTATACATGCTGCACAAGATTGTTTTAAATGTTGTTTCATGTAAATTATTGTAAAATTGCTTCCGCTGTGATAATGTACAAGTGTAATGTAACTCTGATATAAGAAAAGTTTTTATTTCCTTGTAAAATTGTACGAAAGAAGTGTAAAGATCCTGTGGAATCTCGAATTCAGTTGTATTTTGGAATTCGGGGTGTTACAAATACAGATCCCCATCTCCTACTCCACAATACAGCAAACATACAAACACAACCCACTCTCCCACACAAAACAGCACACAGCCACAATGGGACCCCCCACACCAGATTGACACAAAACAGCAACCACAGCAAACCAAAATAGTTACCAAACTCACCACAATGGATCCCAAGCACATACACAGAACACCGAACAGCAAGGGTAGATCCCCCACTCTGAAACAGCAATCACCAAAACAACCCAATCACTTATCGTCTCCTTCCTCACTCACTTCGGCAGAGAGAGAAAGAGGGCGGAAGAACTCAGCGACTACACGGATGTGGCAGCGCGCTCAGGGTGAGGCGACGTGCAGCGACGGGACGGCGGCAAGGTGCGGACGACAGCAGAAGGCTGTCGCGGCTGCTAGACGGCGCAACAGTGCACAGGGGTGGCTGCCGACGCGTCGAGAGGAGCGCACACGGGCCGGGGCTGGTACAGTCGAGCGGAGAGCTCGAGCGGAGATGGGGATGATGGCGTCACGGTGAAGCCGCGACGAGGAGAGGATGGCGGAGGGTGGTCGCTGGCAGCGGATGAGGCGAAGAGGGGCAAGGTGGTTGGGTTCGGGGTTTTCGACAGAGCTTCGACGGCGAGCGGAAGCTCGATGGGTGTAGATGAGGGGGCTCGGGACTGAGGAAGAAGGGGCAGGGGTTATGGCAACTTGGAGAGGAGCTGTCGATGGGTTCTCGGAGTGAAGCGAGGCGATGGAGGTGATGGAACTGTGGAGGAGGCAATGGCAGTGGTGGTGGATGCGAGCAGGGGTGCAGGGGCTGTGCGAGAAGGAGCCGAAGGTAGGAGATGAGCGGCAACGGTTGGGTTGACGAGGAGGTGTGGGTTCTGTTGGGTTAATTTGGGTTGGGCGGTTGGCGAAATGGAGAGAGAAGGGGAGATGAAGAGTCGGGAGAGAGTGGGGGAAGGGGAGTTTAATAATAATAAATATAATATTAAATAAGGGTTAGTTAGAGATAGTGGGGAATGTGGGGATACGGGGGATTGTGCAGAGTGGGAAAATGTAAAAAAATTGTTCTACGGGTGAGTGTATGGGTTTGTGGGTTTGGATTTAGGGTTAGAGTCCAATAGGAGGTGGACTTGGGTTAAATTTTTGGGCTTCAAACCAAATAATTAAATAATATGATATATATCAAAAATCAATGGGCTTTAACCAAAAAACAACAATAATAAGACTACTGATATGGCTAAAAAAGGGATTAAATCGAGACCGTTCGAATCGGGCATGAATCTTAAAGCTCAGGGGTAAAACAGTAATTTAACCTATAAATTGGTCTGAAATGGAGATTGGGTCCTTCTTCAAAGCCCAATAAACCATAAACAGATCTATCTTACTGGGTACGGGTCCTAACCCGTTACAAACCAGTTCAGAAGGATAAAGAAGAATTCAGATTCATAATTATCCCCAAGAGGCGATCTTAACCGCTTCTATCCATTCACACCGGGAAGTAGAGATATGTTCTTATCTCGAAACGGATCCCTAAAGGCGACTATAAAAACCCCTCTCCCCCTACTGTTACCAGGTAATCAATCTTTTTCCAGTAAAAGCTCTTTCTTAATCATTCAGATTACTGACAAGAGCATCAGAGGGTGCGTCGCTGGGATCCATCCCGGTGTCTTGCACTTTTTGCAGGTCAACAGCAGCGGCAAGGGACCAAGTCAACAAGTTGGTGAAGGTCAACGGGTCAACAGGTTTGCTTTATTGTTTTCTCCAAGAATCCACAAATTCATCTGTTTGCTTCCACATCAAAATCAACAGAAACAAATTGGCGCCGTCTGTGGGAACCCGAAAAAGCAACCCAACCTAACTTCATCAGCGAGACTAGTTTCAAGCCATGCATCCAAAATAGAAGGGAAAGGCAGCGGTCTCCAATCGAAGAACCACTTCTTTTTCTCCTCCCCCTCCTCCAGCTCAAGGTGCTCCTCCTCAACAGGCCCATCCAGGGTCGCGGGGGGCTCCCGTCGGAGTCTTCCGAAGCAACATCCTCCTCATGACCATGTCGTGGGTCCCAATCCTTCAGTTGAATCTATGGCTTCTCAAAGCCCTCCCGAGCAGGATCTTCGTCAAGTGATTGCCGACCGCCAAAAGGAGGTCGACCTCAGAACTCGCCTGAATGGATGGCGAGCCCTTGGGGGAGTCCATCAACCTGAGCACCCAGGGGCCTCAAGAGCCCTGACCCCCCGCCGACCGAGGACTAGAAGATCCCCTTCCTTGAGGAGGCAAAGAGAGTCCCCTCAGCGTCATCGGCGGAGAACTCATTCTCCAGTAAACCGAGCCACACATAGGGACCGCCAAGCTGGAGAGGCACCCGTCACAAGGGTAGAACTTCAAGACTTCCAAGCGGAAGTCTTACGGGCCCTCAATATCGCCCTAAATAACAACTAGAGGCCACCTACTTATGAGCCAACTAGGAGCCACCGCCTTCACAATTCCTGTCCTCCTCCATCTCCAAGCTACCAACGCCACAGCCCCAGTCCATCCTTGTACGAAGATGAGTCCCGGGGCTCGGCAAGATATGATCAAAGAGAAGACTCATTCTACTGCAATCTCCACGAGATGAGAGGCGCCTTGGCTGAATTGACAGGGAAGAAGAGCAACGGGCAATAAACCTCCGCCCGAGCAGACCTCCATTCTCTCGCACCATCATGGTGGCCCCCGTCCCAAAGAACTTCAAGTTGCCTCACTTCGAGGCGTAAACCGGGGAGTCGGACCCCGCAGATCACATAGAGAGTTTCAAAACTCTCATGATGATCCACCGTGCTTCAGACGGCATCCTCTGCAAGATATTCCTTGCCACGTTGAAGGGGCCTGCGAGAGAATGTTACTCTCGACTCGCCACGACCTCCATCTTCTCATTCGATCAGTTCAAAGGGCTCTTCCTTACTCATTTCGTGAGTAGCTGCCGGTCCGAGAAAACACTTGTATCTTTGGTGACCCTCAACTAAGAAAAGGGTGAACGCCTAAGGGATTACATTCGATGCTTCACCATTGAAGCCCGGTCCATTCCCTCCATCAACCAATCATTAGCCTCTGCCGCATTCGAGCGTAACGTCACTAACGCTCACCTCAAGACGTCCCTTGCCAAGAAGCCTCCTCGGGACTTCTCAGAACTCCTACTTAGGGTGGAGAAGTACATACAAATGGAAGAGGCTCTCAACCCCCCTACTCTTGAGGAGTCATCTTCCGGGAACAAACAGAAGAATATGAACGAAGAGGGGTCCTAAAAATACCAAAGGGACGGCAATGGCTAGCGCTGCCCGACTCATCGTTTTGAGAAGTTCACCCCCCTCATTGCTAATATATCAGAAGTTCTTATGGAAGTGGACAAGGAAGGGCTACTTAGCGCTCCTCCTAGAATGAATACCCCTGACAAGAAGTGGAACAAGGATAAGTGGTGCCGCTTTCACAGGGACCACGGCCACGACACAAATGATTGTTGGGCTCTCAAGGAGGAGATCGAAGAACTCATACAGTGGGGACACCTGATCAAGTTCGTCCAAAGAGATGGGTCCGAGCTTTCCCCCTGAGGAGCGTACAAACGAACAGAGAGGCTCGCCGAGCTTCAAGACTCAGAACCTGGGGCCCTCTTCCACCTCATCCAAGGAGGTCCAATGGAGGGAGAACCCAGCTCCTCCCAAGAGGTCTTCACCTTATCGTAGAAGTAGGATCTTGATTTTCAATAAGGCCGATGCTTGAAACCCGGCCAATAGCATGTAATAATGGCTTCCCTATTGAAGCGACCACTTAGTTTATCTCAATAAAATTTTACATTTTTTCATTAAAAATTATTGCTCTGCTTCATCTCTATCTCTCCGAGTCACATCTACGACTCGTTAAATGGTGAGTTCAGAATCCAGCTTCTCCTACATGGCTGCTCTCGCAACTTACTAAGCTCAAAAAATGAGTTTGGAGTCCAACGCTTGGTTTGATGTTGCTTTAGCCGCTTGCAAACAAGCAAGGGCGGGGCAGCTCACCATTCAGAATTGCTCCTAAACCTCGTTAAACCCCTCTAACAACAAGTTCAGAGTCCAACACTTGATTCGATTCCGCTTCAAATTACTCGCTCATAAGCGGGTAAGAAGTGGTTCGCCATTCGGAACTGCTCCCACAATCGTTGAATCTCTCTTAAACAATGAGTTTGGAGTCCAACACTTGGCTCGATTCTGCTTCAAATCACTTGCTCATAAGCAGGTAAGAAGTGGTTCGCCATTCGGAACTGCTCCCACAACCGTTGAATTACTCTTAAACGACGAGTTCGGAGTCCAACACTTGGCTCGATTCCGCTTCAAATTACTCGCTCATAAGTGGGGAAGAAGTAGTTCGCCATACGGAACTGCTCCCACAACCGTTGAATCTCTCTTAAACGACGAGTTCGGAGTCTAACACTTGGCTCGATTTCGCTTCAAATTACTCGCTCATAAGCGGGTAAGAAGTGGTTCGCCATTCGGAACTGCTCCCACAACCGTTGAATCTCTCTTAAATGACGAGTTCAGAGCTCACAACTCTCTCCTAGAGCTGCTCCTCAAACTTGTCTCCCAAATGGCTCTCTCCTAGAGCCAAGCTCTTCGCTCCGCTCGCCCCCAAAGTGGACCTCTTCCCAACGAGTTCGGAGCACAACTCTCTCATAGAGTTGCTCCTCAAACCCGCCTCCCAAATGGCTCTCTCCTAGAGCCAAGCACTTCGCTCTGCTCACCTCCAAAGCGGACCTCTTCTCAACAAGTTCGGAGCTCACAACTCTCTCCTAGAGTTGCTTCCCAAATGGTTCTCTCCTAGAGCCAAGCTCTTTGCTCTGCTTGCCTCCAAAGCAGACCTCTTCTCAACAGTTCGGAGCACAACTCTCTCCTAGAGTTGCTTTTCAAACTTGTCTCCCAAATGGCTCTCTCCTAGAGCCGAGCTCTTCGCCCCGCTCGCTTCCCGAGCGGGCCTCTTCTAAGCGAGTTCGGAGCTCAAAACTCTCCCCTAGAGTTTCTCCTCAAACTCGTCTTACGAATGGCTCTCTCCTAGAGCCTTGTAATGTTCTTCACTCCGTTGCCTCATGAGTGCCCTTCCTCTCAATGGGCTCCGAGCTAGAACTCTCCCCAGGAGTTGCTCCTTGCACTCACCTCCAAGAATGGATCTTCCTATGGCTCTTACGAGGATCTCCCTAGCCCATCTTCTTCGCTCCTAGGAGTGGAGTTCCTTTTCGAAAATCCTCAAGACAAAAACACTCCTCAACTTCATGAAGACAAGGATGTTATAGGGCTATTTTGACCATGAAGAAGGGTGGATCTTTATCCCACTCCTAAAGAGAAGTTGTAGATCTTCGAGTTAACTTTGAAACGAGGAGTCGCATGCCCCGATCGGGCCTCCGTAGCACCGGGAAAGTGGATCGGAACACAGCTGCGCCGAGCGAGAAAATGGCAAAAACTATTGCCTCGTGATTCGCGCCATGATCGTGATCAACCGTCCAGATCTCGCCACGTACTTTAGATCTGCAACCCGAGCAACTTGCATTTCGAGCTGCGCATTGGGGAAAAACAACTTCATCATCATGATTCGCACCTGATCACAATCAAACGGCTCAGATTGCGTTACGACCACAAAACGACAAGATCACATTTTTTCGTGATCTGAGCCTCTTGACTTGTGATTCGCGTCACGATCGTGATCAACCGTCCAGATCTCGCCATGTACTTCGGATCTGCAACCCGAGCAACTTGCATTCCGAGCTGCGCATTGGGGAAAAACGACTTCATCATCATGATTCGCGCCTGATCACAGTCAAACGGCTTAGATTGCGCCACGACCACAAAACGGCAAGATCACGTTTTCTCATGACCTGAGCCTCTTGTCTCGTGATTTGTGCCACGATCGTGATCAACCGTCCAGATCGAGCAATGTAACTCAGATCTGAAATCCAAGCTACTGTGCTACCGAACTGGAAAATGGCAAAAAATGTACCTCAAAATCCGTGCTCGGATTCGCCGAACAAGAAAGCAAGCAAAAAAAAGGACTTAGGAGTTAACGGGTTAACGGGTTGGACCCGTTATGGACCGAAACCCATTACCCTACTTCACTTCTCCTTCTCCTTCAGCATTTTCCCGCCAAAACCAGAGAAAAGAAAAAACCCAACCTCTTCTTCAAAACCCCTGAACCCAAAAGCCTCGATGTTGACCACTACATCTCCTTCGTCGAAGCCATCTTCAAGCTCCAATTCACCAAGCTCCAAACTCCTCTCAACCTCCGAACTCCGCTTCCATCCGAGCTCTACTTCCTCCTCTCCTTCGAGCTCCACAATGCCGAACGCCATCAAGCTCTGGTGCCGAGCTCGAAGCTTCGTCAAGCTGCGAATTCACATCGCCGAGCCACTGAACTTCGCGAGCTCCCCTCGCCGAACCCATCGAACCGAGCTCCTCTCCTTCGAGCTCCACAATGCCCAGCGCCAACTCCGAAGCTCACCTCCGAGCTCTACTTCCTCCTCGCCGAGCTCCACCTGTAGAACCCCGTATTTTTAAATATTATTTTTGTATTTGAAAATGAATTTAAATTTATTTTTGGAGATTTAATGAATATTTTTAGAAAAAGTTATCCTTTGAACACGTGCAAAACACGTGCAAATACTTTTTGAGAAGTTGTAAAAATTAAGTTTTCTTCGTGAAAAATCATTATTTAATATTTGAGATTTAATTAGTATTTTTTCAGATTTTTCTGAAATTAATTGGAACTATTTGCAAATTTTGAGAAAAGAAGGACCTTTTTGCAAATTTGACATTTTTAGGGGTTAAAATGAAAAATGTAATTTCTGGACGTTTTGAACAGTATTAACTGAGATTTAGAATGTATATATTCTTTTGAATCCTAATTTAAATGATTTTTGATGGAATTTCCAAAGATAGAACTATATATGTAAATTATATTCTGGAAAGGGTTGTTTAGCAAAAGTGTGGGTAAAACCCTAATATTCAATCCGGCATATTTAAGAGATTTTCCTCCCAGCCATCATTGCTGATAAAATACAGAATTTTTGGAGATTCTTTTGGTGGAGAAAGGAGTCTTTGGATCTAGCAAAGGAAGGATTCTTTTTCGTGGACTTTTCTCTATTCAAGGTGAGAGATATAGAAATTGTTTTGTTGTTTGATTCATGCGTGTGACTTTGTTTTGTTGGTTTGATTTTGTGAGTATTATAATTCGTCTTGTCGATTGATCTATGTGTACAAATACCATGATGAAATGATTGGATGTTGTGGACAATACAGATATTGTAATGTGGTATGAATCATGTAGAAATGGTGGATGAAATAGTAGATCTTTATTATTAAAATTGTTGCTAAAAGCATGTTGAGATTTGTGTATGAACACCTGGACATTAGATTCATAATTCGGATTTGATTTAGATTTGTGAAAGAATTTAGATCTTGTAAAACCCTAACGAAAGGATTTGTGATTTAGAATATGAGAACTTAAATCTTGACTTATTGATGTTTTGAGTGATATATACATATACCTGATGAAGATTCGTTGAGATTTATTATTTTCCTGAATACGAACTATTTTCATAACATTGATCATTAGAAAGCTTCAGAATTCGATTTTGTAATCAGACCTAAGTTTTGAAATTTGTAGGCCGACAGTCGACTGGCCTACTGTGCAGTCGATTGGTACGAGCCTGATGCTTTATTTTAGAATCGTTGAAAAGTTGTTCTGGACAGTCGACTTAGCTCATAGGCAGTCGACTGGTCCACTGAAGAAATTATTTTGTAAGAATTATTAGTCCTTCTGGACAGTCGACCTATTATCCATTTAAGTCGACTTATATACTTGGAATATTTTGAAAAGATTATTGGAATTTACCTCAGGTAAGTCGACCGATCCCTTTTCTTAAGTCGACTTATAAGACTTAGTTTATTTTCGTAAAATTTTAGAAATTCGTCCTCTGGACAGTCGACTTACTAAGGTATAAGTCGACTGTTACTGAAGGATCTTTGTAAACTTTAGTGTTATTCGAATGATTAGTTTTTATATACTTGTCATTCAGTTCAGTATTTGATTAAGCAATTTGACTTTGAGATATTCAGTTGAGTATATCATTTGAGACATTTAGTTGAGCCACTTTGTTTAGTGGGACTTTAGTTTAGACTTTTGAGTTTGAGTCTCTAGAGGCGTATGACCCTAGTATACCGGTGTTGAGTATTTTGTTGAGGCCCATTAAGGCATTTCAGTTATTTAAATTTAAATTTAGGCCGGTAGGGTACATCACTCTAGGAGATTCGTTAAGTAATTAATTAACCCAAAAATGATAAGGACAGGCACTAGTGGTGATATGATGAATGGGAACATGAGTCAAGAACCTCAGTATGGCTTTCGGTGTGGGATTTAATCTCCGGAATTATCACAGTAGATTATTAGTGGTGTGGGATATGTCTCCGGAATTATCACAGTCTTGTGGTGTGGGACAATCTCCGGAATTATCACGGTAACTATTGTGGTGTGGGATTGATCTCCGGAATTATCGGAGTCGAGGTGAAGCACATGTGGTATTCGTGTGGGGACGTGTCAATGTTTCGGTGTGGGATGATCTCCGGAATTATTCAAGTAAAATATCTTGGGTGTGGGATCCATCTCCGGAATTATCGGGCGTGAGATACTATCCATAGTTTATCTTTATCTCGTAGTAGTCATCGTGTTAGGATTAGTTCATAACGCGGGGATTGAACCCTATGAAGTGAAGACGTTAAGGGCTTGCACCGAACCTATGTAGAATGGGATGCATAGACTTCGACAAGTACGCATTAGAGAGTCTGCATATAGAACTTGTATTTTCTTGGCTTTGTTTTATGCATGTGGTTTTCTTGTTCTCTACACATGACACTTAGCTTAGTATCACTTGATGTTTTATGTTAACGGTTATTTCGTACTTTCCACCTTCCTTTAGTACTTGTTGTTTAAGAATTATGTGTTATGATCGTTATGTCGTTTGTTTGTTTATTTTTTATATTTCTCACACCATTTATGGCTGACCCCTTTAGTTTGGGGGTTAGGGATCATCTCTAGCCTCACATGTTGCAGGTAGTTGCCTAGAGTTGGAGATGGAATGCTTAAGTTGGTTTTGAGATATATTTGACTCTCATGAGTTTTGTGTAAATTTGTAATATCAGTTTTTGAGATAAATTTGTGTTGTAATTAAAGAGAATATTGAGTTGAGTTTGTTTAGAATTCTGCTGTGTATTGTAAATGATTTGTTGTAATAAAATGATTGAAAATTTTAGTGGTGTTGTTTATGTTTAATATTATGTTGAAGTGGATCACTGGGAATGTGCCACGTATTTTCTAAGATATCTTATTAGAAATTCGGGGCGCTACACCACCACCCACCGATGTCGAGCTCACCATCCAACCACCTCGACATTACTGCCGAACTCCCTCCGTCACCAAGCTCCTCGAACGAGCTCCGAACGCCACCATCACGAGCTCCGTCGGCTCCCTCAAGCGAGCTCCACCATAACTTCGACGACCCGTCGTCAACCTCCTCAACGTCGAGCTCCTTCAACACAGAGCCAAACCATCCCACTATCGAGCTCGTCTTCATTCGCCCACCTCCAAAACCGAGCTCTCCCTCTCGCCGAGCTCCCTCTGTCGTCAAGCTCAACTTCGGGAGCGCCGACCACTAAAGCTCGAGCTCGAACGTTCGCCACTCCCTCTTCGTCGAGCAGCACGCTCGTTCGATGAGCTCGCCACCTCGAAAAGTTTGTTCGCCTCGCTCGCCTCGTTCGCCGACCATCTCATCGCCAAGCTCGCCCTGTTCGCCAGACCGTCCCATTGTCGAGCTCTCCTTTGCGAGCTCCACTCCTCGAGCTTCGTCGAACCGAACGGTCTCACGTTCGTCGAGCTTGCCTAACTCCTTTGCTGCGCTCGTCCATCTCCTTCGTCAACTTGCCGAGCTCCCCTTTGTCTCCAAGCTCGAAGTCGCTGGCGAAGAAGAAAATAGAGTAGAAGACGAGGCGAAGAAGAAGGAAAGAAAGAAGAGAGAAAGAGCTGGGCGGGAAGGAAAGAGAGAAAAAAAATGTGTGCCACGTGAGCCACGTGGCGTAACAAGGTGGGTCGGCACTGGATTCCGAGCAAAAGGTGTTCCGAGATGCACATGTGGAGAAAAATGTTGCCGAGCCACAAGAACCGTCCGATCATCTCAAAATTCGTGACACGACATGATCGACGCCCAGAAGTACGCCACGTGTCCAGAAAATGTTCCGCTTTGTGATGCGCGCCATCTGATCACGATCGACATCCAGAAACGCGCTACGTGGCTCCGCTTTGTGATGCGCGCCATCTGATCACAATCGACGTCTAGAAACGCGCTACGTGGCTCCGCTTTGTGATGCGCGCCATCTGATCACAATCGACATCCAGAAACGCGCCACGTGTCCAGGTAATATTTAATTGAATTTATAATTTAAAAAATCGGAAAAAATATTTTAAAATTGAAAAAGAATTAATTAAAAAAATTCTAAAAATAATTATTAATTCATAAAATAATTTTAAAATTCTGAGAAATATAATTATTAAATTAAAATAATAATTAATATTTTCAATAATTAATTATTTAATTCGGAAAATGAATAAAAAATTCAAAAAAATGAGAAAAAATTCAGAAAAATCTGGAAAAATCACAAAATATTCAGAAAATTCTGAGGATATTTTTGGGCATTTTACAAGCTCAAAATAATACCGTTACACCTCGAGCAAGATCTGAACTCCCTTAGGAACTTCGATAAAATCTCGTACGCCATTAGGCCAACAAAACTACTCCTTAAAGACTTTAGAACTCAGTCTCCAGAAGTAGGGGGCTCGTGATATGGCTAAAATGGGATTAAATCGGGACCATTTGAATTGGGCACGAATCTTAAAGCTCAGGGGTAAAACGGTAATTTCACCTACAAATGGGTCTGAAATGGGGACTGGGTCCTTCTTCAAAGCCCAATAACCCATAGACAGATCTGTCTTACTGGATACGGGTCCCAACCCGTTACAAACCAGTTCAGAAGGATAAAGAAGAATTCAGATTCATAATTATCCCCAAGAGGCGATCTTAACCGCTTCTATCTATTCACACCGGGAAGTAGAGATATGTTCTTATCTCGAAACGGATCCCTAAAGGCGACTATAAAAACCCCTCTCCCCCTACTGTTACCAGGTAATCAATCTTTTTCCAGTAAAAGATCTTTCTTAATCATTCAGATTACTGACAAGAGCGTCGGAGGGTGCGTCGCTGGGATCCATCCAGGTGTCTCGCACTTTTTGCAGGTCAGCTGCAGCGGCAAGAGACCAAGTCAACAAGTTGGTGAAGGTCAACATGTCAACAGGTTTGCTTTATTGTTTTCTCCAAGAATCCACAAATTCATCCGTTTGCTCCCACACCAAAATCAGCAGCAACAACTACTAATAACACATCTCAATAATAAAAACAATAATAACAATAACAATAATAATACTAATAGAAGTAGCAATAATAATGATAATAAAGTGTATAAAAGTAGAATTTGAGATTAATAAATTTATTAGAATCCAAACAGTAATAATATAACATATAAATAGTCTATCAATTAAAAATAGAAAATTACATTGTTGTTCAAAGTAAATATAATTGTCTACTAGAAAATACTTAGTAGAAGACCCGAAATCAGTTGAGCACAAAACAAGTTTATAAATAATCAAAATATGAAAAAATATTCAGAAATACGTATTTACGGAAATAGGGGTTACATTAGCTTAAGATATATATAAATGTACAATACAGTAAACCGCAAAATAAAAAGATATGATTATAGTTATCTGCAAATTAGTGAAATATGAACATAGTTTAGTGAAATTTATCCTAAAGATAAATACTAATGCTGGGCTCTAAACATTATTCTACCCAATTACTTAGGACTCTTGAATGACTTTTTTAAAAATAGTAAATAAAAAAATCACTTCAATTTGAAGAATTTTTTACCAAACTATCCCACCTTTTGTAAGTATGTACGAAACTATCATTGTTTGAAAATTTAATACCAAAACATCCCTGTCGCTAACTGAGTTAGCGCGCCTAGTAATTTTCTTCGCGCTAATTCAGTTTGCGTGCTGCAGGGGATACAACTTTTCCCTCTTGTTTGGGTGTGGCAAAAGACTCACCCAATATAGACACGCTAACCCCGTTAGCGCACCTCTTTATACCATGGCCGTTAACTGGGTTAGCGTGTGTCGATTATTAGTCAGTTTGTGAAGATAGACATACACGTTAACTCAGTTAACGGCCTTGGTAAGAATATGCACGTTAACTGAGTTAACGTGTATGAGTACTCAAATTTTCAGAAAGTTTTAACTTTCTGGAAACTTAAAATCTTCACAGTCGTTAACTCAGTTAACGGCCTTGGTAAGAATAGGCACGTTAACTGAGTTAACGTGTATGAGTATCTCCAATTTGCAGAAAGTTTTAACTTTCTGAAAACTTAAAATCTTCACAGTCGTTAACTCAGTTAACGAACTTGGTAATAATAGGCATGTTAGCTGAGTTAACGTGTCTATACTTAGTAATTTTTTACCTACACCTCTCTTTAAGGTAATGCCCCATACTGTCCCATCTACGAACGCTAACCCCGTTAGCGCTAGTGGTTTAAACACGCACGCTAACGGAATTAGCGTGTCTATATTGGATGAGTTTTTTCGCATACTCAAACTAAAAGGGAAAAGTTGTATCCCCTGCAACATGCTAATTGAGTTAGCACGAAGAAAAATTACTAGGCGTGCTAACTCAGTTAGCAATAGGGATGTTTTGGTATTAAATTTTCAGACAGGGGTAATTTCATACATACTTACAAAAAGTGGAATAGTTTGGTAAAAAATTCTCAATTTGAACCGGCGGCATCGATTTTTGTCCGGTTCAACTTATCGGTCGGATCGAAGAGCATCTCCGCTTACTGTTCACGCTCATTACCAAAAAGCTTACTATCGACGCCACGCGTCCAATTTTAACCGCGTTTTTACCCCCCCCTCCTCTTATAAATACCCATTTCCCCACCCTTAAAATCCCCTATTCAAATTTCCCTCTTCCAAACTCTTCAGAACTCGAGGAGGGTACGCCCATCATCTTCTTCCTCCTCATATTTTTAGGGTTTCGAAATCTAATGTCTATTCAATTGTATTCTCTATTCAGAATCGTAATCCCAATACCGATGGCGAGATTCGAGAAGAAGCAGGTAACGACTCGAATTTTTTCTCTTACAATTAGGGTTTCTCGGTTCTAATTTTCGAATTTTGTTTGGTCTGATAGATATGCAGCATGCGTCAACACTAACCCTAGAATTTGTGGAGTTTATTTAATTAAGGTTTTTTTGCCCAAATTAGGGTTTGTTTCCTGTCTAATTAAATTTCCCCCCTTGGCGCAATTGTATCCGTGAAGCCTTTAGACGACTCGGGCTACTAGAGTTGGAATGGAGATGGTCAAAGCTTCAGTGGTCACTGCTCTGTTGCCATTTTTTTCATGGGTTGCGGCCATGAGAGGATTTGGGCCCAAGCTGCAGAAGCAGGCTTACTTCAGGAGAGGAGCCCAATTTTTTAAAAGTATAAGAGATTAATGGTCTTATAATTAATATAGAGTAATGCTTTAGCCACTACCAATTTCACTACCATTTCCTTCACTACCTTAGGTGGTATACTCCTATTGGAGAGTTCTCCCACCTACTCTATCATCCCTTACCTATTGGAGTGTGCCACCTAAGGTAGTGAAGAGAAATGTAGTGAAATTGGTAGTGGCTCTAGCATTACTCATTAATATAATAGATTAATGGATTTGTAATTATTTTTAAAGGGAGAGCCTAATTTAGTAATCTCTCTCTTTCAATGTTACTTCAAATTTTTCATTTTTTTAGGTCCAGCCTCCTCATCTTCTTTAAATTCTCTTTCTCTCTCATTCACTCTCTCTCCTCTTCCGGTATCTTCAGATCTTCTTTAAATTATCAGTTGAAAATTTTCGTTTATTTTTTTTACAGATTTTTTTTTTCTTAGTAGTTGTAGTTGGAGTTGTAGTCATGATGTCTTGCGTATTGGAGACGTAGTTGGAGTTGTTGGTCTTCTTAGCAGGACTGCAGGAGTTATTGGTCTTCTTAGCACTACTCTGATAGTTCAGGCATCTCATATCGTTTTTTTTAATTAATAGAATTGGGAATCTCTCTTGTGGATTTATGAGGTACTTAGGTAGAAATCACTCTAATAATAGTATTGTTGATTGATTTCATTGTTAGGCAAGCTTAGTGACAAACTGGAATTTGAAGTTTATTTATATGATAAGCTTGATTCCTGGGCTCTGACCTTATATTGTTCTAGATATGACTCATATAATTTAGTCTTTGGAATGGTATGATAAAGTGGACTGGAGATATGAGCTAATTTATCTAACCATGAAACCTTATATGTTAACAGATGAGACATTGTTTTTTTTTCCTTCCTAGTTTTCAAATGTCCTGACTTCTGAGAATTTGAACTATGAAGTACTATCAACTTATGTTTGTATTAGAAATTTAGAACAATTTTAACTTATGTTTCCAATGAGGCTCTTATGAAGTTATGAGCTATAACTATAAATGAATTTTGACCTGCAAACTGTGTGTTTGATGCTGAAACATCACACATTCACATAATAGATCATAACAGTTATGATTGATAATGAACTATATATAGTCATGGTCTTCTCTGGTCTAAAATTCTGATAGAAAAAGTCTGAACCGAACAAAAATAGAATACAGCTGTGTTTAGGATTGTTTGGGCAAGTGATGCTCGACAAAGGTAATTTTTATTTTTCTGGGTATTTTTTTATGTCCCACGCCGTTATATTATATTTTATTAATATGTATAAAAATACATGCGTATCTATAAATGGCCCAATTTTTTTTTGCTCAGGGCTTCAAATACCTCAGGACCGGCTCTATGCACAAACAACTGCTTTGGGCTCTTTGTTTTATAGGGCCACAAAATTTTCAAGTATTTACAATATTTAAAAAATATAATTGTTTTCGGTTACAATTACAATGTATTATCTAAAATTTGAAACAATAGTTGGTCTATTAGCTTATCTAGTTAGAGCGTCGTGCTAATAACGCGAAGGTCGAAGGTTTTTCAAAACCTATGAGCTAATTAATTTTTTAATTATTTTTAAAACTAATTATTTTTCACATAGTCATGCATTCTATTTTATCATTTTATGAATTTGATATTATTTTTCACTTAGCTCATACATGCCACTCTATTTTTCAATATTATATGATATATTATATTTATTTGTTTATGATAAATTTCTAATCAAATCGTCAAAGTACATATAGTTATTCTACATTTTAAGCTTCCAACTAGTATTTTTATATGCATGTATTCATCATCATTTCATTCTGATCGTGTTTTCTAATATATTATATCACCTCTTTGCGATAATATAATTTTTAAGTGCATATACATGTCTGTTTTGTTTGCTTATTTTCTCTTTCTTCTAAATTTTGTATTTTTTGATGAAAGGAATGCTAGGGTTGCCAAAAAAAATAAAAATATAACTGGCGTTTGATAAAACCAAAATGTATCCATGAAGGCATTCAAAATAGCATTATACATATACATCAATCATGTCAGCACAATATTTTTTCTTAATGTACACAAACTCAACGTGCGTTTGCTTGTATGTTTTGAACATAATTTTTTTGGGTTCTATTCCTCTTTAATTCTCTCATTCATCATTTTCATTCTCCTTGATAACTGACAATTAAAAATAAAATTACTGTCGCTTCTTTCTTAGAGTTTGTCCGAATTTCTTTTTGTCACGAGACATTTCATGTAAAATGCGTACATTATCAATTAAATTTTTTTTTTGGAAAAATGTATATAAATTTGTTTTCATTTAAATAGTTTGTCCTTAGAGGCTCTAAGTTTGTTTGCATTTAATTTTTTTTTTAAATTTTATCAACTTGCAAAATGTTTCATTTGAAAACTTACTTAGGCCCCACTGAAACTCAGATACGGTCCTGTTTGTAGTCTACATTGATCCAAAGTAATCACACTTTTCTGCTTTTCTATTTTTCTTTAGATTACAAATCATTAGATGCTAATAATGATGTACTAATTTATGTTGTTTCTTAATGAATTGCAGTCAAATGGTTCTTGTCATTTATTGGATTTCTTTGGCAGCTGTAAAATGGAAGGGGTCTGCCTTACGCTACCTTCTGTCACCTTTTTCATTACCAAATCTCATTTTTGGATCCAACATTGCAGTCATCCTCATCTTTGATCCGTGCTCTTTTCCAAATCTAAATTTTGGGATTTTAAAAATACAAATTAGAAATTGATTTAGGTAAGCAAATGTTTTCAAAAAACATTTTTCACAAACACCTTGTATGGTACATCAACATTTTATCGAACACTTGATGATGAAAGCACAGTTTTAGAAATTAAGTACCCGATTTCTAGGTTTTTAAGTCTTTCCTATTTAAATCTGCATGATGCAATAGCAAAAAAAATATTAGAAGAAATCTTATCAAATTCATTCTTGATTCCGACACTGCAACCATCACCGTCTTCAACCCATATTTTTGCTCAATTCTACCGGAAATGCCGTTTTAATGAACACGATGGTTCAGAAACGGCGAAAAGGGCAGTGTGGTGCGTGGGAGGCGGCAACGTCAGAGGCGAGGTCGATGTTTGAGGAGGGCCGCGCTGGAGGGGTAGCGTCGAAGGCGAGTGCGTGGCGAAGAGGATGCGTGGGAGGTGGGTGTAGCTCCCTGAATTTTCAATATAATATCTCAGAAATACGTGGCACAATTTCTAGCATCTACCTCAATGTAATAGTAAACATAGCTACACACAGAATAATTTTTCAACTTTTATTACATCGATTCTTTACATAGCACATCGAAAAACTAAACACCTTGAATTACAATTTCTTTTTTTTACAACACATTCTTTACAATATCATTCTACCACATGCATCCAAATCCCAAGCTAAATGTATCTACCTGTAAAACATGAGGCTAGAGATAACTTTAACTCCCAAAACTACAGGGTTAGCCATAATGGTGTGAGTGACATTAAAGAAAAATACAATTTAAATAAAGTATAAAGAATAAATTCATAATCAACACATTTCCACAGTAGAAACAGATCAATTATGGAAGGATGATAAATAAAGCATGAAAACATCAAGTGAGACTAGACTAAGTGTAAAGTGTAAGAAAACGGAAAACATCATGCATAATACAAGTCAAGAAAACCCAAATGCAGTATGGTGACTTTCTAATGCATACTTGTCGATTCTATGCTCCCTACTCTACATAGATCCCGTGCAAGCCCTTATCGTTTTCCACCTTTTTGGGTTTAATCCCTCGTTATGCAACTAATCCTACTACGATGACTACTACGAGATTTAGATAAACTGTGATTATTTAGCCCATGCCCTGATAATTTCGGAGGTCAATCTCTATCCACAAATCACACCTGGAAATTTTTGAGAGTACCTCACACCGCAAGCTATGGCGCCTCATCACACGAATACCCCATGAGCATCGCCTCAACCCCGATAATTCCGGAGATCAATCCCACACCGCAGGTAATTCCGGAGACTATTTCACCCACACCTCGATAATTTTGGGGACTATCTCACACTGCAGATCATACTGAGGTCCATAACCCTTGTTTGCACTCATTTCATCATATCAACATCTAGTGCTTGTCCTTATCTTATTAAGTTAATTAATTAATTACAATCTCCTAGAGTTGGTGTACCCTACCAGACTTAACTCAATTGATCAACAACAAGGCCCAAGCTGACCAAACCACAAAAATCTCAACTGCCGGTGTACTAGGGTCCCACTCACTCTCTAGAGACTCAACTATGAACACAAAAATCTTTCATTAAAACTCTTAATTTCATTATAAACTCACTAATATTAAGAAAACTTCTTAAAAAATCAATGAATCCAAATCCATCCAAATACTCACAAATTTTTAGAATTGAAATAAGATATTAAATCCATCAAATAACTGAGTTTCATCTTTTAAAGTCATAGAAAAATCAAAAAACAACAATGTCTTGAATCCATATATATTTCGCTTCTTAAAGTCATAGAATTACAAGTTAAACACTATTATAATCGAAGTATAACTCTTTGTAAATTATAGTAATTTGTAGTAAAAATTTCATTTAAAACAGTAGGTCAATAATCCATAAGTTCGAAGAAATAATCGTTCAAGAAAAACGACGAGAAACTCAACAAAATACTCAGCCAAACAACTGACAGTCGACTGTCAAAACAGTTCAAAAAGAAAAAAAAAACGGCGGTCAATTGCCAAGCTAAATTCCCAAATTTAAAGAATGTCGGTTGACTGCCACTTTTAGTTCAAAAAGTGGTCGGTCGACCGTCAAGTGCTACTCAGCCAGTTTTGAACAATTGTGCACATTTCGACTGATACTTTAATTAAAATATTTAAAACATGAATTTGTAAGTTTAAAAACCCTGAGATGATCACATACAACTGATCTAATATACTGTAGTTTATAAAACAAATCAAATTCTCATCAAATTCATAAAAGATCAATTCTTCATCAATGTTTCTTCAAAATAGGAACTGTGTATATATGTGTGTATATATATAGGTGTATGCAGCAGTTAAAGTATCGAGAAATCAATGATTATAAGTAGCATATGATCCAATTCAATCTCAGCATCAATGTGAATCAAGATTTAAACGAAAATTTCACAAAACATTATGAAAATCAACTTTCGGCTGATCAAAGTCAGACCCGAAATAAAGTCCACTTCAACTCATAAAAGCTTAATCTTTTTGATTCAAAAGTCCTTGCAAATTTATTAAACACAAATACAAACTAGTTATATCGATATAAGGTTAAGATCTATTGGAACTTCACAAAACTCAAAATTTCAATAACTTGACTCGAAAAATTTCAAAACTCCTTACTAGGCTTGATTTTGATCTTAATCCTCTTCTTGCAACTTGATTTAACACAACTACAACTAGTTATATTAGTTTGTCCATGATTATAAGCATCTACAACAATTCTTCATCAAGTTTTACTCATCAAAACATCTCAATGGATCATATTTATAACAAAGACCCAATTTTCTTCACTTTTTGCAATATACATCATACAAAATCATATGCACACTCAAATCAGTAAGAATATGAAGTAAAACAATATACACATGATTCCTACTAAGTTCTTAATAATCTCAAGTCATCTATATAGAATTTATTCATCAATTGCTTAGTTTCATGAAAAGTTCTATTATTTATTCATTCATTCTTCAATAATTCATTATATCAACATATAAGAATCTCTCATGCATTCTAATAGACAAATCATCATATATAATGCATACAACAACAAGAAATCAAAACATATGTCACTCACCGTATTGAAGAATCAACTGAAGATAATAAAGAATAAGAAGTCATTTCTTTCGCAAAAATCCAAGATCATCGCTTCGAAACTCCAAGAAAACCAATAGTAAAATAATATTTCGTTTTTGCAGAGGAGGGGGACAGCTGTAGTGGTCTTAATATAGGTCGAAATCTGAATATTAGGGTTTTGAGAAGATTTTGCAAGATATTCCTTTAGAATATATCTTTACATATGTAGATCTTTATACTAGGAAATTAGATTAACCATTTTAATTGGGATTAAAAATGAAAATAACTCTCCAGATCTGGTCGACATCCATATCTAATCAGCAAAATAAATTTTCTAACTTTTTTGCCTCCAAGTGGCAATTTTGCAAACAGACCCTTCTTTAACAAATTTGCGAAATAAACCAAATCTATTAGAAAAAATTCAAACTCTTTACCTATGAGTTGACCAGCCATCATGCTTAGCCCATAAAACTGAAAATCTGGATTTAATTACTCCAAGAGGTATTTTTTCACAAAAGCCCATCTTCTTTGTAATATTTGCAATTATGTCAAATAAATATCAGAAAAATTCAGAAAATTCATAAATAATACCAACTAATAAATATTAGGTTTAACCAAAATAATTTCTGATTTTGAGTTTCCCAAAAAATATTTTTACCTGTTTTGCACGTGTAAAAAGATAAATTTCAGAAAAATATTTATTAAACCCCTAAAAATCACCTTAATTCATTTATCAATTTCAAAAACCTTATTTAAAATTCTAGGGTATTACACCACTCCATCCTTAGAATAGTTCTGTCATCAGAACTACTGCTAATAGAAATCAAACAATTAAGCAAAAGAAAGAATGCAATCACATAAATGGAAATACGGTTTAAAGATTGCAATCATACAAGAGAATTACAATTTAACCAAAAGAATACAACATACAAAGAGCTCGGGAAAATCATTCTGCATGCGATCCTCCGGCTCCCAAGTAGCTTCCTAAAACTGCTGGTTCCTCCATAACACCTTGACCATAGGTATCACCTTATTCCTCAACACCTTCTCCCTATGATCAACAATCTCTATAGGCTGCTTCTTGTAACTCAAGTTCAGCTGTAGTGCATCGGACACTTTCGTCAACTAATGACTCTAATCTGGCACATACTTTCTTAACATCGACACATGTAACACATCATGCACTTACGCCAATTCCTCCGGTAGCTCCAACTTATATGCCATCTTACAAATCCGTCCCAAAATCCTGTATGGCCCAATGTACCTTGGCACCAACTTGCCACTCTTTCCAAACCTGATTACACCTTTAGTTGGAGACACCTTGAGAAAAACTGCATCCCCAACCTCAAACTCCAAATCCCTTCGTCGAGTATCTGCATAACTCTTCTGCTGACTCTGAGCCTCGACCAACCTTTTACGAATCAGCTCAATCTTCTCTGATGTCTGCCGTACAATCTCAGGTCCGAACATCTGCCTCTCACCAACTTCATACCAACAAACAGGTGTCCTGCACTTCCTCCCACACAAAGCTTCATACGGTGCCATACCGATACTTGCATGGTAACTGTTGTTATAAGCAAACTTAACCAATGCCAAGTACCTCTCCCAATTGCCGCCAAAATCCATAACACAAGCCCTCAACATATACTTCAATACCCGATTCACCCTTTTAGTCTGACCATCGGTCTGCGGATGAAAAGCGGTACTGAAATCAGTTCTAGTACCTAAAGCTGCTTGTAGACCCTTCCAAAACCTCGAGGTGAACCTCGCATCCCTGTCGGAAACAATCGACACAAGAACTCTATGAAGTCTCACAATCTCATCAATGTACCGCTCTGCCAATTTTTCCAACGACCAAGCAATCTTCATAGACAGAAAATGAGTTGGTCAAATGGTCCACAATAACCCAAATTGAGTCGTTGCCCTTTTGACTCCTCGGCAACCCAGTGATGAAATCCATGCTGATATTCTCCTACTTCCATTTCGGAATAGGCAATGGCTGTAATAAACCTCCAGGCCTCTGATTCTCTGCTTTGATCTATCGGCAAGGCAGACATCTTGTCACAAAGTCTGCTACATCTTTCTTCATACCCGACCACCAAAAGTGCTGTTTGATGTCCTTGTAAATCTTTGTGCCTCCCGGTTGTACAGACAATAAGGTACTATGTGCCTCTTGCAAGATACTCTCCCTCAAATCTGCATTCTACAGTACACAACCTCTCACCTATCCTTAGAACTCCACCTTGGATACGGAACTCTGATAACTTGCCTTCGGAAACCTGCTGCAACATCCTCTGAATCCCTGCATCTGATTTCTGACCGTCCAAAATCTGCTCACTCAAAGAAGGCTGCAACCTCAACTGAGCCAAATATGCTCCCAAACCCTGTAGTACAACCTCAATACCTGCCTGATTGAACTCTACTGCAAACTCTCTCCGAGTGGTGATCAAACTCGGCAGACTGCTCTTTCGACTAAGCCCATTGGCCACCACATCTGCCTTGCCCGGATGATACTTGATCTCAGGACGAATGTCTTTCAACACCTCTAACCATCTTCTCTCCCGAAGACTTAGATCCCTCTGCTAATAATTATACTTCAGGCTCTTGTGGTCTGTATACATGTTGACATTCTCTCCATATACATAATTCCTCCACTACTTCAAGGCAAAGATAATAGCTGCCAATTCCAGATCGTGGGTCGGATAGTTCTTCTCATGCAGACGCAACTTCCTCAAACCATATGCAATAACCTTCCCTTCCTGTATCAAAACACACCCCAAACCTCTAAGTGATGCATCACTAAAGATATCATAGTCCTTTTCAGCTTGTGAAAAAGCTAAGATAGGCGCAGTCATCAACCTCTCCTTTAGATCAAGGAAACTCGCCTCACACTTATCAGTCCAAGTGAATGCCATATTCTTCCGGTCAACCCTGTCAAAGGGATTGCGATATGTGCATAGCCCTGAATGAATCTCCTGTAATATCCAGCTAATCCCAAGAAACTCCTTACTTCCTTCACTGACACCGGCCTGGGCCAGTTTTTTCACAACTTCAACCTTCTGAGGATCGGTGGTCACTCCCTCCTTAGAAAGGATATGACCAAGGAAAGCTACCTCGAACTTCCAAAACTCACACTTCGACAGCTTGGCATACAAGTTATGCTCTTGTAACTTCTTCAATACCTCTGCCAAGTGTTTAGAGTGCTCCTTCTCCGACTTTGAATATACCAGAATATCATCAATGAATACCACCTCAAAGGAATTAATAAACGGTCGCAAGATCTGATCCATCATGTCCATATATACTGCCGGCACATTTGTCACTCCAAATGACATCACCAAAAACTTATAGAGCCCGTGACAAGTTTTGAAAGCTGTCTTGCTCACATCTTCCTCATGTTGATTCTTGGTTTTCATAACTACAACACAATACAAAGTTTTTCTATCACATATCTTTTGCAGAGTGTAACAAATTCAATACCATGGTGAAATACACAAAGGCAAAACAATCTAATGATGCTTTTAAGAAGAATTGATCAAGCAAGCTTCAAGACATAAAGACAAAGGCTCAAGCTCAAGTCAAAGACTCAAGTTCAAGACAAGATTCAAGTGCTTCAAATGGTTTGTAAAAAGTGTCTAGTAATATTGTAATTTTCATTCTTTGAGTCTTAGAAACTTGTTATAGCTTTGTCACACACACACTCACACTTACTTTTTAATAACTGAGTGTTTTACAAAATTAAAAGGTCAAAACAAGCTTGAATAAGTTCATCTGTTGAGTACCAGTCGACCGTTCCTTGGAACCAGTCGACTATCTAGTACGAAACTGTCTAAACTCATACAAGCTCTAGCCAGTCGACTGTTCAAGCCGTTTCGACAGTTTTCTGTTTTTAAAACTTATTTTTTCAATTTCAAATCCTTTTAACTGCCGTTGAATAGCAGTTAGAATCTTTTCTCTCAACGTCCAAACTCTTCTAACTCTATAAAAAGAGTATAGAAGTCATTTGGCAAAGGTCCCTAACAAGTTCCAAGCATTTTCTTTAAGTTTCAAGTTTTTTGTTTTTGAGAAGAACAAGCATTTCAAAAGCATACAAATTCTCTAAGTCTTGGTTCTCTGAAATTCAGTCTAGTATAACATTGAATTCGTTTTAGACTGATTTCAGAAGTTAACCTAATAGCCACTATACAAAAGCACAAATCACAAATAAGGCTATAGGTTATTGTAAACTCTTTTTGTTGTTGTTCTTCACTCTCGGGTTGTGAGAGTGGTCCTTTCGGTTAGAGAGTAGGGTTGTTGGTTGTAGAGTTGGTTTTTCACTCTTGGATGTAGAGTGGGTTCGCTCTCTCTAGTCGTGAGAGAGGTCTACGGGTTTGACATAGTTGTTGTCAAAACGCCGTAGGGTATTCTTGTACTTTTTCAAGAATAGTGGAAAATCTCAAGTGGGTTTCTTGGGGACTGGATGTAGGTCGAGAGGACCGAACCAGGATACATCGTTGTGTACTTTGTACTTGACTCTTTGTGGTGGTTGTATTTTCTCAACTTGTATTTCTATTTTTTCTATCTTTTATCGGTAAACTTATCTGGTAAGTCGACTGAAGTTCCTCTATAAGTCGACTGATCAGACTTGTATAAAATACTCTTCTTTTCTGACACTACAGTTGACTGTACTTCATTTTTCAGTCGACTGGATAGTACGAAAAGTTCAAGTTCTTAATTATTTTTATACAACACTATTCACCCCCCCCTCTAGTGTTATTTGCCTTGCGTACAGGATCCTACACTTGGTATCAGAGCAAGGTTGAGTGCAATGGCATCTACTTCAAATGCAAACCAATACCATGAAGGCCAATCCACACAAAGGCCACCCCTATTCGATGGAACAAATTACAACTATTCGAAGTGTAGAATGAAGATCTACCTTTAGTCCATCAACTATGAGATATGAAACATGACTAAGACAGAATACATCACTCCTATAATTCCTTATGCACAATGGAAAGATAAAATGAAGGGCAACACAATGAATAATGCAAAAGCGATGAATACTCTATTCTGTGCTCTTACCAAAGAGGATTTCAATCGTGTGTCCAATTCAACAACGGTGTATTAAATTTGGCACACACTCGAGGTAACTCATGAAGGTACTAATAAAGTTAAAGAATCTAAGATATCTGTTCTTGTTCACAGGTTCGAGATGTTCCGTATGAAGGAGAACGAGAATGTGTCAGATATGATAATACGGTTCACGGACATTACAAATTATCTTGTGGCTCTTGGAAAAACGTACACTCAAGCAGAAATGGTGAGGAAAGTTCTGCGTGCCCTAACCCCCGAATGGAAAAAGAAGACCACCGCCATAGAAGAAGCCAACGATTTAACATAACTTTCTCTTGAGAATCTTGTGGAAAATCTTATGGCATATGAAGTATAACTTGAAGAACGCAAGAAGGATCTAGAACCTCAACAAGCAAAGAAAAAGACACTCGCTTTCAAGGCTATGTCAGACTCCGAAGATGAAGAAGAAGATGAAGAAGAGATAGCCATGTTCACTAGAAAGTTCAAAAAGTTTCATAGAAAAGTTAAATTTAATTCCAAATTTAAAGATACTAATGAACTTCCTACTTATTTCAAGTGTAACAAAACAGGTCATATGAAGAAGGATTGCCCATTAGAAAATGCGAAATCAAAAGAAAAGGCTCCTAACTTCAAGAAGGACAAGTACACAAAGAACAAGTATATGAAGAACAAGAAGGCATTTCAAGCTACTTGGGACGATAGCGACTTTTCATCAAAAGAAGAGAATGAAGAGTCAAATGAAGTTGCGAACGTATGTTTCATGGCCACACAAAATAAAATAAGTGATAACTTTGATTCAAATGACTTATTAGATGCTTTCAGTGAGGTTGTTCAAGAACTTAAGTAGGAGAAAGTTAGAGTTAAAAACTTAGAGAAAGTCAATCAAACACTTTCTCAAGAGAATCTTGACTTAAATGTTGAAGTCAAGTCGTTAAATTTTCGACTTTCTAATTTGGATATAGATCTTGTATCTCTTAAAAAAATTTCTGAAGAGATATCCAAGAATGTATCGAAGTTTAACAAAGGAAAGGAGAATTTAAATGAAGTTCTCCAAAATCAAGTTCAATCCAATAAAAGATTTGGACTTGGTTTTCAAAAGTCTCTTGAAAAACATCATGTTTCTAAGAATACTAGTAGTAATAAGACTGATTCTATTTCTAGTGTTAAGAACAAATTATATGAGTTTTTTTAGAAACAAAAAATTGTTGTTTTCCATGAAAATGGTAATTCTGTAGTTCAGACCAGTCGACTGAACCCTAATTTCAGCCATCTGTCTAGAGGTTTGGTTTTTTATTCAAAGAGACAAAAACCTCAGATAGTCAACCTATTTCACCTCCCAGTCGACTGAATTCTCATAACAGTCGACTGAAAGGTACAATAAAGTCGACTGGACAAAGTAAGAATATTTGGGTTCCAGTTAATTTGAATCTAAACGATAGAATTACTTATATAAATTTTTATGTACTTAATATATGTAAGTCTGTTAATTATATTCCCACTTTTGGTGGTAAATCAAACTCACTTTGGGTTTGGTTTCCCAAAAACTAATCCTTTCGGACCCAATGAAAAAGGTACCATATTCACAATGATTATTTTATAGGTACCTAAAATAGAATGTTGGATACTTGACAACGGATGCTTAAGCATATGATAGGTCATGCTAACCTTTTTTCTTCCATACAAGAAATAGATGGAGGAACAGTCACATTCGGTGACAACAACAAAGGAAAGGTTGTTAGAATAGGCATGGTCAGTAAAAACACTACCTCTACTATAGAAGAAGTTTTTCTTGTTAGTGGTCTTAAACATAATCTATTAAGTATTAGCCAATTGTGTGATAAGGGATATAAAATTATTTTAAAAAAATATGCATGTTTAATTTATGATTCTTCCATGCAAAATGTAATTTTTCAAGGATTTAGAAAAAACAATATCTATGAATTATGTTTAAAAACAAATAATTTCTCTAATGATTTTTGTTTAGTAGCTTCTAACAATGATTCTTGACTTTGGCATAAGAGATTTAGCCATGTGAATATGAAAAATATTGTTAAATTGTCTAAATACAACCTAGTTAAAGGACTGCCAAGACTATCTTTTAAGAAAGATAAGTTATGTGATGCATGTCAACTAGGAAAACAAATCAAATCTACTTTTAAGACAAAAGAAATGATACTAGTAGGCCTCTCGAATTAATCCATATGGATTTATTTGGTCCTACTAGAGTCGTTTCTTTAAATAAAAGTAAATATGTATTTGTTTTAGAAGATGATTTTTCAAGATTTACATGGGTTTTCTTTTTAAAACATAAATATGATGCTTTTGAAGAATTTGCAAATTTTTGTAAACGAATTCAAAATCAAAAATCTCTAACCATAGTCACTATTAGAAGTGATCATGATAGAGAATTTGAGAATGAAACGTTTTTAGAATATTGCAACAAGAATGGTATAACACATTCGTTTGCATTTCCTAGAGATTCACCACAAAATGGAGTGGTCGAAAGAAAGAATATGACATTGCAAGAATGTACACGTACTATGCATGTTGAAAGCAATTTGCCTGAGTACTTTTGGGCTGAAGTTGTTTCTACAGCAAGTTATGTTTTAAATAGAATATTGATTAGGCCTAAGCTTAAGAAAACTTGTTATGAACTATTTTTTGAAAGAATTCCTAAAGTATCTTATTTTAAAGTATTTGGATGCAAGTGTTTCATTTTAAACACTAAAGATAATTTAGATAAATTTGATCATAGATCTAATGAAGGTATCTTCATTGGATACTCAAATAGGAGTAAGGCGTATAGAATTTTCAATAAGTCAACCTTGACTATTGAAGAATCTATGCATGTTTCATTTGATGAATCTTTGCCTTCATCTACTGTTATTGAAGATGATAAAATTGATTCACCACCTTTAAATAACGTTATTAAATCACTAGAGCAAAATACCCCTAGAAAAGTCGACTTATAAGGATATTAAGTCGACTGATGTAAATCGGTCAGCTAAAGGACTTGTTAAGTCGCATAATCCTGTTGTGATGACTCAAACTTTACCAAAATCATTTGTTGAAGTTAGAGATCATCCTCATGACTTAATAATTGGTGATATCTCACGTGGTATTCAAACAAGATCTCATGTCAACATGATTTCTCATACGGCTTTCTTGTCGGATTTTGAACCGAAGAATATACAAGAAGCTCGTGAGAATGAATTTTGGATGAATGCCATGCAAGATGAATTAAACCAATGTATAAGAAATGATGTATGGGATTTAGTTCTACGACCTCCTGACCATATTATAATTGGTACCAAATGGGTATTCAAGAATAAGTTAGATAAATCAGGACAAGTCGTTAGGAACAAGGCTAGGTTAGTTGCTCAAGGATATAATCAAGAAGAAGGAATCGATTTTGATGAAACATATGCTCATGTTGTTAGATTATAATCAATTAGGATCTTATTATCTTTTGCATGTTTTATGAATTTTACACTCTTCCAAATGGATGTTAAGAGTGCTTTTCTTAATGGTTTTATTAAGGAAGATGTTTATGTTAAGCAACCACCCGGTTTCGAACATGAACAATTTTCAAACCACGTTTTTAAATTGAAAAAGGCTTTATATGGTCTTAAACAAGCACATCGTGCTTGGTATGATCGGTTAAAGACTTTTTTCTTAAAAACTGGTTTTGAGATAGGTAAAGTAGATACTACCTTGTTTATTAGGAGAATAGAGACAGTTATCTTAATCATACAAATATATGTAGATGACATAATTTTTGACTCTACTAATAGTAATCTCTGTCAAGAGTTTGCTAATACCGTGAAAAATGAGTTTGAGATGAGTCACATGGGTGAACTCAATTATTTCCTTGGACTACAAATAAGGTAGTCTCGAAATGGCATATTCATTAATCAAGGAAAATATGCTATGGAATTAATCAAACAGTTTTGCATGGATTGTACTAGTAGTAAGATCACACCTATGAATACTACAACTACACTTGACAAAGATGAATTAGGTAAGAGTGTTGATCAAAAACTCTATCGAGGTATGATTGGCTCACTCTTATATATAACTGCTAGTAGACCAGACATTATGTTTAGTATATGCTTGTGTGCTAGATATCAGTCGAGTCCAAAAGAGTCTTACTTAAAAGCTGTGAAACGTATTTTAAGATACATTAAAGGCACATTTGACTATGGTTTATTTTATCTACGCACCGATAATTTTCAACTTTTGTCGTATAGTGACACTGATATTGCTGGTAGTAAAACTGATCGTAAAAGTACTAGTAAAACTTGTCACTTTTTGGGACATTCACTAGTATCTTAGTACAGTAAAAAGTAAAATTCGGTATCCCTATCTACTACAGAAGCTGAATATATTGCTGCAAGTTTGGATTGTGCCCAAATTTTGTGGATGAAACAAACTTTATTAGATTATGGTATTTCATTTTCAAAACTAGATATAATGTGTGATAATACCAGTGCTATTAATCTATCTAAAAATCCGGTTCAACATTCAAGCACGAAACATATTGATACTTGACATCATTTTCTACGTGATCATGTTTTAAAGGGAGATATATTTTTGGACTTTATTTCTACTAATAAACAAATAGCAGATATATTTACCAAACCACTTAAGGAAGACACTTTTATCAACTTTAGAAAAGAACTAGGAATTTGCTGTTTTCATGATGTTTCTTGAACATTTATTTTGTGTAAGTCGACTTAAAAATATGTTTCAGTCGACTGACAAAGTATTTTTTTCGATGAATTTTATGTTCTGAACAGTCGACTGTGCACTGTACCACGTCGGCTGACATAAGTATTACTTGATGTTTTCGTGTGTTTTTAATTGCTTTCGACTAAGTCGACTTATCTTTAAAACCAGTCGACTGTCACGACATCAGTTTGTTTTTCTGATTCGAAACGACACATTTTTTTGAGATAATTTTCTTTATTTTTTTACCCGTTGGCTGATCCCCAACCCTTGGTTCACTCCCGACTTGATCTCATCCCTCCATTTCTTAGTAAAACTCTAACATTTACCCCTTTTCTTTCACTTTGCCCTCTTTTCACTTTCTATCTCACAAGAAGAAGACCGGTCGGCTGCACCCAATCTTGAAGATTTCAGTACTTTGAAGCTCGCAGTTTGAAGATTTCATCCAAATATTGAGTACATTTTCCTTTTTGGAAGTCTATTTCCGAGTTCTTTTGAAGCTTTGTGCTTCTCTCTCTCTCCATTGTTGGGTAAAATTTCTTGATCTCTCTTTTTAGTTTTCCTGAGTTTCCCCATGCCTCCCAAAAGGGCTAGAGGTTCCAATATAGCAGAAGGTTCATCTTCACAAAATTACCTTCAACATCTGAGGAATGCCAACCTTATTGAGAAATTTTTTCTCACTTGTCAAATTGCTATTTTTCCGGAAAGATTTGTCAATTTTCCTGATTTAGATAGGTTCCCCTTAGCCCCTTTGTTTGAACAATGTGGGTTATTTGACTTGCTTTCTCTTGTCAATCAACCCTATTATTATTCACAACTTATCTATTTGTTTTATACAAATATGAAAGTTGCCACCTCCAATGATGGTAGCGAAATATTTTTCATGACATCGGTGAAAAATATTCGCATGAAACTAACTCCTGAAAAATTATGGATTATCTTGAGTATCCCTAATGAAGGGTTAGATTTAGGGGAGATTGAAATGGATGATGACTCTATTTTTTCCAAAATATACTTTCCAAATTGCGGCCCCCCAATGACTAACCAATCAATTACTACACTTGCTAAGCTAGTTGCAAGAATTTTATCGTATAACATTATCCCTAAAACGGGGAGTTACGATCAATTCTCCCGAGTTGCAACAAGCTGTATATGCAATTTTTGGCAATATCCAAATAAATTGGAGTCGAGTCATTTTCAGTCATCTTCATAAGGCTCACACCTCTTTCCTTCCTTTTGGTGCAATACTTACTCATGTTTTCAAATTCTATGAAGTGGATCTTACTTCTGAGTCTAGTATTGTCACTCATTATGAGTCTTTTGATCGTGCGATTTTAGGTCGTATGAAAATTCTTAACTCTCCTCCTAGGTCTACTCGAAGGAATGCCCCTCCTATTCCTTTAGCCACTTCAGGTCGTAGGTCTTCTGCGTCTAGTTCTTCTCGTCCTAGAACTGTTTTTGCCGATCCTGAGAGTCTTTATACTTCAGTTAACTATCTCATGGATCGTACCAATCTTATTCTTGGTAGACAGGATAACCTTGAGGCTAGCCTTGCTAACCTTACCCACTTGTTCACCCAACAATTTCCATCCCCTCCTCCTTCCTCCCAAGGTGCCGATGACGAAGAAGAAGACTAAATTGATGTATTTTCTATTTCTTTTTGTATTTGTTTTCCCTTATGTTTTATGTCTTTATCTTCTATGTAAACTTTGCGACCATGTACTTCATTTCCTATGTATAAATTTGTTATGGTTATGCTATGCTTTTACATTATGTTTTGTTTCTTTCCTCCTTCTATTTTTTATTTTTGTTGATGACAAAGGGGGAGAAAATGCTTGTTTTTTTTTGTGGTGTGCATGTGTTTTTTGGTGCATGCTTTGTCTTGTGCATGTTTTTGTCTTGTGCATGTTTCTGTGCATGTTATTACTTGTGTGCATGTTGTACATTAGTTAGGGGGAGCATTTCATCACATGTTTACATCTTTACATTACTTCAGGATACGTAATTGTTATTATTATAAGTTATTGTGTTGTCATCATCAAAAATGGGGAGAATATTGATTCTTGGTTTTGATGACTACAACACAATACAAAGTTTGTCTATCATATATCTTTTGCAGAGTCTATCAAATTCAATACCATGGTGAAATACACAAAGGTAAAACAATCTAATAAAGCTTTTAAGAAGAATTGATCAAGCAAGCTTCAAGACATAAAGACAAAGGCTCAAGCTCAAGTCAAAGACTCAAGTTCAAGACAATGTTCAAATGTTTCAAATGATTTGTAAAAAGTGTCTTGTGATATTGTAATTTTTATTCTTTGAGTCTTAGAAACTTGTAATAGCCTTGTCACACACACACTCACACATACTTTTTAATAACTGAGTGTTTTACAAAATTAAAAGGTCAAAACAAGCTTGAATAAGTTTAGCTGTTCAGTACCAGTCGATCGTTCCTTGGAACCAGTCGACTGTCATAGTACGAAACTGTCTAAACTCATACAAGCTTTGGCCAGTCGATTCATTATGGCAACCCAGTCGACTGTTCAAGCCGTTTCGACAGTTTTCTGTTTTTAAAACTTGTTTTTTTTAATTTCAAATCCTTTTTACTGCCGTTGTTTGGCAGTTAGGATCTTTTCTCTCAACGTCCAAACTCTTCTAACTATATAAAAAGAGTATAGAAGTCATTTGGCAAAGGTCACTAACAAGTTCCAAGCATTTTCTTTAAGTTTCAAGCTTTTTGTTTTTGAGAAGAACAAGCATTTCAAAAGCATACAAATTCTCTAAGTCTTGGTTCTCTGAAATTCAGTCTAGTATAACATCGAATTCGTTTTAGACTGATTTTAGAAGTTAACCTAATAGCCACTATACAAAAGCACAAATCACAAACAAGGTTATATGTTATTGTAAACTCTTTTTGTTGTTGTTCTTCACTCTCGGGTTGTGAGAGTGGTCCTCTCGGTGGAAGAGTAGGGCTCTTGGTTGTAGTGTCAGTTTTTCACTCTTAGGTGTAGAGTGGGTTTGCTCTCTCTAGTGGTGAGAGGTCTACGGGTTTTACATAGTTGTTGTCAAAATGCCGTAGGGTATTCTTGTACTTTTTCAAGAATAGTGGAAAATCTCAAGTGGGTTGCTTGGGGACTGGATGTAGGTCGGGAGGACAGAACCAGGATACATCGCTGTGTACTCTGTGCTTGACTCTCTGTGGTGGTTATATTTTCTCAACTTGCATTTCTATTTTTTCTGTATTTTATTCGTAAACTTGTCTGGTAAGTCAACTGAAATTATTCTATAAGTCGAATGATCAGACTTGTATAAAATACTCTTCTTATATGACCCTACAGTCTATTGTACTTCATTTTTCAGTCGACTGGACAGTACGAAAAGTTCAAGTTCTTAATTATTTTTATACAACACTATTCACCCCCCCTCTAGTGTTATTTGCCTTGCCTACAGGATCCTACACCTCCTTAACTCAGACCTGTTGATATTCTGACCGCAGATCAATCTTCCAAATCACAACTGCTCCTCGAAGCCTATCAAACAGATCATTAATCTGTGGAAGCGGATACTTGTTCTGAATAGTCACCCTGTTCAACTCCCGGTAGTCAATGCAAATTCTCATTGACCCATCATTCTTCTTCACTAACAACACTGGTGCTCCCCACGGTGAAGTACTTGGCCTGATAAATCCCTTACCAAGCAATTCTTCAATATGCTTCTTAACTTCATCCTGCTCCACAGGTGCCATCCTCTACGGAGCCTTAGAAATCGGAGCACTTACCGGCTGAACATTCATGCAGAACTCAACATCTCGCTACGGCGATAACCCTGGTAGATCTTCCAAGAATACCGTAGGAAAATCCCTGACAACTGGAATGCTTTTGACCTCATCCGGAATCATCAACTGAGATTCCATTGCAGCCACTTTTGGGTTCTTCTTCTTCCCCTAAAAAGTCACTGCGGGACCTCCTGGTGCCTTCACCAACACCTCTTTCTTCTTGCATTCAATTGTGGCAACATATATTGCCATCCAATCAATGCCCACGATCACATCCACACCCAAGATTTACAGTTCAATGAGATCAATGCCAAACAATCTCCCACCAATCTTGATATCATAGCCCTCGTAATATCAATCAGCAATCAATTCTTCTCCTGATGGTGTTGCCACTGACAAGGCTCTGCCTGGAAATACCTTAGGTTCCACACCTAAAACTTTAGTAAAATTGGGCGACACAAACGTATGCGAAGAACCAGTATCAAATAAAACTTTTGATTTTATTGCATTAATCAAGACAAATCATGTTACATGAAGAATGATACTCAAATCTCCAATTTATTCTTAACAAAGTTTTACTTAATACATCAAATAAATAAATTAAAAATTCTTACATACTCTGGATCACATCTTCCGAGTTATCCGCATACTTCTCAGTTAATACGAATACTCGTCCCTGCCTCTGGAATTTGCTCCCATCTGCACCATCCTTCTTAAGTTGCGGGCAGAACAGCTTAGTATGCCAATCTCGCCCACACTGGAAACAAGTCTGCTTCGCCAGTTTAGGACATGCTGACCTGAAGTGACCTGCCTCCTTACAGTAGTAACAAGTCACCTCATGAGTTGTGGGTGCCTTCTGCTCTGGCTTACTGAACCTGCCCTGCTTTACTGGAGATAGTAACAAGTCAGTACTGAACTTGCCCTTCTTTAACAAATTTTTGAAATAAAATAAATCTGTTAGAACAAAATTCAAACTCTTTACCTCTGAGTTGACTAGCCATCATGCTCAGCCCATAAAACCGAAAATCTGGAGTTTTTACTCCAAGAGGTAATTTTGCACAAAAGCCCATATTCTTTGTAATATTTGCAATTATGCCAAATAAATATCAGAAAAATTCAGAAAATTCATAAATAATACCTACTAATAAATATTAGATTTTTCCAAAATAATTTTTGACTTTGAGTTTCCCAAAAAATATTTGCACGTATTTTGCACGTGTAAAAAGATAAATTTCAGAAAAAATGTTTATTACTTTAATTCATTTATTAATTAAAAAAAATTATTTAAAATTCTAGGGTATTACATTGGGTCGAAGGGGGCAGCCTCAGAGGCGATGAGGGCACGTGAGAGACGACGACATTGTCGAAGTCGAGGAGGGTGCAGGGCATGAGAGGTGGCTTAGATAAGAGAATGGCGCAGGAGGCAAGTTGGAGCCCAGTCTGAGGCGAGGAGGCTTGTGAGAAGTGGGTTAGTGGGGGTAGCGTGAGGTGGTTCGAAGGGCGCGTGGGAGGCAGGTCGGAGGCGAGGAGGGCACATGCCCGGGTGGGAGGCGAGGGTTGGGGATGATTTTGAATGTGGGAGAGCATGAGATCGTGGTTGCAGAAGGTTTGCGGTTCTTTATTTTCTATTTCTTTATTTTATGATAACGTGCAGAACACCCATGTTAGTTTAACTAAGATTTCTACTTTTGCTCTTTGTTCACTATTTCAAAATAGAGAAAAAGGAGATGGAGTATACCTATTAGCTTAATATATAGTTATAAGATGCTGTTTCCACGTGTTAGTTATATGTGAATTTTTACTTTTGCTCTTATTTCTCTGTTTAAAAATAGAGAAAAGAGAAAGTAATAGACCGATTAGTATAATATATAGTTATAATAGGCTGTAGAGCCCATTAGAGATGAAAAATTAGCTAAGTATTTTATTAGAGAAAGAAGATAGGAGTAAACATATTAGTATAATATATAGTTATGATAGGCTAGCTGTAGAGCCCATTGAAGATGAAAAATTGGCTTAGTATTTTATTAGGTGCTTCTGGACAACAAATATATCAAACATTCAAACTATCTATAGCAACATGACACAATTTTGAGGAGGTGTTGCTTATCCCAAAAAGCGCTGACTCACACAGGATTGGGGACTTTCGTCCTATCAGTCTCCTTAATTGTTCGGTCAAAATTATCACCATAACACTGGCCAATAGGTTTGCTGGCCTTATGGATGATTTGATCGGTCGTGAACAGGACGAATTCATTAAAGGAAGATGTATTTTGGATTGTGTTGCCACTGTCGAAGAAGTGACCTACCAGTGTCACATCTCGAACTGTAAGAGCTATCTCCTCAAACTTGACTTTGAGAAAGCCTATGACTCCGCAGAGTGGGAATGCCTATTGGAGGCTTTGAGGGGCAGAGGTGTTGGTCCTCGATGGATCAAATAGATACGTCACTTTCTTTCATCGAGCAGAACATCTATCTTGGTTCATGGGAAGGCCGAGGTTCCATTCTCTTGTAAAAAATGTTTGAGACAAGGTGATTCCCTTCCCCCCTACTGTTTGCTAATGTGGCCGACGTCCTTTAAACTCATGATCGATAGGTGCATGCTCACGGGATGGATCCGCCCGGTTGCACGTGGTCGTAATGGTACGGACTGCACAATTCTACAATACGCTAATGACACCCTACTCTTCGGTAATACAGTGTTGGAGGAAACCATCTCCTTCAAAGGCGCACTATACTGTTTTGAAGTTTGTTCAGGTTTGTGGGTTAACTTCCATAAGAGTGTCCTAATTCCTTTTGTGTTACCTGAGGAGGAGGCGCTCCTACATGCTTCTGCCTGAACTGCAAGCTCGACGATTTCCCTCTCAAGTACCTGGGGTTGCCCATTCGCCCGGGTAAACTAAAGAAATCGGATTAATTTCCAATCATTGATAGAGTAGTCAGACTTTTCGGGTGGAAAGACAAGTCCCTATCTCTTGGTGGGAGAGTTACCCTCATCAACTCAGTCATATCCAATCTCCCAACATACTACATGTCTTTCTTTGAAATGCGAAAATGGGTAATTAAGTGGATTGACCGAGTTCGGAGAAGATTCCTATGGAAAGGGGCTGACACTGACAGAGGCGGGTACCACCTAATAAGGTGGAAAAAAGTCTGCATGAAGAAGATTCATGGGGGGTTGGGGGTCATCGATTTGAGAGATATGAATATGGTCCTCCTCGGTAAATGGTGGTGAAAAACATTCCACCACAATGAGGAAGACTGGAAGGATTTCGTCCAACAGTACCTATGCGAAAAGGGCTCACGTGATCTGGTAGGGATGGCAAACGGGTCGGGTCGACCCGCGAACCGCCTGCGACCTGCCTGTTTAACCCAGCCCGTGAAAGCCAGGTTCGGGTTCGGGTCGAACTCGTAACGTTAACGGGTCGACCCGGGTCAATAAATTTGCGAACCCAACCCGTATAACCCGGCCCGTTAACCCACGAAAAATCTCCCAACCCGCCCGCCAACCCACGGGTCGACCCACGGGTTGCGAATCGTTTGACTCGAACGGGTCAAACGTTCGACCCGCTCCGGGTTGACCGTTGACCTGCGGGTCGAACGGTCGCAAAACCGGCACTGTTCACCAAAGCCGTTGGCAACGACTATAGTAGCCGTTTTTTGTGGTTTTTTGTGTTTTTTCGGGTTTTTGGTTTATTTTAACCCTATAAATACCCCCAAAACCCTAACAAAAAATTCACATCTTACTCTCTTACTCTCTCTACTATTATTACTCAATTTATTTGAATTTGTGAACAATTGAACAAAGAAGCTAGCAAGTCATATACACAATCAAATTTCGATAATTTCGAAGTCAAAATTCAACAACGTTTTTCAAGACTTCAACTCTCCTCCAACTCCAACTGATCAAGTCTTCTACTCTCCTCCAAGCTCTCATCGAGTCTTCAATTCCGGATTTCTACTTCTACTTCTATTCTTATTTTCACGGGTTCTTTTATATACGTGTATCCACGGTGAATGGTATCAAAATTTTATATCCCTCTTCTTCAATTTCAATTTATTTTTTAGTTATAATTTTTGGTATCTTGTTTGTTTGTTGGTTTTTTGATCTTCTCTCTCACAACCCTCTTGTTTTCTAGATTTTTTTTGTAACTTATTGCCCCTACATTGTGTAGTTTTTTTTTTTACATACACTACTACATATAAACATGTCTAGATCACGCGGTAGCGGTCGTAGCCAAAGTGGGCAGGATTCCACGGGCACTTCCCGTAGGTCACCAATTGTCCCACATAATGAACCCGTCGAAGACTACCATGATCCTCCTACCCAACAATGGGGCACACATGATGAATTTGTAGGAGACATACAATTAGAAAAAGAAGAAGAACAACAACCAACCGAAACAACACAACCCCTAGTGGTAGGAAAACTAGAGGGGAAGTAGTGATTGACATAAATTTTACGATTATATCCCAGACGAAGAAACTCCGGGTATAGGTTTGAAAGTTTGTAAAACATGTTCTAAGCAATACAAATGGAAGATGGGTGAGGGCACGGGTACAAATAAGCGACACATCCTAAGTGTCCTAAAAGACCTTCTTGTTGACCTACCCAGCCAATAAAAAATTCACCCTAGAACCGGTCTAGTTGATAGCCACCCTTATGATCCCGATCTTGTTCGTCGGGAAATGGCCCGATTAGTAATAAAGGAAGAGTTACCATTTTCCTATCCCGAGAGTAGGGACTTGAAAAATTTTAATCAAACGGCCTCAAACCCTCATTTTAGAAGAATCCCGAGAAATACTTGCAAATCGAATTGTTTTAAAATGTACAATGAAATGAGGGACGCTTTGATTGCAATTTTATGGAGTTTAACTTGTAGAGTTAGTTTAACTTCGGATTGTTGGACGGGTTGCAACAATATTCCAATGATGGGAATAACCTGTCATTGGATCGACAATGATTGGATTCTTCAAAAAAGAATCATATCACTTGCCGCGTTGTCCTATCTCCATAGTAGCATTGAAATAGCAAACCGTATTTTAGAAATTTGTGATGTTTTTCATATTCACGATAAAATTATGCGTATTAGTTTTGATAATGCATCTAACAACAATGCATCAATTAGTAATTTAAAATCCGCATTAAACCCTCCATCTGACAATATTTTCATGTTAGATGTGCATGTCATATTTTAAATTTATGTGTTCAAGATGCATTAAAAATAGCCGATCCATATATAGTTAAAATTAGAAATTATGTACATTTTATTGCATTAAGTGGCACCGTATTTCAAGAATGGAAAAATTGGTGTAGGATTTCAAATGTACCTTTTAGAAAATTTCCAAAGGATGTTAAACACCGATGGAACTTTACTTTTGATTTACTACATGTTGTTACTGAATATAAAGTATGTATAAATAATTTTTGTATCGCAAAAATTATACCCAATTTTGAAATAACTCCCCCCGATTGGTATTATGCCGAATCGTTGTTGAAATTTTTAGAATCTTTTAAAACCGCAACTTTAAAATTTTCAAAATCATATGAATCTACTTCTAGTTGCATTTTTATTTCAATAGTTACTATGATGCAAACTTTTAACGAAATGTTAAATGATGCTTTTGTTGGTGATATTGTCAAACCTGCATACAAATTTTTTTTGAAGTATTTTAATCCTCCTCCTATTTTGTTTTGTGTTGCTACCGTTATGGATCCTCGTATCAAATTAGAAGGTACGAAGAGTTTGATTGAAATATTTTTTGCATTACTTGGGTATGAGAAAACTAAAATTGATTGTGCTTTTTTTTAGTTAAATTTGAATCTACATTAAATAACTTGTATGATTATTATGATAGATGTTTTGCTTCTAGTAGTACAAATTCTATAGTTAGTTCTTCTTCTGCTACTTCTAAAGGTAAGGGTAAGAGTAAATTTGATGATAGAACATTTAATTTACTTGCACAAATTCAATCCAAAAAAACTAGGACTAATCAACCAAATGAATTAAATTGGTATAACCAACAAAATTCTGAGTCTTCTACTTCTTCACTAGATATTTTACAATGGTGGAAAGACCATGAACACACATATAGTATTCTTAAATATATGGCTAAAGATCTACTAACTTCTCCTGTCTCTACAGTTGTTTCTGAAAGTGCATTTTCTACAAGTGGTAGGGTTCTAACTAATTACAGGAATCGCTTGAAGCCTGATTCGTTAGAGATGCTCATTTGCACTGAAGACTGGTTGAAGGCTGAAGATAGGACACAAGGAAAAACATTATCTACATCCACAAGTGGGAGTAACTCGCCGGAAGAACAACAACAACAACAACAATAACAACCATAATGAAGAATTCAAGACCAACAACAACAAGTCAACAACAACAAATTGAAGGCCATCAAATTGAAGACAATTGTAAATAGATAAAAAATTGTATTAAATCTTTGCTTGTTATTTCAAATTAGGAAAATTGAAGTAAATTGAAATTGTATATAAGAAATATGTTAGTGTATAAAACAAATTTGTGAAATCTTTATTTCTTATTAGAAATTGTGAAACTTGTATAACTTGAAATCATATGAATAATATATCTTTTTTTTTTTTGGCAATTTCACTCTTTCAATCTTATTATTATTATTACAATTTTTAATGTTTATTATTATTATTTTTTTTAAGTAAAAGAAAAACCTATCTAAACGGGCCAACCCGCGACCCAACCCGAACCGACCCGGGTTGGACCCGAAAGGGTTCACGGGTTAGGCGAGTCGCGAATTCAGCTCTTCGACCCGACCTGGCCCGGCCCGGTTAAGCCTCCAACCCGACCCGAACCTGCCCAAGTCTACCTCCAACCTGGGCGGGTCCGGCCCGGCCTGGTTAACCCTCCAACCCGACCCGAACCTGCCCAAGTCAACCTCCAACCTGGGCGGGTCCGACCCGAATGCCAACCCTATGATCTTGGCTTTAAGGTGGACCCCATGGTCTTGTGGTTTTAGAGGAGTGTTTCAAAAGCTCATGAAACCTTCAATAGCGGTTTGACCTCTTTCATTGACTATGGTATGTCCACTAAATTTTGGTGGGACAAATGGTGTGAACATCATACACTACGTGATCTATTCCCAGACCTATACAGGTTTGCCATCCATCTTCATATATCGGTGGCTAAAACTTGGCAAAGGAGGTCTTGGAGACCCTCCTTCACACTTCGTCTGACTCAGGAATGCCAATCTCGATTAATTTCATTGCAGGAATACATATCACAGTCTGGAGTTAGGTGTTCGTAAGGCCCTGTTCGGAAATCGTGGGAACTAGAAAAGTCTGATTCCTTCACGGTCCGTTCCCTTTATAACCGCATACATTTCAGGGGCTGTAGAACAAGTTGAGCATCGATTGTTTGGAAGGCGAAGGCCCCATTAAAGTTAGAGTTTTCCTGCGGTTAGTCCTTAATGATGCTATACTAACCAGAGAGAATATAATTAAGAGGTTACCAAATATTGAGTTGAGAAATCATATTTTCCTTGAATGCCACATGAGTCGCTCGATGCTTGTCGAAGTCCTTATAGCACTTGGCACAACAATGTACCCCCAATCATATGAGGAGCTATGGGTTGGCCCCACTTTTGTATTTGAAAGGAAAAACATGAAAGAATCGTGGTATATTGCTATTGCGACAACGACCTGAGTTTTATGGCTAGACAGAAATAATTTTTACTTTCGTGGAACACGTAATAGTATTTCTGGTAATCTAATTCATATCATGCATCTTATTTTCTTTTGGGCTACAGCTGTGGCATCAAGACCTAGATGCAGGATCATCATGACCTTCCAGGTGGATGAGTACGACGAGGAGGAGGTCATGATCGGGGCTACTCTCGAGTGAGCGATGTTCGGTAACCCACCCTCTATGGTTTTGTTGGAGGGTAGTCCGGTCTTTTGTACTCCCTATGTTGTTTTTCCTTTTTCTTTGTTTGTCAAAACCCTCCGACTTCTTGTTGGAGGCTTATTGACTATGTTTTATTTTCCTGTTTGTAGGTCTTGTATTTGAGCACAATACTCTGAATTTGTTTTGTCAAACTCTATATAATAAAACAGGTGGCTATATTCTTCCTTCTTCTTTAAAAAAAAGGGCAACATGACACAGGCCAACATATGGTAGAGCCTAACAGAACAGTTCCTTAAAAAAAACGAAGGAACATTCACGGGTGTGCATTGTATTTGTTGTCACCTAGTTTCACGAGATGCCCACTACCAATAATTTGATATATTGTTCTTCCTATGTGACTCTCGTAGTCCCATACAAACATAGATTTGTCTACTTAAAAATTAAAATTGCTGTTCATCAACTCTGATCTTACATGAAAAATTATTAAACATGAGCTCTTCACATCTACTCTCAGTCCTCACCTTTCTCCTCTCCACTCCCCTGTCTTCAACAAACCCCGTGGCGACGATCTCACCCAACATTACTGACTCCTCTGTTTACAACACTTCAAAAGCTCTATGTTTCAACTGTTGGGCCGAATCACTTCAATTCCTCTACCACCACAACCTCGTCCGGTTAGTCCACTGGGAGCTCCCCCTCACGTGGGACACACGCCTCGAGTCCTATGCTCGTTGGTGGGCGCAACAGCGCCAGGCCGACTGCAAGCTCCAACACTCCTTCCCTGAGGGCGGGTTCACCCTTGGGGAGAACATTTTCTGGGGATCAGGTTCGGAAATTTTCTTCCATAATCAACACTAATTATAAAAAGAAATTAGTTAATATATGGTAATTGACTGTAGTTTAATTTGCCCAATCCTTGGTATGAGTTGGAGTTGCATAACCTGGAGTCTCACTAGTCACCCCTCGTGTCATGTTAAATATCAGGTTCTGGTTGGGGACCAAAAGACGCGGTGCAGGCATGGGTGGACGAGAGGCAATGGTACTCATACGAGAGAAACGAGTGCGAGGCTGGTAAGATGTGTGGCCACTACACACAGGTAGTGTGGCGGAGCACGCGGCGGGTGGGGTGTGCGAGAGTGGTTTGTGCCAGTGGTGATGTGTTTATGACTTGTAATTATGATCCTCCCGGCAATTATGTGGGTGAGCGACCTTATTAGTGGATATATAGATTTATGGTTTGATTATAGGTTCGGTACTTTTATGTAATCATAGAGAATAATGATGTGGGCGTCCCATGTAGGTTTGCATCTGTTTGTATGTATACTGGGCTTGTATGGAGACTCGGATTGGAAGCAGATCTGTATCTCTTTCATCCTTATCTGAACGGTGATCTGAACTTTATCCTCAATGCCACTTGGATTCCACGTTGTGGCAATTGCAGTTATGTTTTACAATACAAAAATGATGATAAACCCGGTATTCAACCGAAAAAATAGCTATTAATCTCTGTGAAAATAATTTTGTATTGACCTTTGTGAGTTTGTGTGCACATAAACACCTTGCCTCCTTATGAAACTCACTACTAAGATCTGAAGCCCTCATGAATGTGCAACTAAAAAAACAATGATGAAAATAACTTTTGCAGGTGCTAAATTATGTAAACTGATACTAAACATGTTAGATCTTTGAAAGATAATTATTAAAGAATTATCACTGAAAAATCATATTAAGTGATCATGTATAATCCATAGTTTATGCATATATATCTTCCTAATCAAGCTTTACCACATGAGGACCACTTCCAAAAATATGTGAAGAAGCTTGATTCTCCAACCAATAGTAAACAACATTAAGAACATTTGAGTCGCAAAAATATGATAAGAATATGTTTTTCATTTTTTTTGACAACCATTATCTTATGAGATGAAGACGAGAGTGCAGGGAGTAGGAGACATTTGGAGAGCGCATTCATTAAACTCTCCCTCCTGACAATCCGATCTATATCACGTGAACCCAAACCCGACTGGGTCACAAACAATGAACTTAGATATATAACCCATGTGACAAGCCTCATGACCTCAATTTCAAATGAAATTTGTATTATTTTCTAAACTCACATCACATGCTTTTCTATGTTTCCAATCCCACCGTTTTAACTACCCATGAGCCATAGGCCCATCTTAGTTTCTTACTAATTAAAAAAAATCAATATTTCTTTTACTGAACACTTCACTCACCTCTTAATCACACTTGTCATTATAAATAAATAAATACTAACTCTCTCGATCCTCTCTCATACTGAAGCATTCACAAGTTTCAGTATAGTCCAATGATAAATCTCTTCGCTGGTGAGCAAAGAGGTTTGAAGTTCGAATTTCGCATGCACCAAAAAATTCCCAACTAATATATACTATAGAAAAGTGTGTGTAGTTACGGCCTTATTAAAATAATAATAATAATAATAATAATAAATAAATTATTGAAGGATTCGATTCCAACATGAATGTCAACATTTATCAGTGATTTGATGAATATGGAACAAGTTTCAAGTGTATAGGTTCGGCTTTATAGAGAGGCAAGAGAGGCGGCCACCTTGGCCCCCAATGTTATTTTTCCATTTTTAGGAACCCCAATTTTTTAAAAAACTTATATATGTCAATTTTTTAAGAACTGTAGACAGTGCACTTTTAATATGTCAACATGAGTATTTATAACTGACATAAAAAAGTAGAAAAAAACAGTCCTGCCACAACCATAGGAGTTTAGAACACGGTTAAAATCAACACAATTGAAAAAAAAACATGTGGGCCTCTTTCTTTTTCCTATCTCGCTCACGCCTTTATGGAGAATTAAGCAAAAAAAAAAATCCAAACCATTAACAGCAATATAATATTATAATAATAAAATATATTGTTTTGCTTTGAATGTTGTGCGATTTTGTTTATATACATGGTTTTTAAACTGTTTTCTCACATTATGTATGAGAACCCGTTTCGGAAATTCGTTTGGGACACCCATGAGCTCAGGCCTAGCCCTGAGTGTACTATACTTATTTTTCAATATTAAACTACTAGAGCAAATCCTGCCCCTCGATCATTGATCCCCAGTCTGGTCTCTTTCTGACATAGTTTCCCGCGGGGGGGGGGGGGGGGGGGGGGGGGGGTTCGTTCACAGTTAATTAAAAACAACCAACTCCCCTTAATTTCCCACCATTGCACACCGTAGTCTTGTACTGCTCCTCCAAACAATCGTGTATGTTGGAAAATGAGTATTTTAACACAATTAATATACTAATTTTTGAGAAATTTTTTTGAATATGATCCTCTATGAATCAGTGAGAGATCTTGATGGATTTGTGTTCTCCTTAAGGAGTAAATTAAAATCATATATTTACTTGCTTAAAACGGTTATCGGGTGAATACGAAATTGTCTCCCAAAGTAAGGTAGTTGATTTCTGAAAAATGAGTTGAGAGATTTTAGTCCCACACCGAAAAAAAATAAATTAGAAGGGTATATATTAGCATTGGTATCGGTTCAGGTCAGGTCGGGTCCTTCACTACCCAGACCTGGTCCCCTACGAGTCCAAAAATTAGACCCGGACCCGGACCTGTGAGGACCGAGTCTGGTTCCGGGTCCGGGTCCTATTAAAATATTCCTACTCGTTCGGGTAGGAGCGGGGGTGTGAGCGGCGAGCGGAGGCAGCGAGTGGAGGATTTAGAAAAGAGGAGAGAAGAAAAAGGCATGAGTTTTGAGTTTGGAAAGAAAGATTTAGAATTGAGGATGAAGGAGGGGAGAGATGATGATAGAATATTTATTTTTATGTTAATTTTTTTGGTTATTTTTAACGGGTCCGGGTTGGGACTCTTTTGAGCGGACCCAGGCCCGGACCCGAAAGTACAATGGGTCCCATTTTAGGACCCGGACCCGGATAGGCCGGGTCGGTTCCGGTCCAATGCCGGGTTCGGGTCGAATCCAGGTTTCGGATATTTATACCAATGCTAGTATATATATTAACCATTTTCATGGCATTGTAAGATAGCAAGTCAAGAGGCTCTCTCGCGTGCGCGTAGGGGGGGGGGGAGGGGGATCTCGGACCGGATTGCATGCCACTTGTGGGCCCTACACGTCCTGCGGATACGAATGCCGGACCGACGTGAACCTGTTAGGTTTCGATGGTAGTCTCAGATCAAATACATAACGGAAAAATTACAAAGAAATATCGAAACCTAGCCATGGATCCATGCAAAAACCATAAATCGTGTTTAGGAGTTATACCTTGAAAATGGATCTGCTTTCTCCACAGTATGCTGATCACAACACTACAATATTGCGATGCCTCTATAGTATCCACACGAACAGATCAAATCAAGCTTTTTCTCACGCCGCGGTGCTAGCTGTGGGAAGGGGATGTTCCTCACGATCTCTCTCTCACAATTTCTGTGACGGCTACGGTTTTCTTATGTGAGCCTTTTTCACAGATATGTGTCATATATATAACTGCAGAAAATCAAACCTTAAAAGAGTAATGAGGCTGTTGGACTCACAATCTGACACGGTTCAGATTCGTTTGTGTGCCTTTGAACTTTAGTCAGCCCATTTAATCTAATTAAATGTCCAACCAATGTCAGGAGTTCAAGTCTTACTTGGATCCCCAATTAAATTCATCTTATGAATTTAAATCTCAATTTCGTTTCATTCTAAGTGTATGACCCTGTAGGTTTCCATTACGTTGAAAGTAATACTAAAATCATATTCTAGTATTACAAATAGTGAGTGACATCTAACAATACATCACTGCTACTCAAGTAACGAGAATGTCAGTAATTAAACATAACCTATCCGTGACCAATGTTACCATGTAGTCTAGTTCCTTTGTCCAGATATCTTAATTGACCACAAGGCATAGAGCATGTCACACTTGTATAGTTCAATATTTGGTTTCTTAATGTCCGAGTAGACTTATTAAAACAAACGAGCTCAATATCTCATACTGACTCATTTGAGCATGACCATGTATTTTGCAGTCTCACTCAATCAAGGGGCCCATAGATATCGCTCCTATTATGTAAGAGAGACAAATCATATATAAGTCACTCACATCCTTCCACATAATTTGTAGTATATCCAATATTCGACTTTATAATTACCTTATTACAAACAACGTTTTACGACATTAAAACATATAACTTCTCATGTAGGGAACCATAGTGACTTCAAGTAAAAAGACTACATACACTATGGTCACTGTGAGAATCGCTCCATGCAGCGTTCTCATGGTAGGTTAGTCCAGTACATTATTACTCTAATATGTATCCATGTGAAGACTTGATATCTCATATTCATGATCCGTGAGATATGGTCATCAGTCTACGCACATCCTAGTCTCTATGTAACATTGATGTCATAATTCACAATAATACTTGACTAGGGACATTTAAGAATAATGTTCTGATTATAACCAATAGAATCTCACAATCAAGTCATGCACTTGATATCCTATGGTATTGAACCTATTATTCTAAGGACTTTATTATGTTCATTTAATCACAATAAACAACACAATAAATGAAATGCCTCATATATAAATTAAATATTATGATATAATATAAATTAGTAATGTCAATACACAACTGACCTCTAGAGTATACACCAACAGAACCCACCCCATGCAGAGCCACTTTTTGCCACTTGTCTGCCGTTACAGGGGATGCATTCCTTCACATGGTTTCCCCCTGTCCTTATAAATACAGGCTCAGTCTCCCCTACCAGAAACTATTTTCTATTTTTTTCTTCTAGTTCGGTAGTAGAATTCAAACGCTGTTCAGTTCGGGAACTTCAATACTCTACTGTCATTGCATCCTGGGAGAAGGACACCTCTGCAAACTCCAGCACCCGACGAGGCTAATTTGTTTTAAGGAAATTGTGTGATAGACAAGCCTCGACACAAATCGGTTTGACTTTGTAATTTTGTTATCTTTCATTTTTCTTTTAATTTGTTCGTTTTTCTTCTTCTCCTCTTTCTCTGATTTTGTGCCTCTAGATCAAACTTAGTTTTATTGCAAAGAATTTTGTAACAAAAAGTTTGTAACAGTGTATGGTGCCCACAGTCATCCCCTCGCAGGCACGTGTTGGACCTGTGCTTATATCAGTGCTAGGCCACTGCCTGTGCCGGGGTCCACTCCGACCCACTGTCCCAAAATAGATTTTCACCTTAGGGTCCATTGGAATGGACCAGTGCGCAGTCGTGCTGGCGCTGCAGAGCATACAATTTTGCCTACCTAACGAGCCATGCGTGCGTCCTACACAGCGGTGGCAGCCTTATCGCTGACCAAGCCGCATTGTGTGGGCCCAAGAACTGGTCGGCGAGGCTGCCGAAGTACCCCTGGTGTGAATTATGGAGAAGGCTGAGCCAAGAATGGGATGGTTGACCATGACAACAACAACAACAACAACAACAAAATTTTTTCCTAACTAGCTGGGATCGGCTACATGAATCTTGGTTTTCTATGCTGCTCGGTTTAGCATAATATATTCTATAAGATCACAAACTATTATATATTTTATCACCATTTTCACCTAAGTAGAATGGTCGGCCATTCTTGGTTGAAATTGTGTTTTTTCAATATATATGGTTGTTGTAAACTTAAAGTTTTTTTGACCTTTTGTAATTAACGGTAATAATTATTATTTTTGAAAGATAAATAATTTAGGGTTAATAAGCAACAAGGGGTGGCAGCCATGTTCGATTATGATGAGCACCATAATTAGATTTGGTAGGGCTGAATTGGGGGCATTGTCAAGTGTTTGTAATGATTGATTGATGTTCAATAATAGGGGTTTAAATGTCGTTTAATAGGGAATAATTTTGAGACTTAAGATTAATTATAATTTTACTTTATAATCATATGTACTTGAGATTTAAGAGTTCGTATGCATGATTTAAGAATACACAGGGTGAATGTTAATTTATAGACATAAATGAAATATAGTTTAATTTGCTATTTAATTGAGATGGAGATTTGTGGGTTTAAGTTGGAAAGGGAGAGAAATCGAGCTGGAGGTTTTCTTAAGCTCTGGTAATGAGTCAAGAGGATGAAGGTGCCACATAGTGGTTGGAACCTGAAAATGGCTTACAAACTTGTCTTCTAGAAGGTCAACCATTTAAGGAATGTCAACTTGGACCTCTGATATGCTTGGGCCATGTCAGATGTGCGTTTGTTTGGATGGGGGAAGGCATACATTCTGGAATTTTTTTTCCAAAATGACCATTTTGCGAAAGTTTTTCCACAAACGACCTGTTTTTTTTTTATTCCATAAACGCCCCACTTGCTTGTTGAAAAAACGAGTGTGGTATAATCCATCACGCTTTTTCAAAAAACGAGTCTTAGGATTCAGAAAATTTGAAACCTAAGACTCGCTTTTTGAAAAAGCGTGATGGATTATACCACACTCGCTTTTTTAAAAAACGAGTCTTGACCTTCTTTGCCCAGCAACACTCGCTTTTCGAAAAGCGGGGGTAATTAACCCACACTCGCTTTTTCAAAAAGCGAGTGTCGTTTGGGACTTAAACCCCCCACCCCCCAAACAGATCTCACTATTCTCTCTATTCTTTCTCCTTCTACGCTCGCGAAACCCTAACCCATCGTCGGAAATCTTCGATTTAAGGCCATATTCCATCAAATTAGCTGTCGAATAACTCCTAAATTCTTCATTATCTCATCCCAGTCCAATTGCCCACTTTGATATTGTTGGTTTTTTCGATTTTGTTGTGATTGCGGTGGCGTTCCTCAAAAAGGGGGTTGAACGATTTGGGGGTGTATCTCGTGGTTCAATTCTTGCGTGAAGATTGTGGTATATTTATCAAACTCTATATTTTCTAATGTTGTATATATATTTAGAATTATTTTTGCATCACATTGCTGGTAATGTGTGAAGAATTTGTGATTTGTGAGTAAATGTAGAATTGAACCAATATAATGTAGAATTTTTAGAATTTGTGAGTAAATGTAGAATTTGTGAGTAAAATTAGGATATAACTATTAGTAATCAAAACTAGTATAATGCACGTGTTCTATATTTCTTGATAAATTGTCCCGTTCTAGTAATTCATGTAAGTTATGTCTGTCTGTTTATTTATTTTTTATTAATTCCCATTCCTCAATGCTAGTGATTCTTTAATTATAATGGAGTTTTTATTTGTTGCCCTTTTAAGTGCAATGGCTAATAGTCAAATTTCTAACCTGTCCTTACAAGACTACTTTGGCATATTCATGTGTTGAACTGTAGATTCTTTGGTAAATACTTCTCAGATCCACTTGATCATATATAAAATAGGATGATATTCCTTTTAATAGGAGTACCTAGCTTTAGCAATAGAAGATCTAATTCCTTAAAAGTGGCAGCTGATCTCGATGTAATAATTCATTGTCTGCATCACATTGGATACAGCAGTCTAATTGAGAAGGATTTTTTACGGTAATTTAAAGAAACTTAGAGAATTATATAATTATAAATATTGTAGTTTAGAGGGAAGTTATATCAAATTGATGGCGGTAATATATGCGAAAAGACAAAAAACAAAAAAAAAGGTTACTTAAGTTTTGGTATGTTGTATTTGCATTTCACATAATTTTGCTTCTGTGATTATTTAAATTGCTAAAATGAATTGCAATATGTAACCAAACTTCATTACCTGCTTATTGTGCTCAAATCTTGTAGTGGGTCTTTTTAAGAGTTTGAAACGAAAGGATATCCTTACTTCAAATTGATTTCTATATGAAGTAATATCCTAATTTTATTTGTTTGTGAACCTCAACTCTCCCATTATAATAGTTATAGATGTTCGTATGTGTTCTATATTTCTTGGTTTTATATTTTGGTATTGTTAATAATGATTGCTCGCTCCACATTGTAGGATACTCTTATTTTTTGAAAAATGCCACGGACTAGGGGACATATGGAGGTAGGTTCTAGTAGTAGAGTCAATCGTGGCGATGGACCACGTACATCTTTTGGCCCACCTCCACGCGTTGGACGTGGTGGTCGTCGTGGTGGCACCGAACGGAGTAATGTAAGCTTATAATTTTCTGCATTCGATTTGTTTCATTATCATATAATTGAATGATATATTTCTTTGCTGATGTAAATATTGTTTTGCAGGTCCCAAGTAACCCAAATGTGGCTGGTACTTCGTCCCCGGCCCCTTCTTCATCTACTATTCCCCTTAGAGGTCCAGGTCCCCTCGACCCCGCTCTTCTTACTCTTCAGTCGCACCATCGTTCTAGAGTTGTGTGGGAGGGCGATTCGAAGGAGTGTACATTCCGTGGGGGTCATCCACTCCCTATGCACCCACGGATTCACCAAATCTTACGGGATTGCGGACTCTATGGCATTGCACTGATAAGTGGCATCAAGTGCGATCGGCCACTGCTTACAGCACTCCTCGAGAGATGGCGTCCTGAGACCCACAGCTTCCACCTTTCAGTTGGGGAGATGACTGTTATGTTGCAGGACGTTTCAGTAATCACAGGCCTTCCGGTAGATGGGCAGGCGGTGACTGAATCTATGGACTTCGACGGTCCATATTTAGTAGAACAATATCTTGGTGTCGAAGTGGAGACTGGTGCAGTAGTTGGGAAACAGATTCGGTTGAAGTGGTTAAAGGAAAAATTCAAAGACCGATTGACAGATGATTCGACTGAAGAGGAGGTCCACTACTACTGCAGGGCGTACATCCTGACTCTTTTTGGAGGTGTATTGTTCTCTAATTCCAGCGGCCATTCCGTCCCCCTCATGTACCTCCCGCTTATTGCAGACCTTGGACGAGTCGGCCAGTACAGTTGGGGTAGTGTTGCCTTAGCATCCCTCTACAGGAGTTTGTGCCTGTGTAGTCTCGGGTCCGTGCAGATGAATGGCCCGATAATATTGCTTCAAGTGTGGAGCTGGGAGCGTATCCACGTTGGACGTCCTGTAGTTAGGAAACAATCACCCAACTGGATCCATCTCCCTGAGGACCAGTACATGCTACCTCCTCTTGGTGTGTACTAGTCCGGTAACCTTACTTGGACTGCCAACCCGAACAGGTGCCTGACCTACTACCGTGATGAGTTGGACAGGTTGGCAGATAACTGCGTAGTATGGATGCCCTACACGGAGGAGCGTCTAGCTCGACTACCGTCCATTTCCCTGTATAGGCGAGATCTTTGGCTAACAAAAGCACCACTCATCAACTTCAGCACTGTCGAGTTCTATTACGTGAACAGAGTACTACTACAGTTTGGTCTGCAGCAGGCGATTCCGGTAGCCGAGCCATTCAATACGGATATTCATAAAATTACTGGAATGGGTCGTACGCCAGGTCATAATTGGGCGGAAAGCTTCTCGACATATGTCGAGAGATGGAATCTACAAAGGTTCGATGAAATCATCCAGAACATTCCTCCATTTGACTTAGCAATGCACGAGAACTATATGAATTGGTATGGGAGGATGACAAGGCGGTACATCTCTCCGACAGGACAGACTCCAGCAGGCGTGGTGATGCCTGTACGTCGACCGGCAGCAGAACCAGTAGATGCACATTCAATGCATTTGCCTATATTTCAACCAAAGGCATCGGCTATTCGCACGATTGTAAGTTTTTTAGTACTGTTAAGTTTTTTAGTTTTTTTGAACTGGAACTACAAAGTCCAACTTATTATATTTTGTAGATGGCCCAGACTTAGAGTATGGGCAAGAAATGTGCACCTGTGTTGAGTAGCAACGTAGCCGATGCAGTTAAGGACTTCGCACGCGAGATGCTGACGTCCTGTCGAGCACAGGCTGATGCTGTGGGAGAGGGGGCGACCCTGGATGCTATCTTACACACTCCCGCTCATCGGACCAATACACGTGGTAAGCGAGTGAAGCAGGTTGCCCGTAAACCACCGCGTCGTCCTATAATTGAGGAAGAACAAGAGGATGAAGTGCAAGTAGAGGGTAAGGACCAACAAGAGGAAGAGGAGCCGATAGAGAGTGTGACACAGAAAACTCCATCACCGCGAGGGAAGAGGCAACGGCGACGTCCCAACATGTTCACCCCAGACCTGTGATTTTTTGGGTGTGTAGTTGAATAATGTGAGATATTGTGTAGTTGAATCTTGTAATTAACTTTTGAAAAGTGGATTGAATGAAATTCAAAATTCGGTATGGGGTGTGTGCGTGTGGTGATCTATTGTTAAAGTTTTCTGTTTTTTTTGGGATTGTGCTGATAAATTGGAATGAAGATGGAGATGGTGGAGATGTGTATTGTGGTGTGTCGTATGAAGATGGAGATGTGTATTGTGGTGTGTGGTATGAAGATGGAGATGTGTATTGTGGTGTGTGGTATTTTTGGGATTGTGCTGATAAATTGGATTGTATGTGTATTGTGGAGTTTGTGGTATGAAGATGGAGATGGTGGAGATGTTTGTGGTGTAGTTGTCCCACCAAGAGATGAAGTTTTGGTCTCTTCTGCATACAGAGCAAAACTCGCTTTTTGAAAAAGCGAGTCTAGGTATAAATACCCCGCTTTTTCAAAAAGCGAGTCTAGTCCTTTGGAATTCCAGAGATCTTGAAGCCTCTGGGAATCAAGCAACCTAAACAGTCGCTTTCTGAGAAAGCGAGTCTAGGTATAAATACCCCGCTTTTTCAAAAAGCGAGTGTACATCTTTTGGAATTCCAGAGATGTTGAAGCCTCTGGGAATCAAGCAAACTCAACAGACGCTTTCTGAAAAACCGCGATGTTTATACCTAAACTCGCTTTCTGAGAAAGCGAGTCTTGGTTCTGTATTCTTTTTTGCTAGTAGATTGAAGACTCGCTTTCTCATTTATGAGAAAGCGAGTCTAGTCATTTGTTCCACGATTTATGAGAAAGCGACTGTGAAACCAGTGAAGTATTGTTCTCTGGTTATCAACAGATTCAAGACTCGCTTTCCCAAACACCGCGATTCTTTACACCAAACTTGCTTTCTGAGAAAGCGAGTCTTGGTTTTGTATTCTTTGTTGCTAGCAGATTGAAGACTCGCTTTCTCAGAAAGCGAGTCTAGTCATTTGTTAATGAAATCTTTATGTTAGATTACGATACTCATAACGCAACAAACACACCAGGACATCAACAAAAAATACAAACGAATTTTCAAAATAAAACTTTATCGTCTCTATCGAGATAATTTTGTACAATTACAACGTCCAAATTAAAAAGTACAAGCATACAATAGTTAAATGTTCTGAGTTTCACTATTAGTGCATCGCCGCTTATTGTGTCCTTGTAAACCACATTTTGAACATTTCATCCCCGTACCACGACTTGACCTATCTCTAACATCCATGTCATTGCGGAATCTGGTAGTTCTAGGCCTGCCCTTCCTTTTACGTCGCAAAGTGGCATCAGGTACTAGTTTTGGTCCATCAATAATAGGCCAATATGCTGGATTTAGTATAGGCTGAAACAGTGGGCCGTATGTTTGTGCTAATGAAGTAACGGTGTAAAATTTATCAACGAGATGCTTGTGATCAATTGCATGATATGCACAAGCTGCCAGTACATGAGAACATGGGATATGGTATAGATGAAATTTCATACATGTGCACATTTTTGTTCCCAAATTCACAGTGTGCAAGTTCCCACCCTTCCTTTCTCCACCCACCATGCATATACCCATTCTCACGGAAAAAACTCCCGATTGATGATGGAACATTGTAACCTTATGTCCGTTAGCTCTCTCACGGCGACTATCGAGCAGTTCATGTACTCTTCGAGCAAAAATCGTCCCTTCAGATAAAAGTTTACTAGCTTCCTGTCGACGAGTAGTAAAATAAGAGTTTAGACGTAAGAAGATCGTCTCAACAATCGCTGTTACTGGCAAACTACGGACTCCTTTCAAGACTGAATTGAACACTTCTGACAGGTTCGTAGTCATTATCCCGTATCTTCGACCTTCATCTGCATAAAGTGCCCATTTCTCAACCGGCTTCTCTTTTAACCAATTAGCCGCCTCCACATTTACGTTTTCAAGTTCAGCAAGTTTGGCCATGAACTTTTTGGGTTGGCGTTGACACGCTATAATTTTCACCATTTTACGCAATGCCATGCTACCAAATTTACTAAAGAAATTTGTAGCAAAATGGCGCATGCAGTAACGGTGATATCCATTAGGTTCGTTCCAAGCTCCATTTTGTAACTCCATAGCAGACATTATACCAGCGTGACGGTCAGAGATAACACACAACTCAGTGCGATCGGTGACATAATATCGGATGCAAGTCATGAACCATGTCCATGTATTTATACTCTATCCATCAACCAATGCAAATGCAAATGTAAATAAGCAATCATTCGCATCTGGAGAAACAGCAATTAGCAAGCAACCCTTGTACTTACCATACAAGTGAGTTCCGTCAACAATGATAACAGGTCTGCAAGACTTGAAACCTTCATTTGAAGGACCAAATGCCCAGAATACACCCTTAAATGTTTTCTCGCTAGGACTAGACTCATACTTATCCCAGTGAACAACGGTTCCTGTATTTGCAGCTTGAATTGCTGTGAGTAGAAAAGGCAACTTTGTGTATGCTTCTTCGAAGGTACCATACAACCTCTCGATCGCCTTTTATTTTGCTCGCCAAGCTTTCTTATAGGAAATCTGATAATTATATTGTAATTTAACAATCTCAATAATTGACCTCGGTGATAAACCGGTATCCTTTTTCACCACATCAACAATCAGATTACAAATAATATTGTAATCAATTTTAAGGTGATCCTGATTCAACGTTGGATTCGTACAAGTGTGTGGCCCAACTATCTTCTTCACCACAAAATTCGTTCCGCCTTTTGGAACCATTGCTCGCAATCTCCAAGGGCAGCCACCATCACTTACTCCGGGGGGGCCTTGCATGATCTCCTCAATGGTACATTTTCTAGGTGCCATTTTGCATTTAACAGTGTACAGTGACGGTGTAGATTTCAAAGTTACGAATTCACGATATTTTTTGATAGAATACAACTTCACTGCCTGTTGAATCGACTGCTTACTTATAAACTCTTGTCCAACGTACAATTCGCCTACATTGGACGAACCAGACGACTCTTGTGGAACTAGGTGTACTCTAGCAACTTCAGCCATCTCCTCGGTAACATGAGCGTCAACATTGGCGTAGCTATAAGTAGCTCTGACTTCATTAGAACTGTTGTTCGTAGGATTTATATTTGCACCACTATCATCATCATCTTCGTCTCCGTCATCAGTTTCACCACTATCAACATCTTCATCGTCTGTTTCTTCCTCTTCATCATCATCGTCTAATAAGCTATTGTTACAGACTGCATTTTGAAAGAGTTCAAATATACTGTCATTTGGAACAGAGTCAGGAACCGGGCTAGGTTGGCGTGGCAGCTCAACATTTACAGAATCCGGAATTGTTGTATTTGTGAAGGTGTTCTCTTGTGAGGATACTGGATTTGGTTGTGAAGATTGATCGGGGTGAGACCTCATCTGCTGTGTAGGTACTACCCTTATGAAGCTTGAACTGGGAATATCATCTGGCTGAGCATTCACAACTCGAATTTGCTGAATATATAACTCTAATGCACACCAAGCACAATTGGGATCAAATGTCCTAGCAATCAATGACTTCAGCGCATTATTAGTAGGTACGGGCACTGTCATAAAATACTGACCATCTCCTCTTCCTGCTGCGTATCGAGCTAAAATTTTCACATTCCATTGATTCCTATCCCAATTAGTAACTTCATATATTTTCTCAACCACTTCTTCAAATATAATGGTACGGGGTACCCAAACTATTTCCGGATCCAACACACTATAACAACAACCAATCTTTGGATCACGAATTATTTCACCACCAAAGTATAACCAAATAGGAATCTCCAAATCCATACCTACGTTAATTTATACCAATAAGCGAGTTATTATCTACCCATAAAGAAAACCTAATGAAATTAATAAAATAATGGGACAATAAACATCATACCTTCACAATAAAGTTGTTTTCCTCTTCAAGTATACCCAAATTTCAACAAATTAAACCTCTATCGGAAGATGGGTTTAAGTTGTCCAAAGCAATTTTATGGGTTATTCCACAAATTACGAGGGTATTTTGACGAATTTGAGATGAGAGATGGGTTAGGGTTTCGCGAGCGAAGAGGAAGAGAAAGAATAGAGAGAATAGTGAGATCTGTTTGGGGGGTGGGGGGTTTAAGTCCCAAACGACACTCGCTTTTTGAAAAAGCGAGTGTGGGTTAATTACCCCCGCTTTTTCAAAAAGCGAGTGTTGCTGGGCAAAGAAGGCCAAGACTCGCTTTTTGAAAAAGCGAGTGTGGTATAATCCATCACGCTTTTTCAAAAAGCAGGTCTTAGGTTTCAAATTTTCTGAATCCTAAGACCCGCTTTTTAAAAAAGCGTGATGGATTATACCACACTCGCTTTTTCAAAAAGCGAGTGGGGCGTTTATGGAATAAAAAAAAACAGGTCGTTTGTGGAAAAACTTTCATA
>CM030358.1:114841962-115026962 GCA_017893485.1 Hemerocallis citrina | reverse complement strand
ACTCGAAGCACGAAGCAGTGATGAGAAGACAACAACTCAGCAAGAGGAGAAAGGTAGCCGAAGGAGTTGCGGTTGACAACAACGGGGTGCGGTCAACCGACCTTGGCTGTCGTCATTCCGGAGAGTGGGACAGTTGATTGTGCAGTCAACTGTCCAGTCTTCGGGTCTTGGCGAGACTCATTGCAGTCGACCGCAACTGGGTGCGGTCGAATGCGAGCGGCGCTGTATGTTATTTGGTTTGACAGGTTTCGGGTCCAATAAACTGTATTTATGTAGAAAAGGACAGGTAGTCTGATGGCAGATTGGATAGAACCGATTTAATGAAGGCCACTCTTCCTTCTAGTGACATGAACTTACCTTTCCAACCAGCCAGTTTGGCTTCAACTCGGTCAATAATCGGTAGTCAGTCCGTTTTCATAAGTTTTCCTTGTCGGAGAGGGAGACCCATTTACTTAATAGGGAAGAAATCTAGTTTACAATTCAGACTAGCAGCATGATCTCATGCTTCTTCATATGCTAAGGCAATCAAAATGAGAGTGATCTTGTGGAAGTTCACTCTAAGCCCCGACCAGGCTTCAAAGCAATGTAGACTTCTTTTAAAGGTAATAGTCTCTCCCAAATCTTCGTTCCCAAATAGAAGGGTATCGTCAGCATATTGAAGAATTGAGCACTAAGGACCACTTCTTCCCGTAGCTACTGGTGGTATCAAACCAGTAAATCTACAGTTATCCATCATGCCTTTAAATATATTTGCAACAATCGTAAATAATAGAGAGGAGAGAGAGTCCTGTCTATGGCCACTGCGACAAGTAAGAGTGTAAATCAATATATAAAGTGATTTGCAAGCTTATAAATTTTACAACCACGGAAAATAGGAAAGGAATTTAATTGTCCTTTGAAACAAGCTCCACTGTGCTCCTTTGCTTCATTATCAAGGTTTATATTTGGAAAAAAAATTAAGGTTGTCCAGTTTCTTGCAAATACAAAATATAGTTGTAGTTGTAAATAAAAATTAAAAATTTGGCCGATTTTTTTTGATTCAATAGTCAAATTAAATAAAGCACAGGTCATGCTAAAATCATAGAACATTCGAGAAACTGAGTGAAAAAATTCGGAGATAAACGTAACTTTCTTTTCTTCTTCTTTGGTACTTAAGAAAAAACACACTTACTCCTAAATTCTAACATACATAACAGCCCTATCATGGCATTACCAGGAAAAGCAAATTTGATAAGGAAATTTATAATTAGTGTGCAAACCTTTTATGACAATCTGAGCACGGTTAACCAACCACTTTGCAGGTTACTTTTCCCTAATTTACACGTCGATGCACGTTTTAATAATTTCAGAAAATAAAAATAAAAATTCTGACGTAGAGAAAATTTGAACTGAAAACCTACTTTATATTAATTATGTACGTGCGATGCACATATTGGTAGAATGACAAAATAACAAAGAGATTAGAGATTAGAGATAGAGATGAGAGAGTTAGAGACCCTTGTGTTAAGCCTTCTCAGTGATCTCACTTCTCAGCATACTCTGCACATCACGTAGATAACATGCCGAACAAATGGACAAGTCTCTAGAATCACCTTCGTGCAACAGTTATATATTGCTTTTTTACCTGCAATTGCAACATCATTTCACACGAGAAAAAACTCATTCACATGAGAATTTTATACGAGATGAAAGATTAATCGTGTGCAAACTAGATTTTACTTAACCCACCTCAGTTTTGATTGATTAGCGACAAATTCATTTTTTCTATTTTGGTCATGAATAAAGCCACATTCGTTACCCTCTGTTAGTCACATTCACCACCTCTTGCCCTTTTTTTTAATCACATGATGATAACACATGCTTGTATTTTTAAATTTTCAGCCCTAAAAGACCCCCTGTCATCTACTAATGACTATTTGATCATTGGGTTAGCGCTAAGTTAATTGAAAAAGTAAGATGGATATGGTTAGCGAACAATAAAGGAAAATATGATTTTGCATGTTTTAATTTCTTACAAATTATTAATGTATGTGAGTTGGCCCCAACATAAAGAGATATATTAACTTGGGAATTATAAGAGCATCACAGCGTGATTGCTAAAAAATAACAATCTTCATATTATACATATAGCAAAGTCTCATTTACAGCAGTGGTGAAATGCTATAATATATTAATCAAAAATAAAATATGATCGGACGGAACAAAAAAAAAATCCGCGCATTTTTTAAGAAATAAATGTTGAAAAATAATCTATGTGGGCTCGCATATGTGACTAAATGTATGATTGCTATCCTAAAATCTAACCCAAATTAAAGTGATCTAATCAAGATTAAGTAATGGGTTAAAAGCATATAATGTTAAGTGTGATATAACACGTGTAGAGGCCGTAAAGTAGATTTCTTATTTTGTGATGGGCAAAATTGGAAATCAATAATTATCAATTAGGGTTATGGTCCCCTATATATACGCATCTTCTTATTCCATATGTCATCCATCAACAGAAGAATAGAGAGACGACATCTCATAGAAGTGCGTATTATATAGGAAGATCCAAACCTCCGCGCAATCTTCATCAATGGCTTCAGGTTAGTGCTTCCGCTTTTAAATTTGTTCTTCTTCTTTTAATTTAGCAAAGATCTATAGTATCATGATTTAGGATTTTATATTAAAGCACTTTTGCAACATGATTAAGATCTAGAATCATAGAAACGTGTTTTGGATTATTATTAATGTTTTATGCATGTTTTTAAGTGTTTATAAAATTCCAACAATTGGTATCAGAGCCATCTTTGCTGAATTGATTGAAGAAATGTAGGGTTTCTTGTTTAAAGAAAATTATGATTTCTTCTTTAAGAAATTTATGAAATTTAGGGTTTTCTTTTTTTTTTAATCTTCTTTACATGCTATTTGTGGATCTAATCATTCTGTAGATCTATATCTTTCAGTTCATATAGATTATTCGATGTTTAGATTCTATGGTGTTTAGATCTAATATTTAGATCTGATGTGAAGAAATGTTTAATTATAATGGTTTTCGACCTAGTTTTGGTTTTGGTTTTTTAAAAATCTCTCTGGTTCCTTAAAATATGGTTTTGATGATAAAACTTTTTCAATTGATTTAGTGATTTGGGATTGATAAACCTTTTCTGTTGATTTGGTCAAACAAGCAGCATTTAAAACCGTAAGCATTTAAAATTGAATGATAAACCTTTACTGTTGATTTGGTGATTTTTTGATTAATTGCTGCCTGGGGCCCACGGGATGGCTTCAGCATGCTGCAGCTTCGGTTGCAGTAACCACGAGGGTGACGTTGCTCATGGGCAACAGTAAATAAAAGAAACTATGGTTTAGATATTTTGCAAATGCGAACTTCCGGAAAGAAAAAAAAAACCGTATCCAAAAAAAAAAAGGGAAACTATGTGACATAATTAAATACTCACATGATATGTGGTATTTGAATTGATGTGACTTCTCGCTTGGTTACTTCGCAATAATGCAGTTTAATATTTTTCAACCAATTGTGCAGTTGGTTGAACCAATAATGCCCTTTTTTGTTGTTGTGTTGCAAATACATATCTCTATGCAACCCCATATAGTCATTTCAATCAATATTCATGTTTTGTTTACAAATTGTACATGTTTAATATTTTAAGTGAATTAATTGAAGCATGATGACACCAAAGTGTCCTCTCTTGTGAAGATTATTCATGAAAAATATTAAATGTTGTGCAAGTGTATGTCCATGCGAGTATTGATCGACCCAAAGGCAGGTCTATACTTGGCCGGATTACATCTGCACTTGTGATGGTAAACATGTGATAATTATAAGGTTGCACTTGTGAATAATAAATCGATCCAAAGAGAGTTTTGTTATTGCACATGCATTATTATCAATGTTTGATCATTACATTAAGAGTATCACTAGCAGTTAATATTACTGTCCAAAGACTTGATATTAATGATGCACTTGATATCTTGAGATCTGATGTACAATTATTTGGTTTTGAATATTGATTGATTTTTTGTGAATTATATGGTCATTTGTTCTCATTAAGTTAATATTGCTGCGGTGTCTGCCGACATTTTATAGGTGCATAGATCTAGACCTTGCATGGATTAAGACACTCATTTCTGTTACAGATTCAAGTTCTCTTTATGAGAAAATATCTTTTGAGAAATGAGAGTGTTCTAATCGCATTGGTCTTCTGGTCTTAATGAACACCATTTCAGAAACTTTTAGATGTGTTAAAGAGACCAATCTTAAAGATTAAAAGTACTCATTCGGCTAACACATTTAAGGTAAAGAGCAAAAGAAAGAAATTTGAGTTCACCAAGAATAATGCTGCTAAAGGTCCAGAACAAAAAAAAAAAAAAAAAAAAATCCATATATGGTTATGAATTGATAGACTTTGCCCATAGAAATTTGTGTGGGATAGTTGTGCTTGAATTTTTGGTTAGGATTATGATGTTCAATTATCTGTTATGGTTTTAATTAATTTGATATTATCAAATCAGTAGATAGATATAGTTCAATTATGGTTTTGTTATCATAGATATTATCTTGAAATTATCCATCTACAAATAAAGTAAAATTATGATATTAAGAAAAAGATAAAATTTTGGGAAACAATTAAATTCAAATTTTGGTTTTGGTTTTTCTTATGAATGTCTAATATTTTGAATAGTTTAATTGAAACAAAATGTCGCCAAAGTGACCTCTTTTGTGTAGATTAATTTATTTAAAATATCAAGATGATTGTGTATTTGTAATTCATGCATTTATTAACTGACCCAAAGGTAAGTTGTTATTTGGCCGAATTTCATACACATCTGTGGTAATAAATATGTGACAATTATAAGGTATTCTATGTGAACAATAAGTCAGTCCAAAGAATGACTTGTTATTTGACAGGATTTATTGTCAATATTTGATTACTACAACAAGAGTACCGCTTACAGTTAATGTTACTGTCCAAAGACTTGATATTAATGTTGTGCTTGGTATCTTGAGATGGGATTAACTATTATTTGAATTTATTGTTTTATATGGATTTTCATGTGAGCTTATTTTGTTTGTTTAGTTTTTTTTTTGTTCTATATTCAGCTAGTTTATCATCTGCTACCTCAATAACTGCTAACATCAATTTTGTTCCCATGATTAATGGGAGAAATTTCAAGGATTAGAAAAGGAATTTTAAGGATATGGTAAGGACTATGATTACCTGAGTCCCTCTGGGGAGAAGTATTAAAGACAACAGCTTACAATCTCAATAAAGTACCACCTAAAGCAGCTGTAAAAACACCTCATGAGCTTTGGACAGGTCGAAAGCCTAGTCTAAAGCACTTTCACATTTGGAGATGTCCAGCTAAGGCAAGGCCTTACAGGCCACCTGAAAAGAAATTGGACTCCAAAACAGTGAGCAGCTACTTTATTGGTTATTCTGAACGATCTAGGGGCTATGAGTTTTATGATCCCACGCTTAGGAATATTTTTGAAATGGGAACTGCAACATTTTTTGAGGAAGTTGAGTTTGGGGGGAGAAATAAAGTCAGGAACATTGCTTTTGAGGAGGAATTGGATTCAATTACAAACCCAATTCCTACTATCACTTTTGACAATATACAGGTTCCCACACCTATTATTGATCAAGAAGTGAATCTGGAACCTCAACAAGACAATGTTGAACAACCCCCCATTCAAGATGAGGTAATTGTTCCAGAAGAACAAACTCAACAACCTCAAGAACCAGTGCCATTAAGGAGATCCACGAGAGAAAGGAGGAATGCTATTTCGGATGATTATATTGCATTTCTCCAAGAACATGAGGATGACAATGGAATGATGGAAGATGATCCAATCACATTTCATCAGGCCATGAAAGGTTGTAACTCTCAAAAGTGAATTATTGCCATGAATGAGGAGTATAAGTCAATGCAAGACAATAAAGTTTGGGAACTTGACCCATTACCAGAAGGTGCAAAACCAATTGGTTGTAAATGGATATTTAAGACCAAGAGGGATGCAAATGGTAATGTGGAGAGGTATAAGGCACGTCTTGTAGCTAAAGGCTATACTCAGAAAGAAGGCATTGATTTTACAGAGACTTTCTCTCCAGTTTCATCGAAAGACTCGTTTAGGATAATTATGGCAATTGTTGCTCATCTTGATCTTGAGATACATCAGATGGATGTCAAGATGGCGTTTCTCAATGGTGACATTGATGAGACAATTTATATGGTGCAACCAGAAAATTTTGTGTCGGAAAATCCAAAGAATATGGCTTGCAAATTGACAAAATCCATCTATAGACTCAAGCAAGTTTTTTCGTCAATGGTACCACAAGTTTCATCAAGTAATTATCTCATTTAGTTTTGAGATGAATGTAGTTGATGATTGTGTGTATCACAAGTTCAGTGGGAGTAAGCATATATTCCTAGTTCTATATGTCGATGACATATTGCTTGCCACTAATGATATAGATTTATTGCATGAAACTGAAAGAATTCTGTCCAAGCATTTTGAGATGAAGGATCTTGTGGATGTCTCTTTTGAATTAGGAATTCAGATGCACCGAGATTGTTCTCGAGGTATTCTAAGATTATCACAAAAGAGATACATCGATAAAGTACTCAAAAGGTTTGACATGCAAAATTGTAGGCCAGGGGATACTCCTGTTGCTAAAGGAGACAAATTTAGTCTCAATCAGTGTCCTAAAAGTAACCTTGAAATTCAGGAAATACAAAAAGATTCCCTATGCATCAGCTATTGGGAGTCTAATGTATGCTCAAGTATGTACGCGTCCAGATATTGCGTACATTATTGGGATGTTAGGCAGGTATTTAAGAAAACCTGGTATGGACCATTGAATAGCATCCAAGAGGGTCATGAGGTATCTTCAGAGAACAAAAGACTACATGCTCATATATAGGAAATCAGATCATTTGGAGGTCGTAAGGTATTCTGATTCTGATTTCACTAGGGTGCCAATATAGCAAAAGTCTACATCAGGCAATATTTATCTGTTAACTGGAGGAGCTATAACCTGGAAAATTGCCAAACAGACACTTATAGCTTCTTCCACTATGGCAATGAAGTATGTAGCATGCTATGCGGCATAGAATCATAGAATATGGTTGCGGAATTTTGTCACTGGGCTGTGCATTTTGGAAAATATAGAAAGACCACTCAAGTTATTTTGTGACAATAAGTCAGCAGTGATGTATTCCAACAACAACAGGAATTCGACAATGTCGAAACATATTGACATAAAGTTCCTAGTTGTGAAAGAAAGAGTGCAAAGTGGACAGATGTCCATAGAGCATATTGAGACAAACTCCATGATAGCGGATCCGCTCATAAAGGGATTACCACCCTATGAGCATACTGCTCATATGGGTGTTGTATTTTTGTGGATATCATGATTTAGTGGGAGTTTGTATTTTATTTGCATTATGTTTGTGTGAGACATTTATACATTTGGTTATTTTCTGATCAGAAATAAAGAATTCAGTTTCCTCACTCATTTGTCATGTTTTGATTCTGACCTCACTTAAGTTTTAAAGAGGACCAGTTGGAAATAGGCATGTGTATAGATCACATTACATGAAATTTCCATGCTACACATTCACACTTGATCTATGTCATTTGATTATGTTGATATATGTGATCATTGATGAATTTAGTTATCACTTGATCTATGTCATTTGATTATGTTGATATATGTGACCATTTGATTATGTCATTTTATATTAAAGCACTTTTGCAATATGATTAAGATCTAGAATCATAGAAACGTGTTTTGGATTATTATTAATGTTTTATGCATGTTCTTAAGTGTTTATAAAATTCCAACAATAAATTGAATATTTTATTAATTTTAAAGCTCGGACGGAACTTGAGCAAATTTTTTTAATATATATTTAACCCATGGGACGGAACTTGAAGTTCGGTCCCTAATAAGGAGGAGCTGCCACTTTCAGCCATATTAAGTCCCACTTAATTACCCCTAAGTATAATTAATCATATATATATGGAAGTTGAAGTTAACTAAGCCTAAGTATAATTAATTATTTAAGTAAATTTAATATTTTATGGGACGGATGGTGAAGTACCGTCCAAGGTAAAAAAGTAACAAAAAATGTTTTTATATTTGGGACAGAACTTCAAGTTCCGTCTAATAAATAAAAATAAAAATTATTTGGATGGAAGATCCGTCGGATATTAAAAAAAATTTAATTTTTTATTTGAGACTGATCTTCAAGTTCCGTTCGCTATAATATGCATATTCTCATATCTATTCTCAAATATAGCGATCTACTATAGCAATCTACTATAGCGAATCTGCCAAAATACGAATAAATAGAAAACGATAATATGAAAATTTAGCAAACGCCACAGTCGTGTGCTATTTATGCATAAAATGCATTTTATAGCACTCGACCAGTTGCAGTCGTTTGCTATTTTATGCATTTTATGCATAAATACCGATAGTAGATTGCTATAAATGAGAGTGAGTTTGTAAGAAATGCATATTATACATGACGCAACTTCACTTTCCGTCTCGCGGGAAAAAAATCATTTTTTAATTCTCCGACGAAACTTCACTTTCCGTTCTGATTAAAAAAATAAATAAATATATTTTCCATTTTTTCCTCGGATGGCACTTGAAGTGTCATCCCTCAAATAGCTCATTTCCCCTTTCGGCTTGGACGGAACTCCAAGTTCCATCCAACCATTTATTATTATTTTTTTCTTTTTTAATTATTAAAATTATTAAAATAACTAAATAAATTATTTTTAAATGGCCAGAATTTTTTTTTGGCGCGGTATGTAACTTAGAGTTCCGTCCGATGTTTTTTTCTTTTCTTTTGGCTATATTTATAGTATTTTATCACTGCAGCAAACTAGCTTAGCTATCCATGTAATATGCAAAAATGCATATTTTAGCAAAGCACGACTGTGGATGCTCTAACGGCGGTATTGTGGACACTTTAACAAAAAATTAACGGTAGGGTAACTAGGTGAGTTTTTCCCAAATAACAAAGAAGGTGGGTTCGTTGATAACCACCAAAAAGGTGGGGTGCGTTAGGTGAAATCTTGCCAAATTTAGCCCAATGGCCCAAATACAACATAGCCCAACTATTTTGCCCATCTAAATAGTCGTCACATCCACATCCTCTACCTTTTATTGCCGATAAAAATTACAAAATTTTTAAATACTTGTTCCATTTGCTATGTTCATCGCCATTGCTCGTCACCCCTTCCTAAAACCGCCATTACTCTCCCCTCCTCTCCTCCGTCTCCTCCTCTCATCTCGGGTCCCACCACCAATTCACTGTGACGTCAGCGTTGACCCAGCCGTTGCCCGGTCCAACTTCCTCATCACTCAACTCAGCCGCGAGGGCAAACTCTCCAATGCCCGCCAACTCTTCGACCAAACCTCCAACCGCGACGTCATCACCTGGACCTCCCTCATCTCCGCCTACATCCGACGTGGCAACCTTCTAGAAGCCCGCCACCTTCTCGACCGACCCGACGCCCAAAAGAACGTCATCACTTACACCGCCATGCTCAATGGCTACATTCGCTCGAATCGAATTCAAGAAGCTGAGTCACTTTTTAGTCGAATACCCGACAAAAACGTAGTGTCTTACAATACAATGCTAGTTGGGTATCTTAACAACGGGATGATCGATACGGCACTTTATCTTTTTGATACAATGCTGGTGAGAAATGTGGTTTCTTGGAATAGTATGATTACGGGTTTGTCACGGGTGGGGCTGGTCAACGATGCGTATGGGATGTTTTGTAGGATGGGTGAGAAGGATGTGATTTCGTGGACGAGTATGGTTGCTGGGCTGGCTCAGAATGGCGAGGTTGATAGGGCGAGGGAGGTGTTTGAGAGGATGCCCGAGAGGAATGTGGTTTCTTGGAACGCAATGGTCGCGGGGTATATGCAGAATGGGAGGGTGGAGGAGGGAGTTGAGATGTTTCGGAGGATGGGGGTTAGGGATGTGGCTAGTTGGAATGCGGTGGTTAGTGGGTTGGTGCAGAATGGGAGGTTGGGGTGGGCGAGGGAGATCTTTGAGGCAATGGGGGATAGGAATGTGGTTAGTTGGACTACGATGATTGAAGGGCATGTGAAGGAAGGTCAGAATGAGATGGCGGTGAAGTTGTTTGTGTGGATGTTAAGGAATGGTGTTAAGCCCAATGAAGGGACGTTTGTTAGTGTTTTGGGTGCGGTTAGTGTTTTAGCGGCACTTAAAGATGGGGAGCAAGTTCATCAGATAATTAGCAAGACGCCTTTTAGATTGAACCCGTTTGTTGAATCTGCTCTTATCAATATGTACTCGAAGTGTGGTGAGATTGATTTGACTCGGAAGGTGTTTGAGTTATCGAGCTGTAAGGATTTGGTAACTTGGAATGCGATGATTGCAGCATTTGCACACCATGGCCTTGGGAAGGAGGCAGTGAGAGTGTTTGCGGAGATGCTGAGAAATGGGTTGAAACCAAATGATGTAACTTATGTAGGGTTGCTTTCTGCTTGTAGCCACTCAGGCTTAGTTGATGAAGGGCTCAAATTTTTCGCTTTAATGGTTAAAGATGGAAGTATTGAGGTGAGGGAAGATCATTATGCTTGTTTGGTGGATCTCTGTGGTCGAGCAGGGCGGATTGAGGAAGCTCGGAATCTTATTGAAGGGCTTAGAATTAAGGATATGTCACCTGCAGTTTGGGGAGCGCTCCTTGGGGGTTGTAATAATCATGGAAATTTTGACATTGGAAAGTTAGCAGCGAGGAAATTATTGGAGGCCGAGCCAGATAATGCTGGAACTTACACATTGTTGTCAAATATATATGCCTCAGAAGGTAGGTGGGAGGAGGCTAAAAAAATTAGGTTGACGATGAAAAATAAAGGATTGAAGAAGCAACCTGGGTGTAGCTGGATTGATGTTGGTAGTAGAGTCCATGTATTTGTTGTGCGGGATAAAATGCATAGTGAGCGTGAGTCGATCTATAGAGTTGTACATGATCTTCACGACAAAATGAAGATGATAGGGTATGTTCGTTCTGTTGATAATTCTGATTGTACAGTTATGTAACCTGTCACTCTGAAGCATTCAAGAGTCATACTGAGCGAGATAGTAACTACCAGAAAATGGAAAGGATGGCTCAGATCGTAGTTTGATGAACAGTTAATAATTCTTTCATTTGTGCTGTGGAGCAGTGTGATGCTTATTCTGACCAAAAGAAGAATTACAAGGTATTAATTCATTGAAACTGATGCTTATTCTATACATTCATCGATAAATTAGCATGGTTTATACATACAATGATTGGCTTATGTAGGTATTCAAGTAGTTGGTTCGAGTATTTGTTTCTTTCATTCTTTCACCTTGTTAATTCAGAAAAAGATTGCTTCTTATGTCTTCATTATGATCTTGTTGATGGGTGCATATCTTTTTTTTTTTATCGTAAAAGGTTGGCAATTGCCCCCCCCCCCCCCCCCCCCCCTAAAAAATTTAACAAAACAAACAACAAAAAATAAGGCTTATGAAGTTCAGATCTCAACAGGCTGGGTTCTGAAATTCATACACCCCAACCAACAAACAAAAATACAACGAAATCTAGTCCTATTGATAGTTGGAGAGGCTAAACGGCGTACAAGCGAGGGACTGAGTGAAAGAGCCCAAATTGGCACAAAAAAGTTGTTCTGACGGGGGTGACCGATCAGTCCCTCGCTTGTACTCCATTGATATGGGTGCATATCATTGCATAAGGAAACAGGTATAAATTTAAAATTTTAAGTCATGATCAAGTCCGATTATGTGATTATGACGGTAATTGACACGGTAAGAGGCACTGATGTGATGAAGCCGGCTGAGTAAATGCCCTCCATGATGATTATATATAAATGAAATCAAGTCAAGGTTCTATTAGTTCTTAACTCTATCCAATTTTTAAGAGATTACAGTGGACATTTTGAAATTTGAGATGAGAGCAAATCTACTAAGATTGACCTTTATATTATTTTACGACTGATCGTATAACTTGATCATTTCTTTCCTGTTCCTGTCTTTGTGCATGTCAATCGAAGAGCTGTAAGAACTGAAGATATATAATGTATTAGAGAAAATATAGACTATTTGGGCTTTGGTCGTGATAGTAAAATGTGAGTCACGAAAGTAACTTAACCCAAATATGCCTGACAAAATCTATGTCAACCTGTAAACTCACCTCTGCAACTCTTTGATCTGTAATATCGTTTTCAGGATCCTCGGAAGTTAAAGAAGCAACAGGATCACTTCAGCAACAGCCAGCTCAGTTCAGATATGTCTGGTTCGTAATTTGTACTCAGTGTAGCTTACTTGGTTTTGAGAGGTCAGTTTCAGCATGTATCTATTAATGCATCAGTTTCCATTCTTGCTTATTGAAAACTAGTGCAATATTTTGTTCTCACCAGCGTACTTGACATGATGTATATCAGGCTTTACTTAGATATTCTTTAACAGAGGTTTTTTTTATTTATGTAAGGATAATTTTCACGAAACCACCCCCATCTTAGGGTGTTTAGCACCTAACCACCCTCATCTGTTTTTCACATCATCTAGGCCTTCTCCATTACTTTTTCACTAAACACACCCTGTCGTACAATAATGGAGTTGAAAATGATACATTTGCCCCTCACTAACCTGAAACTATAATACTTGTTGGCCTGTTGAGGGGGGAAAAAAGAAAAAAAGGAAATCTTATCTCCTCTCTTTTACCCTTTAGACTGTTCTTCTTTACTTTTTTTTTTCAAAATCCAAATTTGAAACTTGTAATAATCCGAAATTATTTACCCTGATATGATCTCCTTCTTTGGTTTGATCATGCTTTCACTTAGTTGGTAGCATTGAAGGGTGTGTGAGCTTTGGATTAGAAAGGAGCAGATATAAAGAGAGCGAGACAAGAGATAGGTTAGATTATTGATCTTGATTAAAATAAGCTAAACAATGAATTAATGTGACCAGGGGCAAATTTGGCATGAAAATTTGCAAAACTCATCATGTGGTCACACATGATAGCCAAAACCCGTTTGGATGTGTTTAACGTTTTCAAACGGAGGGGGCCTAGTTGGGGGTGGTTTTGTGAAAATTATCCTTTATGAAATCTAGTATTCGCATCTGAAATATATGGATTTCATATCATCACCTATAATATTCTTAATATTGACGAATAACCTATCACATTTTAAACCTTCTTCGTTAATATGGAAAAGACGATCATGTTTAAAATGTTTTAAAACATGTGTTCTTTTTATTAATGCGATTTCTTATGGTTGTTTCTTTCGTCAAAGACTAAATCAAACCATACTATTATATATGTAAATATTGCCACGTTGAACTTAAAAGTTAAAACAAAGCATAATTATTTTGCAATCCTACATCGATGATTATTAACAAATCTCTAACAGTCATCGTAGTCCCATTCCCTGTTGAGTTCCTTATGCTCTCCCTCTCTCTTGTTGAGATTTGGTCATAAAACAAGATTAAGACCTGCCACTTGGACGCACTTTGCCGGCCAAATAAGACATTAGCTACTCTTCATTTGCCTGAAACAAAGCACAAGGTCCACCTCTGTAGTGTGACTTTCACGTATTTGATTATTAATTACGGATACAGATACAAAGATGTATATTGTTTGAATATTTAACTCAACATTTATATTTAACAATAATAAAAATAAACTTGGCCTTGAACCAAATGTAGATAGACTTAGCTGGATATTAATAAAAATTAGTGATTAATGATTCAAAGAAAAAGATCAGTTTTGGGTGTGGTCTTTTTTAATTGGAATTATCGGGTAATTTGAATGGTTTATAATTATCTGTGGAGGTATCTGAATATAAATGAATGAATTATGATTTTTCATAAACAGATATGAAGTCAATCTAAATTTTTTAGCTGCAAAATGGTGGCCAAATAATCCTGCATACCATTATTAAGATTTTAACAAAACATAAGATATATGAAGTTAATTTGATTTTATTTGTCCATTTACAAATTTTCACCCCTATTATCAGCAGCTAAATCCATACATCTAATTCTCATTTGTAAAAGAAGGTACAAGAATGATTTAAGCTATAGGTTAGATATATCATACTAACAAATCATAATCATTAATTACATTGGTTTCATAAAATCATCCTTAATGTTTGATACATTCCTCAATCAGTAGTCTATATATCTCCTTTTCTGATCATCACCATCGTCCATTATCAGTCATTCGTTACTATAACGGCCCTGAAATACTCAACTTTCTTAACGGTCTCTTAATGGTAGCATCAACGACACTATCTGCCTCCCTACAGTTGCAGCTAAGCGACCGTATAACCCGCCATGCTCCATTGCCCCTACCGTTAATATCTGCTACATCAGCTGTCGATGAGCTGCGTTTCCTACTCAGCCTTTTCTTGATGTCCCTGATCTCCATCTCTGCAGGTGCTCTCACCGACCAGAACGCGAACCAGTACCATCTGGGCCGAACCGGGCCTTTAATAGGAGGATGTGGTGGGACCCGTTTAGGGCCTGCTGGCTCGGATGTGGCCCGTCTCAGCTTTTGGTGCTTGGTGCTGTTGCTGCTGGTGTTTGAGGATTCAGATTTTGCGCGCCTGTAGTTGAAAGGGTGGTTTAGGTTGAAGGGGAGGAGCTTGCCGTCGTGGATTATGTCGTCGGCTATGCATATCTTGTCGGTGTCGACGTGGCTGGAGAAGAACTCGAATTGGTGGTGGTGGGGGGATTGGACCATTGTGGTTCTGATGGTTTGAGAGAGGGGATGAGAAAATGGGCTCTATGTATATATTATTTTGAGTAATACTATGCATATAGTTTATATCGAGATGAGGGTGTTCGGGGGAGCCACGAAGGGGGGTTTATATCCCTTTCCATTCTAGAAGGGAGTGAAGGGGTTTGGAGTCAATGGTTAGAAGATTTCAAACTGATAGCTTTGTCTGAGCCTGCTGGTCCTGGGTATCCTTTCCATTTCATGCCCATTATCACTGCTTCAAGATTCATGCCGATATTGTCGATCTTTGGCGATGATCATATTATGTACTGGACGTGACCTTAAGACTTTTGGATGATCAGATTGTGGAGCTTTTGGATGCAATAGTATACTCGTGCGATTTTCTTTCTTTCCTGTGTAGGATCTATCATAGCTTCGACAGATGCAAGTCAATACACATGATGCGATATGGAATATGCCAATATGGTATTGTCCGAGTCCTTGAGAGTTAGATAACTTCGTCTTGTTGGTTTGGTTCAAATAATAGTCTCATACAAAAAATATCGGATATATGGATAAATGGTTCAATTTAGCTTGGACCAATGACTCTATTAGAGCATCTGTAGTCGTTCAATCTCAAAATTCGGGTATTTGGCATATATGAATATGAATTTTGTGCTTGAGTTATAGTCGTTTTAACCCAAAATTTGGATTTTAATTTTATCGTCCTATATATATATATATACTAGGCTTGCCTGTTGACACGTGCTTACGGCATGTCTTCGAAACGGTGCACCTGGTTTGATTATATAAAATAGTTTTAGAGGTCCAGCAAATTAATTGAAGTAGCAAATATATTATATGAGGAAGCAGTATATCTACCTTTAAGCTCAACTATCGCCTTCTTTATCATTAGCTTGAACTTACCTGTAATGCATATAGTTTGTTAGAAACACTGTATAGAGTTTTTTTTTAACTTCAGCATCACTTTTAGATACTTGTAATCGTTATGTAAGAACATTACCATATAGGTTTTATAGAGCTTACTTTAATCCCATAACCACTATGAGCATGTCTAAATATAATGGTAACGCAAGTGCAGGTGTGAAGGTATCTACAATACCAATAATCTAAATATTTGTTTGTCTGTGACTCGGTTTGCAATTAAAATACTTCTTATTATTATTTCAACCAAAATGAAATACATGAAGTTCTCAAAACTCTAATCCAAACTAATTATTTCTTTTATCTCCACTTTGTCTCCCGATTGCACCTTTATTAAAAAAAAAAAATCAAAATGGATAAATAACAAATTTACTTTAGCTGTCTTTCTTGAGTGGAGAATTTGCACCCTTCGCTGGTAAACTCCAGTCATAACAATCCTTTATATCTAAACATACACTAAAAGTTCTTATATGTTATATTATCCATGGTTTCTAATAACCAGTGAAGGGAACACTTTACGATAGTATTTACTCTTGTAGTAAAGAAATTAATGTTGCATATTTGGCAAGTTATTTTAGGTTGCTGGTCAGCTTACCTGTCTTGCTATGGTTTGGAAGCCCAAATTGATGCTACCAAATAATCCATCTCACTTGCGTACACCTTAAATAAAAACCAATAAAAAAACTCATCAAATAAATCACTAAAATAAAATTTTTTAAACCCAAAAATAAAACAATCACTCTCTAAACTTAGATCCCATGCACACACAAAATTCGAGTCAGCAAAAAACTGAATAATCCCCTGCACGCACAAAATTAAAAATTAGAATGAGAATTCGATTAATGAAATGAAATTAGAGTCATTGCATCGCATATAGAGGCTCTCGATTCGGTGAAGGGGAGTCACCGATACAGAGTCGCTTAATATTCGCACTCGATTTGGTGGAAGGGAGTCACTGATACGGAATCAGCAGCGGATCAAATATCGGCGACGACCTCTTGATTGGGGTTCGACAGTGGATTTGGATTTGGATTATCTTTTTCAAAATTTCAAAATTTCAAAAATTGAAAATTTTAATTTTAAAATTTTTTTTTGTGATAGACACAGATAGAGTCCAGGGACTCCAGCCAGCAAAAATTCAATAAATAAAGAAAGACTGTACATCGGTAAATTTTACAAGCGGTAAAATAACCTAAAAACAAAGTAACAAACGAAAAAGAGAAAAGCAAAACAACTCTTTGCCTAGCCAAATACAACGACAATGAAACAGAGCGACCCCCCACCGGACCCAGCCCCGAACGGGGGAAAACTGGCAGTGGGCAAGGAGCAAAAAACGCAATAGGAGCGCGCCGAGAAAGGAACTCAAACGCGACAGCTGAGTCAGCGTGAATCACCTATAGCGCCAAAAATACCGCCGCAAGAATGGACAGAGCCCGGACGAAATCCCCCCGATCGAAACCAGGTACCGCCAACACCTGCCCGCAGACAAACTCCCAAATGCGCCACCATCAGGCGCCGAAACGAACCAAGCGACAAACCCTAACATGACAGTGGCACTCTCAAAGAAGACCAGAACGCAGGGAACACACCATGCTGCGCAAACAGGAGGCTGTACTCGCTCCAACCGAGCTGCGCCCAACCACTCAGAACAAGGGCCCAAGAAAGAAACGAACAAACTCCCTACGTTAAGATCCTCACAAGGAAGGGAGGTCACGCCCAGGAGCAACCCCACCAGGGTTCACCGCACCACACAGCTAGAAGGAAATAAAAGCGCCAAACGAAACGAGTATGCAGGCATGCAAAGAAAAATTAAAAGGGCACCACAACAAAAAGAGAAAATACTCCGGTCACTCCGAACCAGGACCGGAGCAAATGGCACCCTCAGCCAATGGGTAAACCCAACACACCGACCGATGCAGGAGAAATGAATACCGAACAAGCCAAAGCTCTCCGAAACCGCAAGTGCAATGCGGTGCCGCAGTGAAAGCAGCGCAACGAAAAAACAGCACATATCCAAACCAAGCACAGACTACCGAAGGAGACCCCCACTTTTAAATTTTTTTTTAAAATTATAATTTTTTTTATTTTAAAATTTTTGAAAATTTTAAATTTGTTAAATTTTAACGATTTTGAAAATTTTTAATTTTAAAAAAATTTACATTTTTTTAAAAATTTTTTAAAAAAAAATTAATTTTTGAAATTTTTAAATGTTTTATAAGTTTTTGATATTTTTGCTTTTTTCGAATTATTTTTAAAGTTTTAAAATTTTAAAATTTTAAAATTTTTTAGTTTTTTATATTTTTATATTTTTTTAACTTTTTAAAAAGTTTATTTTCTTAATTTTTTGAATAGGAGAGAGAGAGAGAAATAATTAAATAAATAAAGGAATTATTTTGGGTGGAAAGATTTGAATTTGAGTTTTGGGGAGAAACTTTTGGAGGGAAAAAATGTGTTTTGTTAGATTAAATCTGAGCCTTTAATTTTGGGGAGATTGAAAGAGAGCCACTTGATAGCTTTCTTTGTGTTTTATTATATAGACTAGGTTTGCCCGTTGACACGTGCCTACGGCACGTCTTCAGAACAGTGCACCTTGTTTGATCATATAAAATAGCTTTTGAGGTCCAGCAAATTAATTGAAGTAGAAAACATAGAGCAAAAACATATTATATGATTTTTTTGATTTTTTTTGAATTATTTTTAAAATTTTTAATTTTTTAATTTTTTTAGTTTTTAATTTTTTTTATTTTTTTATTTTTTTTAAAAAAAATTTATTTTCTTAATTTTTTGAATAGAAGAGGGAGGGGGAGAGAGACAAAAAAATAATTATATAAATATAGGAGTTGTTTTGGTTGGGAAATTTGAATTTGAGTTTTGGGGAGAAACTTTTGGCGGGAAAATATGTTTTGTGAGGTTAGATCTAGGCCTTTGATTTTTTGGGGGTTGAAGGATAGCCACTTGATAGCTTTCTTTGTGTTTTATTATATAGATATATATATAATAAAAATGTGTCGGATGATGAATGATTTTCCGTCCATTGATTAAAAAAAACAAAAACCAAGAGACGGAAATCATTTCTTGTCATGCCCTGCTTCCCGTTATACGGAAATACAGGCACGTAACCGAGGCCCATCGAATGATATAAGTATGTCAACTCATATCATCCACAAGCTGTACAATGCCAGCAAGCTCAACAATACAATAATAATCACATAAACGAGAATAAAATCCAATAACCAAATATGGGATACAAGATTTTACCAAATAGCTCGAGAATATGCAATGCAGTAACAGTTCGATGAGTTCCTTTCAGTAACCCATCATTGTACCTGTATAACATAACTCAAAAGAAAGAGGAAGAGAACCCGTTAGAGCAAGTTTTGAGCGAAAAGTAGTAACAAGTAGTGAAGAAAGTAAATGGCTATATAACAAGAACAGAAATTGGAACGATATCGGACTCAATAAATGATAAACGATAACAAAATTAAAAGTCGATAATCACTAATTCAGTAACCGGGAATCAATGTTCAATAACCAATATTCAGTATTAGTATCAATGTTCAACGTTCATCTTATGTCTATAAGTCTTTTATCAATCCTAACTAATACACTCAATCCTACATTCCATACCACAGGTTCGGGTACATACAATTGAGTGATTTGACTATAGTGGTGAATTCTACAGGTCTTGTACTCGGGTTTTGCAATATCAATGACCAATGACCGATGATCGATGACCGATGACCAAAATACGATAAATCGAGATACTGTAGTCAGTAATCCGCAATCAATCGATGGCCAATAACAATGACCAATATGGGATGTGACCAATATCCCCTTCTGAGTACACTGTCCTATATTGTCCACTACTAAGTCGACTCTTATTTTTCCGGCTTGTTATTATTTTATTAACAATCAGTTATGAACATTCAATCAATATGATCAATGAGAACGGTGGTATCAATACAACATCAAGAAGATATCAAGGCTGTGTAATGTATGAAATATATATGGTTCAATTCATTAAATATGGAAAATAAGGGTTTATATGCAAAACATAACAATAGATGTACTCAGTGTACTACAATTTCTATGTGCAAGGTTTTAAGTTTTTGTGTCAGGAACCGGGTCGAAACCTCAGTATAAACTCGGACAAATGATAGGGCAGTATATTTGAATGTTCCATAATACAATGAATTTACTGTTCAGGTTTTATTTCAGTGGCAATGACACGATAAGACGACCATGAATCAATAACATGGTATAATAAATAAAACAATGGAGTTCAATTAGATGCAATATTCAATTCGATTACTACTTGCAGGATTTAAAAAAGTATTTTCTTGAACTAGAACAATAAAAATGAGTTCAAGAGACGCTTGCCTATTAAAAGACAATTCTGAATATGAAAGAATAACGGGACTAGAGTCCTGGCAACGAAGCATGTGCAAGTTACGTGCACACAAGAGATGGCAGCAACAGCAATACGTGCGATGCACGGAGCACGCACAACAGCAAAACAATCAAATCACACAGCACCCAAAACAGCAAATGGCAGATCCTACACTGAACAGCACACATCAACAGCGAACGGCAGGTCCTACACTGAACAGCACACAACAACAGCGAAGAGAAACACTGGTGGTGGACTGTGGCGGCAGTATTGGCGGTGCTCAGGGACAGGGGTGCTGGCGATGAATGTGGAGGCTCGATGGGATGGAGACGGGGTGTCAGGGATCGCAGGCGGTCGGGAGTGAAGGCTGCTCTGTTTCGGAACAGAGGAAGGGAGGACGGCATGGTGGACTCGATGACAAGCGGGAGGCGAGGCGAGCAGGCAGGGTGATGGTGACTGGGTGTGTGGGTGGCGCTCGATGGTGGCGACAAGGAGGCAGGGAAGACTGTGGGTTTCGGGAGCGGCGGTGCGACGCTCGAGCGGGAGGTTGAAGAGCTCTGTTGGGTTTGTAAAAAGAGGAGAGAGAAGGAGACGGGGAGATCGAGATAGTGAGTGGGAGAGAGAGACAGTATGGTGGATAGACCTGGCAATCTTGACCCGTGACCCGTGACCCGTAGGTACCCGCGGGTGTACCCGTACGGGCCGGGTACGGGTAAGGAAAATTTTGAAAAAAAATGAGTGGTTACTTTTTTACCCGGCCCGTGAACCCGCGGGTCGGGACGGTTATACTCACGGGTACCCGTGGGTACCCATGTATTTAAATAAATTAAATTAAATTAAATACTCATCAACTTGAGTTGTAATTTATTTGAGTGTGTTGAGTTTGAATTTTATTTGGTTTCATTGTTTTTAATGTAATTAATTTCAAGACTTTATAAACTTGTCATATGGTTTCATTGTTTTGATTTTGCAATTGTATTTTTGATTATGTTTAAATTTTGTTTAGACTCAATTATGTCTGTATACTTTGAAAAATAATTGCTCTTTTTTTTCATGATTGGACAAATTATTGCTTTTTTGTCTTTGTTGATGAAATGATAAATTGAAAAGCTAGTTGGATTTTGAATGTTGATACATATATTTATTTGAACAAGAAGCATAAAAAAACAACAAACAGCAAGATTAATAAATTATCGTTCTTGATTCCTGATTACATTTGTTGTTGTTTCAGTTATTCAATTTTATATTTTCAATTTTTTAAAAAAATGATAGCATGTTGCTAATGTTTTTAATCAATTATTCAATTAAAATAAAATTTTAAATTTTTTTTAAAAATCCCAAAACAAACTCAAAATAAACAATGAAATATTGACAGGTACCCATGGGTACTTGTGGGTACCCGCGGGCCGGGTCCAGGTTGGAAAAAACTTTAAAAAAAGTTGCGGTTACTTTTCGACCCGGCCCGTTGGACCCGTGGGTCAAGCAACCCGTACCCATGGGTACCCGACCCGGCCCGTTTGCCAGGTCTAATGGTGGAGGGGTTATTAATAAATTAATATAATAATGGGGGTGAAAACGTGGGGGTAGTTAGGAGATATGGGGGATCAGTGAGGAGTAATCCGGGGTTGGCTGTTAGTGAAGATTTGGGTATTTGGTAGATGGGTTTAGGATGCAATAAGGAGTGGGTTAAAGGATTTTGGGTTTGGGTTGCACATCCAAAAGAGATCTAACAAGAGATTGGGCTCTAAAATTATATATTAATAAAAATGTAATTATAATGAATATAAAATTGGGCTTCATGACAAGGAAATCCAATAATTAAATCGCAGGGTGGTCTTTAGCATAAATCAAATAATCAACTAGAAATTTTATGGAATAAATTAGGATCTTTGGGTTTTTTGGGTTTCTCAGAATAATAATAATAATAATAACAACAACAACAACAATAATAATAATAATAATAATAATAATAATAATAGTAATAGTAAAATAATAATCAAGAGTTAAATAATCAAATAGTGATACATAATAGTGTAGGTTGAAATTCTGGGTTCAAACAAAATAGTCAAGTATTTAAATGAATGCAAAATTTTGCGTTCAAAAGAATAGAATAATTTATGGGAAAAAATTTAAATACAAAAATACGGGAAAAGAAAAGAGAAACCCGTATAAACAGGAACGGGGGTTACAATCCTATCCACCTTATAACAAAATTTCGTCCTCGAAATTTGCTTAGTCGGTATATAGGATATAACCAAAGCAGAGTTGAAGAGATAATGAAGCAGGAAATTAGGGGAGGGAACGAAGTGGTGACAGCACTAGAATAAGAAGGACATGGATAAGATTGATATCAAATCACTACAAGATATATGGCTTTCTAAAGTGGATTTGTTATAGCATTTAAGTGTTAATACTGTTGAAAGTGATCAATAATAGAATTTCTGAAGAAAATGTTATCTTTGGTTAATTTAGAAATTCATTCTTAGCTACGATAGCATTTTTAAAAGACTGTATTTCTCACAGCGTTGTAGAAACGCTATAATATCTGTAAATAAACTGAAATGGTAAGGGTAAAAAAAGAAAATTCTAATTAAAAATCCAAATCATTCTCAAACCAGTTCATTTTCTCCTCCCCATTCTCAAACCCTAGTCCAAATATCTTCTCCCCGCTCCCCGTCCCCGTCTTCTCCGTCACCATCTTCTCCTCCGCACTTCCTGATCCCCACGCTGCCGTCGCCCTCTTCTCCTTGGCCCCCCGAACTCCCATTATATTAGTCGTTGACGTCCGCTTTTGTTTCTCTTGCGTAGTCGCCTTCTTATCCTCCCCGCTTCCTGATCCCCATGCTACCGTCGCCCTCTTCTTCTCGGCCCCCCGATACCCCACTATATTAGTTGCCGACCTCCGCTTCCTTTTCTATTTTTATTATATTTTACAACTGTTTACCTGATAGCTGTGTTTTTTTATCTGTGTTTCGGTAGATATATAAGGTGCCCACATCCACATGGAAATCCTTGAAGAGCGGGAGATTGCATAACTGGAGTGATTGATTTCTTCCTTTTTCTTTGGGTGTGGAAATATTGAGATTATTGGGTTAAATTGCATTGTAACTTCTTATTTGGCTTGTTCTTGTATCAGGTGGCATGGTGCATGAGAAGGGTCTCTTGCCGCAACACTATAAGTAGAAATTATTTCGAACTGGTTATTGTTAAATGATTCCTGAGTTAATAATATTGCATGCTTGTAGTTTTCAAGTGGATGCTTATTGTGTTAGTTTCATCATAGCTGCGCTGAAATTGTTTGTCAGATTGACTAGTTGAATCAATGTACTTATTGTGTTTGTTTCATCATAAGTGGACACTTATTGTGTTAGTTTCAAGGGGATTGTCTGTTTCATTTCTACAGTCTGTACAATTGTTATGGTTTACATGCTTGATCATCTCACAAATAGTCCCCTTTTTTGGATTAATTAATGAAAATTAGATGATTGTCAACCTTCTTAACTTTGTCGAATATCTTACAATACTTGTATAGCTACGTGGATGCTTTATTTTTTAAACATTGTTTGATGTTGCGTTCATCATAATATTTGTTGTTCAATGCAGGTTGATCCTGTTGCTGCTGGTGTCCAGTACGATAAAGAATTTATAGTTTGCTCATTGGATCTATTATCAGGACTTGTTGAAGGTCTTGGTGTCGGGATAGAGAGCTTGGTAATGCTATTGAATTTTTTCTTGACAAAATTTATTTATTTATCTCGAAAAAGTGATTCCATTATCGAATTTTAATTAATAAACCATATGCATTTGTATCTATTTGGTTGCCACACTAAGGTTTAATCACTGTTTCAATCAGTTCGAATGCTGGATATTAGGTATGCCACCGATTATATTGAATCAGCTTGGCTAACATGACAGTCTTCGACTCTTCGCTTACATGCAGGAACTTTTGTCCTTAAAAAGGCTGCCTTCATGTTAAATTATATGTGCAAAAGAAAACTACTGAAATTAGAATTCACAGCCTATCATTTCTAATTTGACATGCCATGATAGTATTTATTGCCTGACAGTTGATTCAACTATTTCTGCTATAACTACATCGAGCTACTTTCTTTTCATCTGAAAATATGATTTGATTGCATAGTATAAAGTCATCATGTTCTGACTAATATTGTACTGAGCTTGGTTAAAGAATTTCCAGCTGCATCTTAGTAGTCTAGAAGTTGCCTTCCTCTGAAGATCAGGCTGTACCAGTCGCACTTAATCAGTTGTGATGATTTACTAGCTAATTATCATGATGAATGCTCGTTTCCCATGATTGCTGGAGTTTGCTATGAAGTGCAAACTTTTATGTGAGATATGGCAACCTTTGGTGATTTTCTGCCCAATAGGATTTTTTTGAAATAAAAGGTGACCAAAGTCACCAATCTGATTAATGATTGATTAACGGGATTACATCAAAAACTTTACATAATGAAATAGTGCTCATCGGCACAGCAAACAAATATTAAACATAAAATAGTGCTCTTCGGCACCACAACATCATAAAGTGCTCATCGGCACTTAATACAGAAAATCTAAAACCAAATGAAGGCTCGCAACACTCTCATCCCTGATAGAACACAAAAGAGAATGCCTATGAAACCTGCTGCGCGCCCCCCCTCGCTCACTCTGCCCCTTCGCCTCTGCTTCTCTTCCTGGAGCCTGTGTTACCTGCCCAGTCATGTATTAGGACAACAATTTTGCGCGGTAATATATGAAATTGACTTCTAATGTTACGAAAGCATAAATCATTTCTATCCCTCCACAACGCCCACAAAATCGCCCCAACAGTGATATCCCACAGCGGCTTATGTTCTTTCCTAATATTCTTGTTTCTCCAGGCTCCCCATAGATCTTGGACACTCTTTGGCAAATCTACTGTGTTAAAACCCAACCCAAATACTTCCCAAACTAAGACGGTTCTAGGGCAATGAATGAATAAGTGGTTAGTGTCCTCCTCCTCCAGATTGCACAGTTGGCAAATAACGTCAATCTGGATATTGCGTTTGAATAAGTTCGTTTTAGTCAATATCGCGTTGTGGAGAGTCAGCCATGCAAATGCTTTGACCTTGCTCGGAATTTGTGACTTCCAAATGATCTGTGCGTGGGTATTTCTGATACCCCCATCATTAAACACCTAGTACATAGATGAGACGGAGAACAACCTCTCAATCCCTCTCACCCACTCTCTAACATCCGACGCTCCTGTGGTTGGCCGATCTGCCACTACTAGCAACTCTTTCAGCTTCCCAAGTTGAATAAGTTCCCTGCCTGAGAGGGAGTCCTCATCTAGAAGTCTCCATCTTCCATTCCTCCATCTTTTCTTGACTAGTTCGTCCTTCGAGTGGACAACATTCACTAGATCTGGAAATAGCGATTGAAATGAATTAGCCCCACACCACTTATCTTTCCAGAATCTAGTATTCATCCCATTTCCTATTTTGCAATTTGTACATGAATGAAAAACTTCCCTTAATTTTTCAATCCCTTTCCAAAGAAATGAAGCCTTGCCTTGTGGAATCCTTCTTCCAAATCTGTAAATTTTCCGCCGTCTATATCTCATGAAAGAATTGCTCCACCATACTTTCCTTTGCTTGTGCATCTTCCACCACCATTTGGACAGAAGAGCCATATTCATATCTCTTAGGTTGACAATCCCCATACCACCAAACTCCTTCTTCTTGCACACTCGTTCCCATTTCATCAGGGGGATCCCCTTCCCTTCCCCGTTGCCTTGCCATAGGAATCCCCGCCTACAACTATCAATTCTTTTGATCACTCAGGATGGGATCTCATAAATAGACATAAGATAAGAAGGCAGGCTACTGAGAACCGAGTTGATTAACGTGATCCTACCTCCCAATGAGAGGAACTTTCCTTTCCATCCAGCCAGTTTTTTCTCAATCTTTTCGATCAGTGGTTCCCAATCCTCTCTTTTCATTTTCCCGGGTCTAATAGGCGTTCCCAGATACCGCATTGGGTATTCGCCCTACCCACTGTTGTGCGGAATACAAACTAACCAACAATCAAACGAGAGAAACAGCGAGAAAAACAGAAAAGCAAGCAACACAAGAACACAAGATTTAATGTGGTTCGGCAAAACTCATGCCTACATCCACGGGGCGGTTGGGGTTTCTTCTTGCTATAATCAACGATGGGCAAAACAAAGTTTACAAGAGATGACGGCTGCAAAATCCGAATAGAGGTCTCTAATTTTCGTCTCTTAATTACAAAACCCTAACGGGTCGTATTTATAGGGAAACTATTGGGCCTTTCGAAATGGGCCTATTCTGGATCCAAAACCCGCCGACAGTCGACTGGTCGAATTACCAGTCGACTGGTACTTCCTTCGGGACAGTCGACTGATCAGTCGACTGACTACTGCTGTATCCTTAGCCTTTGAAACTTCTCTCTGGACAGTCGCCTGATCCTCCAACCCAGTCGACTGATATACTGGAACTTTCATTTGCTGCAGATACTCCAAAACAATCTGAACCAGAATCGAGCCATTATCCTACAATCTCCACCTTGGCGAGATCTTCCAAGTATCCAACAATCTCCACCTTGGCGAAATCTTCCAAATAGCCCAAGCAATCTCCAAAAATACTCCAAAACAAATGCTCATCACCCAATGTAACAAATTCCAAACTCCACCTTAGTATGATATCACATACTAAACAAACCAATAGCAAAGCACTATCCCAACCGCCCATGCCAAATTATCAAACATGCAAAATATTAGCCAGGTTCATGCAATGCTTGAACTTGGCTGCCCCAACAACTTTGGTCAACATATCAGCAGGATTATCAGCTGTTCCAATCTTCACCAAATGAATATCACCATCCTTTATCAAATCACGCACAAAGTGATAACGAACATCAATATGTTTGGTCCTCGAATGATGAACTTGGTTCTTCGCTAAATGAATAGCACTCTGACTGTCACAGTGTACCTCCACCTTCTCCCGATGAATTCCCAAGCTCTTCAAAAGTCCATGAATCCAAATAGCTTCCTTCATGGCCTCAGCAATCGCCATGTATTCAGCCTCAGTAGTAGACAACGCTACAGTGGACTGCAAATTGGACCTCCAACTTATAGGTGCTCTAGCCATAGTAAACAAATAGCCTGTAGTAGACCGCCTCTTATCTAGATCACCTGCATAGTCAGAATCAACATAACCAACCAATAACCTGCTAATATTGTCATCCCTTTCAAACTTCAAACCCACATCTGTGGTGCCACTTATGTACCTCAAAATCCATTTAGCTGCTTGCCAATGCTCTTTGCCTGGATCATGCATATATCGACTAACCATACTCACCGCCTGAGAGATGTCTGGTCGAGTACACACCATGGCATACATCAAACTGCCAACCACACTAGTGTAAGGTACATTAGCCATATACTGTCTCTCTTCATCTGTACTTGGAGACTGAGAAGCACTAATTCTGAAATGAGTGGCTAAGGGTGTACTGACTGGTTTAGTTTTTTCATCTATACCAAACCGTTTCAGCACCTTCAAAAGATATTGCTTCTGTGTCAAACTCACTGTGCCCTTTGCCCTGTCTCTAGCTATTTCCATCCCAAGTATCTTCTTGGCTTCACCAAGATCCTTCATCTCGAATTCAGAACTCAGCTGATTCTTCAAATTTTGAATCTCCTTAGCATTTTTAGAGGCAATCAACATGTCATCCACATATAATAACAGATATATGAAAGAACCATTCTGCAACTTCCTGAAGTAGACACAATGATCATACTCACTTCTGGAATATCCCTGCACTTTCATAAACTGATCAAACCTCAAATACCACTGCCTTGGAGATTGCTTCAATCCATAGAGAGACTTCTTCAACCTGCAAACACAATTTTCCTTCCCAGCTGTCTTAAACCCATCTGGCTGCAACATATAAATTTCTTCATCTAGATCCCCATGTAAGAACGCAGTCTTTACATCCATCTGTGTCAATTCAAGATCAAACTGTGCTACCAATGCCAACAAAATCCGAATAGAAGGATGCTTCACAACTGGAGAGAACACTTCATTATAGTCAATTCCTTCCTGTTGAGCATACCCCTTTGCAACGAGTCTAGCCTTGAACCGAACACTGCCTTTTGGACCTTCTTTCTTCGTATACACCCACTTGCAACCGATAGCTTTCTTCCCCTTTGGCAATTGCACTAGATCCCAAGTCTTATTCTTATGAAGAGAGTTCATCTCTTCATCCATAGCAACTTTCCAATCTGCATTTTCAAAACTTCTAGTGGCTTCTTTGAAGTTGGAGGGAACTTCATCATCCACAATGGGAAGAGCAAATGCAACTGTATCTGTAAAGCGAGACGGTCGTTTAATATCTCTTCTTTGCCTTCTTACTGCAATTGATTCTTCCTGCTGGATAGGAGTTTCTTCATCATTCTCAGTATCAACCACATCATCATCATTTTGGGCAGGATTTTCAACTGAAAGCTTTTCTAACTCCACCTGTTGGAGAACTCTCCCATTCTGTTGCTGCTGTCGATCACCAGTCGACTGCTCCTGTACACCAGTCGACTGTCCCGAGCTTCTGCTACTCACCTGTTGGAGAACTGTCCTACTCTTCTGCTGCTCACCAGTCGACTGTCCTATACCACCAGTCGACTGTCCCGAGCTAATCATGCTGGTCTCATCAAAAGTCACATCTCTGCTGATTACTAACTTCTTCTGTTCTGGACACCACAACCTGTAACCTTTGACACCAGTACTAAAACCAACAAATATAGCCTTTTTGGCTCTTGCATCAAGTTTAGTTTCAGTTACATGAAAATAAGCAGGACAACCAAATATATGCAAAAAACTATAATCAGATGCAGGTTTACCACTCCATACCTCAATAGGCGTTTTGCCTTCAAGTCCTGCTGATGGTAAATGGTTGACAATGTGGCTTGCATATATAACAGCTTCTGCCCAAAATGTCTTCTTCAATTCAGACTGTGCTAACATACATCTCACCTTCTCAAGTAAGGTTCTGTTCATCCTTTCTGCAACCCCATTTTGCTGTGGAGTCTTCCTAACTGTGAAGTGCCTCTGGATCCCTTCATCTTCACACAATTTCAGAAACGGATCATTCTTATATTCCCCTCCATTATCTGACCTCAGAACCTTAATCTTCCTACCAGTCTGATTTTCAACTTTCTTCTTCCAACTTGTGAACAATGTCAAAACTTCATCTTTGTGCTTCATGGTATATACCCAAACTCGTCTGGAGTAATCATCAACAAAAGTAACAAACAGTGTCTACCACTCATAGAAGGTGTCTGAGTAGGGCCCCACACATCTGTGTGCACATAATCGAGGATACCCTTTGTCTGATGTACAGCTGTACCAAATTTCACCCTAGTTTGCTTACCCAAAATACAATGTTCACAAAATTCCAACTTGCACCCTTTAGCATCTTTAAGCAACCCTTGCTTCACAAGCCCCTGCAAGGCCTTTTCTCCTGCATGCCCGAGTCGCATATGCCACAACCTAGTAGAGTCGGGAACAACCTGTTTAGGCTTTTCAGTTACACTGGCAGCCTGACCCAAATATATTTTTCCCTGCAAGAAAAACAAGTTTCTTTTCCTTTGCCCTTTCATCACCACAAGTGCTCCGTTAGTCACCTTCAGAATGCCACCTTCACTAGCAAATTTCAATCCACTGGCCTCCAAAGCACCAAGTGAAATCAAATTCTTTTTCAAATCTGGAACATACCATACATCTGAAAGCTCCCTAATAAGACCATCGTGCATTAGCAATTCAATCTTCCCGATTCCTACCTTCTTACAAGGTGCATCATTTCCCATCAAAACTACACCACCATCCATATACTCTAAAGAAGTAAACCACTCCTTTCTCCAATATATATGATAGGAGGCTGCTGTATCAAGAAACCATACTTCTTGATAAAGTGAGGGACTAGAAGCAAGTGCAAAAGAAAAATCCTCGCCACTACCTAAATTATCAACAGTCACATTTGCAGTCGAATTTCCCTTATTTCGTAGCTTTGGACAATCCTTTTTCCAATGCCCCCTTTCATGACAGAAAGTACATTCATCTTTGGCCGGTATTTTCCTATCCTTCGAAACTCTTCTCGATTTGGAACGAGATTTGTTTCCCTTTTTCTCAGATTTGGACTCAGATCTGGTCTCAGTCCTGCCCCTAACAATCAATGCTTCAGAAGTTTCTCTATCAACCATTTTATCCCTTCTCCTAGTTTCATTATTTAACAAAGCATTTGCAACATCTTCATATTTCACAGTATCTTTTTTCATATATTAACGTTGTTGCTAAATGATCATAACTTTCGGGTAATGAATTCAACAGAATTAGGGCTTTATCTTCATCTTTAATTTGCTCATCCAAATTTAACAAATCAGCCAATAATTTATTAAATGATTCAACATGAGCATTCATAGACATACCTTCTGTATAGGTGAAGCAAAAAAGTCTCTTCTTCAAATACAGCCGATTCTCCAAACTTTTCCTCATGTATTTGTCTTCGAGCTTCTTCCACAACACCGCAGCAATGGTATCCCTCATCAAATCGTACTTCTGAGCCTTCGCAATAAAGAGACAAATAGTCCCACACGCAACTCGATTCAACTTCTTCCAATCTGCTTCGGACATATCCTTTGGTTTTTCTTTCTCCAAAGCAACATATTGTTCTTGTTGAACAAGAACATCCAACACCTCACATTGCCACATCCCGAAATTGTTTGTCCCATCAAATTTTTCAACTTCAAATTTTGCGTTGTGAATCGTTGTTCTGGACGAACTTGATCCCACAACATCCTTGGTTGCATCTGCATCACTCGCCATCTTCCTCTAGGTCGAACCAACAGCTCTGATACCACTTGTTGTGCGGAATACAAACTAACCAACAATCAAACGAGAGAAACAGCGAGAAAAACAGAAAAGCAAGCAACACAAGAACACAAGATTTAATGTGGTTCGGCAAAACTCATGCCTACATCCACGGGGCGGTTGGGGTTTCTTCTTGCTATAATCAACGATGGGCAAAACAAAGTTTACAAGAGATGACGGCTGCAAAATCCGAATAGAGGTCTCTAATTTTCGTCTCTTAATTACAAAACCCTAACGGGTCGTATTTATAGGGAAACTATTGGGCCTTTCGAAATGGGCCTATTCTGGATCCAAAACCCGCCGACAGTCGACTGATCGAATTACCAGTCGAATGGTACTTCCTTCGGGACAGTCGACTGATCAGTCGACTGACTACTGCTGTATTCTTAGCCTTTGAAACTTCTCTCTGGACAGTCGCCTGATCCTCCAACCCAGTCGACTGATATACTGGAACTTTCATTTGCTGCAGATACTCCAAAACAATCTGAACCAGAATCGAGCCATTATCCTACGCCCACACCCCTGCCCAATAGGATTGTGTTGACAAAACTATGAATTTGAGGACTTGCCATGATCCAAAATGTGCAGTTTCACATTCTTCCCTAAACTCTTGTGTAGTATGGTAAAACGTCTAGAAGAAGATGAACAATGATATATTTTCTGAGGGGATTACATTCCACTCTATGAGCCAAACAAGAAGCATTCCATGATTTGTATATACTTGTTTTAACTTTACTGAGAAAAACAGTTCTCGTTTCTGTCATCTGTTGCATCATTCTGATTTCTGAATCTCTTGTTATGTACAATGACCTGAACGTCCACCATATAGATGTTGTTGTAGTCTCATCCAGTATATTGTCAAAGAGGCACAAGTTTATAGAAGTTATGTTCTTATGATAGTACTCCACATGGTCTTCCATCCTTCTCTGCTTTTCTCTTTGCTGAAGATCGAGAGCTTTTTCAAAACTTTGATGAACGATAAGGTCATCTGCTTTGATATGCCAAATTCCAAAATTTGACTTGCAATTGAATTCTTGATAGTTAAATGGGTTCTGGTAGATGCCATCGTGGTAAATGCTTCGATGGGTATAGAAGATCAGCTCTGGTACTAGTTTTTAAAGTGTATTTAAGTGGTGGAGTCCCCCAACACAATTAGAGTAGGGCTTGGAAAAGCTTAAAGGACCTTCTTCATCAAAGAACACGTAAGGACTACGTAGAGTGACATATAACACATTACTTACAGTTGAAAGAAACATGTAAGACATTAGTTATACTATTTGCTGTTAATACATCTGTCATGATCTAGATGAAGTACACTATCTCCAGCTTTATCTCTCTGGTTTGTCTTGGATGTATGTCACTTTTCTCATTTCTTATGTCATGTCACTTTTAAATTCCACTTAAAAATTGTATGAACATTTGTGCCTACTTCTTTTTCCATTATTAATCACACTTTGACTTTTTTTCTTCTCTAAATTCCAGGTTGAAGATGTCGTGGATGCGAATTGTTTTGATGTTAGTCACTCAAGAATTTTTTGTTGTCAGTTTAAGTATGTTGGAGTGATTTTTTATAAGTTTATTGTACGGATTCAAGTATTTGTACGGATTTAGGTTTATTGTACGCTAGGTTGTGATATATTTGTACAAAATTTCAAAACTTATATAGGTGAATGGTGTATTGATATTTTCTATATATCAATTTCTATATGCATCCGGAGATTTTTTTTTTGTATATAGGTAAAAAGAAATAACATTCTTAAAATGCTGTAAAAAAAACATCGCTCTTAAAACGTAGCATTTTGCAAACAGTGTGAAAGAGATTCCATTTTCAAAAATGCTCGATTTTTATAGCATTTTCCGAAACGCTGTCAAGTGATAGCGTTTCTGAAATGTTATAAAAAGGATAGCGTTTCCACAAAATGCTAAAAAAACGGTAGCATTTCCGAAACGCTATAAAAAGCATATATAGTGTTTCCCGAAAATGCTATATACTTAGTATAGCGGGGGCTACGATAGCGTTTGCAAAACGCTATCATAGACCTTTTACAGCATTTTACAAATGCTATCAAATGCCCAATATGTTGTAGTGAATAACAAATCGGTGAATGATGACGAATGGAATGTATGAAAAATGAAGTAAACAATACAAAGAATGAGAAGCAATAAGAGAATCCTGGGACCTGTAGGTTGTGGGCCCACCACGCTTCCGCTACACCACTCTTATCGGAAGGACTCCATCATCAGCGTCCATCAACTCCAGTAATTTGCCTTGTAGCTCACCATATCCATGGCACGTCCAAACGACATCTCTCTGGCATGAAGTTCGAACTTGTGGCGATTTGAGATTCTGAACACTTCCTGAGATCCTGGGACTCTACATGCACATCTTGGAGCAAAAGACGACACTTCTTCTCCTGGTAATGATCCAAGTCACTGACATGTCGTAGTAGATCAATTGATGCCGATCGACAAACCAAGCAGAAATAAAAAAATGGATGGCACCAGAATCAAAAGAATATGGGTACGAAAAGAATGAATTTATATCAAATAAGGAATCAATCAATGAGGACGACTGTAAGAGACGGAAGGAAACAAGGAATCAAGCAATCAAGGAATTGAATACAAAAGGGATCAGAATGAATGGAATAAGACTAGTATTCAAATTGCATGATGGTTATTACAGTTTCATGTGATTAATGCGGTATGCATATTATTGAGCTAGCCTGGCTAAACTCCAACATGGTTAGAGTCAAACCTGGCTAGAGCCTAGCCTAACTAATATATCAGCTAATCATGACTAACACGTTAGCCAAACCTGGCTCTGATACCATTAAAAATCCTGTCACGCCCCACTTTCCGTTATACGGAAACACAGGCACGTAACCGAGACCCAGCGAATGATATAAGTATGCCAACTCATATCATTCTTAAGCTGTACAATGCCAGTAAGCTCAACAATACAATAATAATCACATAAACGAGAATAAAATTCAATAATCAAATATGGGATACAAGAACTTACCAAATAGCTCCAGAATATGCAATGCAGTAACAGTTTGACGAGTTTCTTTCAGTAACCCACCACTTTACCTATATAACATAACTCAAAAGAAAGAGGAAGAGAACCCGTTAGAGTAAGCTTCGGGCGACAAGTAGTAGAAAGTAGTGAAAGAAGTAAAGGACTATATAACAAGAACAGAAATTGGAACGATATTAGAGTCAATAAATGATAAACGATAACAAAATCAAAAGTCGATAATCAATAATTCAGTAATCATAAATCAATGTTCAATAAACAATATTCAGTATTAGTATCAATGTTCAGCGTTCATCTCATGTCTATAAGTCTTTTATCAATCATAACTAATGCACGCAATCCTGCATCCCTACCACAGGTTCGGGTGCATACAATCGAGTGAACGTTTGACTATAATGATGAATTCTACAGGTCCTGTACTCGGGTCTTGCAATATCAATGACCAATGACCAATGACCGATGATTAATATACGATAAATCAGAATACTGTAATCAGTAATCCACAATAAATCGATGACCAATATGATCGATAACAATGACCAATATGGGTTGTGACCAATGTCCCCTTCCGAGTACACTCTCCTATATTGTCCACTACTAAGTCGATCCTTATTTTCCCGGCTTGATATTATTTTATTAACAATCAGTTTTTAACATGCAATCAATATGATCAATGAGAACGGTGGTATCAATACAATATCAAGAAGATATCAAGGCTGTGCAATACATGAAATATACATGGTTCAATTCATTAAATATGAAAAATACCGGTTTATATGCAAAACATAACAGTATATGGACTCAATGTACTACAATTTCTATGCGCAAGGTTTTAAGTTTCTGTGTCGGGTACCGGGTCGAAACCTCAGTACAAACTCGGGCAAATGACAGGGCATTATATTTGAATGTTCCATAATGCAATGAATTTACGGTTCAGATTTTATTTCAATAGCAATGGCACGGCAAGACGACTATGAATCAATAACATGGTACAATAAATAAAACAATGGAGTTCAATTAGATGCGATATTCAATTCGATTACTACTTGTCGGATTTCAAGAAATGTTTTCTTGAACTAGAACAATAAAAATGAGTTCAGGAGACGCTTGCCTGTTAGAAGACGATTCTGAATATGAAAGAATAACAGGACGAGAGTCCCGGCAACGAAGCACATGCACACAAGAGACAGCAGCAACAGCAACACGTGCGATGCACGTAGTACGCACAACCGCAAAACAATCAAATCACACAACAGCCAAAATAGCAAACGACAGATCCTGCACTGAACAGCACACAGCAACAGCGAACGACAGATCCTACACTGAACAGCATACAACAACAGCGAAGAGAAACATGAGTGGTCGACTGCGGTGACAGTACTGGCGGTGCTCGGGGACAGGGGTGCTGGCGATGAAGGTGGAGGGTGGATGGGATGGAGACGGGGGGTCGGGGATCGCAGGCGGTCGGGAGTGAGGGCTGCTCTGTTTCGAAACAGAGGAAGGGAGGATGGCATGGTGGACTCGACGACGAGCGGGAGGCGAGGCGAGCGGGTAGGGCGATGGCGACTGGGTGTGTGGGTCGCGCTCGATGGTGGTGACGAGGAGGCAGGGAAGACTGTGGGTTTCGGGAGCGGCGGTGCGATGCTTGAGCGGGAGGTTGAAGAAGGCGGGGTGCTCTGTTGGGTTTGGAAAACAGAGGAGAGAGAGGGAAAGGGGGGGGAGAGAGTGAGTGGGAGAAAGAGATAGTACGGTGGAAGGGTTTTATTAATAAAATAAGATAATAATGGGGGTGAAAACGTGAGGGTAGTTAGGAGCTATGGGGGATCGTGAGGAATCCGGAGTTGGCTGTCAGTGGAGATTTGGGTATTGGGTTGATGAGTTTAGGATCCAATAAGGAGTGGGTTAGAGGGTTTTGGATTTGGGTTGCACATCCAAAAGAGATCCTACAAGAGATTGAGCTCTAAAATTATATATTAATAAAAATGTACTTATAATGAATATAAAATTGGGCTTGATGGCAAGGAAATCGAATAATAAAATCACAGGGTGGGCCATAAATCAAATATTCAACTAGAAATTTTATGGAATAAATTAGGATCTTTGGGGTTTTCAACAACAACAACAACAACAACAATAGTAATAGTAAAATAATAATCAGGAGTTAAATAATCATATAGTGATACATAATAGTGTAGGTTGAAATTCTGGGCTCAAACAAAATAGTTGAGTATTTAAATGAATGCAAAATTTTGGGTTCAAAAGAATAGAATAATTTATGGGGAAAAATTTAAATACATGAATACGGGAAAAAAAAGAGAAATCCGTATAAACGAGAACGGGAGTTACATTTCCCGTTTCAGCATTTAAAAAAAATTTGCTCACGGACCGAGAATCATTTCCCATTTGAGAGTTGTTTCCGCTAATTAATTCTTAATTAATAATTAATTTAATCCTAATTGAATCTTAATTTAATCTTAAATCTTAATTAAATTCTATTTAAATCCTAATCTGTATGCATAATAATTCTATAGGCATAATTCTATACATTTTTCTTGCCAAAATTTGGAAAGAAATCTCTTAGACGGGAAATCATTTTCTATCCAATCTTTTTATTAAAAATTCTATCGGATGGAAAATGATTTTCCTGTTTGATCGATTTTTTTTTAAAAGAATTGATCTCGACGGGAAATCATTGAAAAAAAAAGAAGCAACGAAAGATGATATTTTGTCTATTTTTTTTCAATTTAAATAAACTGAACGAATGAAAGATAATCGTTCGTCCGACTATATTTTCCAAATTTCTATATCTTTTCCCAAATATAGCCGACCACTGTTCCTTCAAATCCAAAGTTTGGGTATTTAGTCAAGACCACAGCTCGACTTTTGCCAAATGTTACAAATTTTGAAAAAAGGGCCAACCACTGCAGATATGCTCTTAGAGCATCTGTAGTCGTTTGCCAAATATACATAATATGCATATTTGGCTCAAAACGGCGCTGCAGTCGTTGGCCAAATATGCATATTATGCATATTTTACTACAGTCGATTGCCATAAATGAGAGCAGATTTGAGATTTATTCATATATGAGAGACGGCATTCGAAGTGCCGTCCAACAAAAAAAATTAATTTTTTTATCGTCCGATGGCACTTGAAGTGCCGTTGCTTGGAATTTTTTTTTTTCAATTAAAAAACCCCCAAAAATAGCAAAAACTCTCGGACGGCACTTCAAGTGCCGTCCCTTGGCCCCCTTTTGTCGGACGGCACTTCATGTGCAGTCCGGACTTTTTTGCAAATTTATATATTTTTTGCAATTTTGTAATTTTTTTTGTAAATTTTGAAATGTTTTTGTAAATTTTTGTAATTTTTTCGTAATTTCTGAAATGTTTTTGTAATTTTTAGATTCTTTTTGTAATTTTTTATTTGCACCTTGAGGGCAAATTTTTCCATCTATGTCGGACGGCACTTCATGTGCCATCGAGCGTTTTTTTGCAATTTTGTATTTGTTTTTGCAATTTCTGAAATGTTTTTGTAATTTTTTTGTAAATTCTGAATTATTTTTGTAATTTTTTGTATTTTTTCGTAATTTCTGAAATGTTTTTGTAATTTTATATATATATTTTTTTAATTTTTTATTTGCATTTCGAGGGCAAATTTTTTCCATCTATGTCGGACGGCACTTTGAGTGCCGTCCCTCCCTTCTGCTTTAAATTTTTTTGTTTTTTATTCCTCCGAAGGCACTTCGAGTGTTGTCGCTCCAATTAAATTTTTTAAATATTTTTTTTTTTCGCTCCTCCGACAGCACATGAAGTACCATCGTTTATTATTTTAATCTAAAAAGCTAAAAAATAGCTTTTGACGACTACAGCAAAACTTCAATTGCTATTTTTATTTATGCATATAAGCATATTTTTTCCTCTAAGGGTTTTTCCTTTCCTACTATATGAGTTTTGCACTAATTTACCAGATATCAGTTTTGATTATTGGGCCAAAAAGTATAGGATTCGCTGTAGAGCAGCAGCTGGTCTTTGAGCACCGTATTGTCACAAAGAAAATTCAAGGGTGTCAACTTAATGCAAGTTTAGTCAAAGTTAGTGTACTGGAAGAAGTGAGAAATGAAAGAAAAAGAAAGAAAGAAAGAGAGCGCGAAATTCGAAGAGGGCAGTTCGACGTCAGTATCTTTGGATCTTGCTGATTGGGCATCTAAATTTTGACCATAATACTAATTTGACCAGTCGACTGTTGCCCTAGATCTTGACTATTCTTTGTTCATAGAGGACCTAAAACTTGGCAAGAATAGAAGGGGAAATGTATAGGATGATATATATAGTTCAACCAATAACACAAGGGAAAATTAGCAGAAAAATATCTTCTGGCTACGAACATGTCCGGAATAATCCCATTACGATGTTCAAGGCCCACAAAAAAGGCCCATAAAGTTTATAATCTCTAATCTCTACTATTATAACGAGAGATGGCCTTAGTGTATTTGTCGGCCGAGCTAAGGAGTCCCCGCTGCAATTCCTGATCCCTGGATCCCTCTAAAATTCGAGCTCAAGTGTGATGAGCGGCTCAGATGCGTCCACATCGCCCTTCGTCTTCCCCGCTGCTTCCCTCTCCTTCTCCGCCGTCTGATCCCCTCAGCGCTCGAGCCAGGGCGTAATCAACGCTCCAGATCGAGCCACGTCGCCTCCTCAGCGGTTCCTTGCATCACAGCCGCCCGTTCTCACTCAGCGAGTGAGCCGACCACTGATGGACGCTCCAGATTGCGCCACGTCACCACAGATCACAACGATCACATCCGAGCCCCTTGATATCATCAGCGCTCCAGCCACGTCGCTTACTCAGCAGATCCTCACATCACAGCCGCTCAAGTGCATCAGCGGGCGAGCTAGTATCTGATCAACGATCCTGATGGTGCCAAAATTCGCGCCACATCTCTAAGAAATACAACGACCTCATTACAGCCACCAAAGTGCATCAGCTTGCGAGCTCGCCCTGATGAACGACTTAGATTGCGTCAAAAAGCATGCACAGCTCTGATTATTCACAAAAAATCCCAAAAAATAATTTAAAATTCAAGAAATTATTTAAAAATTCAAAACTAAATATTTAAATTCGAAAATTTAATTTAAAATCTTGAAAATAATTTAAAATTGGATTATTAATTATAAAATTCGGAAAAAAGTGATTTTAAAATTGTGAAAAATTCCAAAAAATTTCAAAAAAATTCTGAAAAATATGAAAAAATTCAGGAAAATATTCATTGCCTTCCAAAGCCACTGATTAGTTCTAGATATCTCGGAGCACCTTGACTGCTAAGATTTTACTCCAGAGTCCAAAAGTAAGACGTACTACTCTCCGAAAGTCAAGAAAATTGCCTTCCGAGAGTGGGGGGTTATGATGATGGTAAAATTGCAACAAATCAGGGTCGTACGGTTCCAGCACAGATCTCAAAGCTTATACAGGCAGATTAATCATAACAGACCTCTTTAACAGGTCTGGACCGTCTCCAGGCTCCTTTACTAAACATGAGCTTCTTTCAATCCCATAAAATGTGACAGACTAAATGTAGTGAAATTGGTAAGGTGAATGTGGTTTTTCTTTATTACCTTAGGTTGGCACACTCCAATAAGAAGAAAAAGTGAGTGTAGGTGAAAAAACTCTCTAATAAAAATGTGACATCTAAAATAATATAGAAAAATGTAGTAAAAATGATAGTAGATGAAGCATTACTCCTATATGAGAATGAGACAGTGCCATGGCCTTGCAACCTTGTAGACTCGAATCCCGGCAGCAAAAACAACTGGCCTAACCTTAAAGCATGTGAAGATGACGTCACGGGACGTAGTACACATGCACGTGCGGTTCCCGCCACCATGCAGGGCAACTGGGCAAGGCATGGGTTGTGATTTCGATAAAAAAAATACAGCCAACGTAAAAACACAACCACAAAACATGTGCTGACTACTAACAACAAGAAGACCACGGCATATTTGGGAAAATTTTGCCGTTCTGACCCACTTTTTGAAAATATTTGGTATCCTTACCCACTTCCGAAAATAATTAGCGATCTGACACAGTTTTGGACACGTCAGCATAAATCGTTATTGAAAATAATGGCATAGGTTATTTACATGCCGTTATTTTCAATAACGGCATTTATTTTACATTTTTTTTCATGCCGTTATTTGGAATAACGGCATCAGTATTTCTCTTACAAGTGTGAATCTTCTAACTTTAAAAAATTCAAAGTATGAAAAAACTTATAAATAATGCCGTTATCCCCAATAACGGCATTCGAATTACTGATGCCATTATTGGAGATAACGACATCGGTTATATATAAATGAACTCTTGCCGTTGTTTGGAAACAGAGATGATGAATAATAAGTCACTACAACATTATTGGGCTACCACGACAAAACTTCCCCGACATTTTATTAGTTGCGTCGGGGTAAGCTTGTAGCAGAAAGAAACTCAGAAATATTAGACACCTACACCGACATTTTTGAAAAACACCGGGGTATGTATATCCTACGCCGGCGTTTTTAGTTAAAAAGTCGGCGTTCTTTTTGGAATAAATTTTCCCCAGATCCATTTCACTTATCGATCCCTAATTTTTTCCCCCAATTTTTTCTTTCTCTCTCTTTCCCCCGCTCTCCCGCCTCTACTTGGCCGCCATCGATGTGCCCACCGTCGTCGTCCCCGTCGTCCGTCGTCGTCCCTGCGCTTGTACCCGTCGCTGTGCCCTTCATTGCCGTCGATGCGCCCTCCTCAAGCTCAAGGTAACCCCTCAATCTTCTAGGGTTTGGTTAGATTTTTACTGGGTCCAGAAAAAGAGAAAGAAGGAGTTGACGTTATTGAGAAACCCAAACTCAATCCCACCTCCAATTATCATCATCGTCTAAATCATCGACGTTCTTGAGAAACCCTAGCTCTTCGATTCTACATCTTTTCAGGTACTGGGCGTTCTTCTCCTGTTCTCATCGATCTGTTTTGATTTGTTCATTTGAAAATCAAAATTGTACATTGTTGCTGAATCTGTTAAAATTAGGGGTTCAGTGTGAGATTCGATGGTTCAAAATTGAACATTTTTTTTGTTGTTGTGCTTCTGTTTGGGTTTTTTTTTCTTTTTCTTTTTGGCTTATAAGGTTCTTGATCTTTGTTTTGTTTTTTTAGCTTTAAGGAGGACTTGAATTGAGGATCGATTTGAACTGTGCTTTTAGTTGGAGATTTAAGCAGCGTTTGTGTTGAACTTGATGATGAACTGAGGAGGACACTGACACTGTTAACCGTACTCTACTACATACCCTATTATCTTATATATGCATTAATGTTAGGTAAATAAGGGAGAAAAAATTCTTATATATGCATTAAATGGATGGAAACTCCTGATTTCCATTATGGCCAGTGAGTATGTCTTCAACCTGTAACTATGGAGTGGGCTTCTATAGTGCACACTTTCTCTTCATAGTTCTTGTGATCATGTTTTCTACACAGTTCTTGTTGTGAATCTATTCTCTGAATTTTTCCAATTGTGTTGTTACTGGTGCGTGCAACTAGTTTATATATATATATATACTAGTTTTTATGAGAGAAATTCAATCATGGTAATCATATGTTCCAGTAATCATAATGTGTTTTTCTAGTAGTAGCATTTCCCTATGCATCTGTTGAGTCAAGTTTTTATGCACTCTCCTTGGCATACTTATAGCATCCTTCAAGCTACTATGATTGTATGGTGAGTAAGCAACAAAATTGATCTTTGTTGTAAGTTAAAACCAAGTTTTGAACTTAGAAGTTTGTGGTCATTGGATCTGAGAGGAGTTTCCGTATGTGGTTCATGAGAGGAGTTTCCGTATGTGGTCATTGAACATGAGCAATGCACTTGCTCATGAGTTACATTTCTATCTCAAACTTTTGGGCGTACTCAATGTATGTTATTGGATTGTTTTACTGGATTGTATGATTTTCCTCATCTAATAAACCAGCTTCATCTTTCTTGCAGTGAAGGAAAACTACTTCAGGTTAGCGTCAAATGTATGTTACTGGATTGTATGATTTGAAACTCTTGCTTCAGGTTAGTGCAGCTTCACGAGTTGCTTTTTTGTCTGAATTTGGAGATGAGATGGATCATGTATTTGAAGTTGCACACTCTGATTTTTTGAGGAGTGACTAGTGATGGATTTTTTTAATCTAAACTTTATATACAATTATATCATGATGTCTACATGTGTATCAGTTTCTAAGATAATGTTCATGCTTGTTGCTTGGGTTTGAAAATGAGATTGTTCTTTCTCATTGGTTTTAAGTGATGATGAGATGGATTATGTAACTGAAGTTGCATACTATGATTTACAGAGTGACTAGTGATGAAATAATCCTGTTTGAACTTATGTTGTGGTTTCAATTGACAGTTATCTCATGAGTATTATAAAAGTATAAGTGGCGCTGGTAACGGGTCGGGTCGGGTCGTATACCTCAATACCCGGATCCGGACCCGGTCAATGACGGGTCCAAATTCTGGACCCGGACTTAGACCCATGAAATTCGGGTCCGGGTCCGGTTCCGGTTCCCCACAAAAATTGTTACATGTTCCCTTTCGGGTCCGGATCCGGTTCGGGTCTTGTTTCTTGTCACGGGTCCGGTTCGGTTCCGGATCTTTAAAGCACAATACATGATCACATAAATATATAAGATGTTCCAACTAGTAGCAAATCAAAGGGGATAAACTAATTTTCTTATACAAAGAAATAAAAGATAATACAATTGACACATTCTAATACATGCATGACATGCTTGTTTAAAGTGTCAGTATAAATCCAAATATATAATCATATGCAGTTGCCATCTTACTGTAATGAAATTGACATTGTTAAATAACAAACCTTTGACTGCAGACTAGAATATTAAAGTATTAGTATTATGTATAAAAAATGCCTACAAAATTTAATGATACCTTATATATATACTAAAATACTCTAACTTTTTCTATATCCACTCGTATTTTCGTCGTTTAAGTACTGTAAATATGACTCTGCAACTTGATGTTGAATATCCCATGGAACATTCTCTTATGACAGCCTCAAATTGTGAGGGTGTATGGGTGAGGGTGTATTTGTATGCAAGTACTTTTATAGGATGAGGGTGTATTTGTATTACGGGTAACGGGTCGGGTCCGGGTCGGGTCCGCTAATATTTTGTATTAATTCTTTAATGCGGGTCTCGGTCCGGGTCCGGGTCGGGTCTAATTTTAGTGGACCCGGACCCGACCAGAAATTTCAACGGGTATGTTTTTTGGACCCGTACTCTACCCAAATTAGATCGGGTCGGTTCCTGTCCAACATTGGGTCCGGGTTTCGGGTTATAATACCAGTGCTAAGTATAAGTTTCATCTCAGTTAGTATCTTGTTTGTCGGAATTTGACAGTGAAAATATTCTTTTTCACTATTTGTAACTCAATATTTTGAACTCCATATTTTGGTAATGAATGTGATGAGATCACATTATTATGTTTCATTATGAGATTACAATTTGATGATATTATACTATTATGCTTCATTCATATTTTAGGGATTGAAGATTTTCAGAATCAGTGCAATGATGAACTTTATTTGGGTCACTTTTAGTTTTGCAATTGGGTTTGATTGTAAGGTTTTTGAAGGTTTTTTTTTCTTTTTTTTTTAAATTTAAAATATATATCTACACCGGTGTTTTTACAAGCGCCGGTGTAGGTGATGGCCAAAAACTGGACCCAAAATGAATACACCCTTTCGGTGGCGTTTTTTCAACCGCCGGTGTAGTTTTAACCTACACCGGCGTTCGTAAAAAATGCCGGGAAATGTACCTAAGCTACAGCGACACACGATTCAGCGACACTTGCACCGGCATTTTTAGTGAAAAAAACGCCGGTGAATGTGAAAAAAGAACGCCGATAAAGACTATTAGTATTGTAATGAGTTAATTTTTTTTAAAAAAAATTAACTCATTCTTCAGAGAGGATGAATAATAAGTTACTTTTTTATAAAAAAAAAATTTATAACTGATGCCGTTATTCCAAATAACGACATCAGTATATTTGAAATAACGACATCTGTTATAATGTTTTCACACTTGCAATTTTTTTTTCCAAATGGAGACTACAAGCTGTCGATACACAAAATAATCTATGTCGTTACTTCAAATAACGGCATGACACTTTTTTAAAATATAGATGCCACGTAAATAATCTATGTCATTATTTTCAATAACGGTTTATGCTGACGTATTTAAAATTGGGTCGAATCGCTAATTGTTTTCGGAAGTGGGTCAGAGCGCCAAATATTTTCAAAAAGTGGATCAGCAAAATTTTCCACATTTGGCAGATCAGTATCCTCTCTCGTATCTTCGTTTTCAATTCGACAGTTTGACCCGTGCTGCCGTGCATACGATTCAACTGTAGATTACTATTTTGAAATTTATACTAATTTTCTTTCATACGTTTCAACTATATTAGTAATTTTAAAATTTATGTTAATGAAATTTGACAAAGTTCTACATTAGCTGTCAACTACCTAGTGCAATTCTTCATATTTTTTAGTTTGTGGCAGAATTCTGATTTTGATGGAGTTGGAAAAATTATTGTTTTTTTTTTGATTAAAAGATGACCGCGGTCATCGCTTCATTAAAAGGACTTAACGAAACAGGAATATGAAATACATAGTGCCCGTAGGCAACACGACCCAAATGTCTAATCCGGGCAAACATCCCGGACATCAACCAAAATACAAAATACAATAAAGCAAAGCATCTAAAACATCATGTCAACATCTGAAAACTACAACCAAAAGATAGGCCACTCCCTGCTAGCAGGCTACTCTGTTCCCTCTCCCGAACGCATCTTCTTCCTGGATCTGTTTAGGCCTGTCCATTCAAAAAGGCAGAAGTCAATTTTATGCAATAACGATGAAAGAGACTGACGGACGCTATTGAAACAGAAATCGTTGCGGTCTAGCCATAGGTTCCACAATACTGACGCCACAACTATTTCCCACTGTATTCTAACCTCTTTTGAATTCCTGATGTTTCTTAGGACCCCCCAAACCTCAGCACTAGACCCCGGACATTGTAATACGCCTAACGGAATACCCACTTCCCCCCAGACCCATCTAGCTCTATGACACCTGAATAAAATATGATTTGTATCTTCATCTTCGGACGTGCATGTACCGCATAACGCACTATCCACAATACCCCGCTTTCTCAAATTAACCCTGGATAGAATTGCATCGTTCTCCACCAGCCAAAAGAACACTTTCACTCTGGAAGGAACGCTGATACTCCAAATCAGCTCCGTAGTCTTGTTTCTAATACCTCCATCATTAAGCCTTTTGTATAAGGAGGAAACTGTGAATTTACCATTGCCCTCCAACGTCCACCATCTCTCGTCTTCCGCCTGTTGGGTGTAGTTTCCTTCTATCCGAATGAAATTATTAAGCAATTGCAATTGAACGATCTCTTCTTGGTCCAGTGTATCCTTGACCTCCAATCTCAATTTGGAGTTCTTCCAGACGTCGAAGACCAACGAGTCTTTGTTCAGAGCTGCCTCCGCCGCTGCCGGGAAGAGGCTCATGAGAGAGTTCGAACCACACCACTTGTCTTTCCAGAATCTCGTTTTCCTGCCATCTTTTATCCTACAAAGAGTGTTGTTGTGGTAAAGCTCTCCCGTTCTGTAGACCCCTTTCCAAAAGAAAGATTTCCTACTATGGATGCTCTTCCCCCCAAATCTGAATCTCTTCCTCGTCCGGTAATTAGTCAGAGACTTGCACCACCAATTATTCCGCTGAAAATCAATCTTCCACCACCATTTACTTAGTAACGCCCTGTTCATGTCTCTGAGGTTAATAATACCCAGGCCTCCGAACTCCTTCCTTTTGCAAATCCTCCCCCAGCTAACGAGAGGTATCCCTTTCCCCCCCTCGTTGGTTCCTTTCCATAGAAATCTCCTTCTCAATCTGTTTATCTTGTGGATTACCCATACCGGTAATTCAAAAACAGACATTAGGTAAATGGGGATACTGTTGATAACTGCGTTCAGCAAAGTGATCCTCCCTCCTAACGTCAGGAATTTGCCTTTCCACCCTTGCAGTCTTTTCTCGATCCTATCAATAAGAGTTTGCCAATCTTTCTTAGTAAGCCTCCCTGGCCTGATTGGGATCCCGAGATACGTAAACGGGTATTCTCCCATCTTGCAACCTAACATCTGTTGGATCATATGGATTGGGGTGGAGCAGCGTTCACTCAATTGGATAATGCAGCTTTTGTTGAAATTGACCTTCATTCCAGACCAAGCCTCGAAGCACCTCAAAACAGATCCCATCCCAATGATATCCTCCTTAAACGACGACCCAAACAGAAGCGTGTCGTCCGCATATCGCAGGATAGAGATCTTTTCTGACACTCCCCTGATGTCAATCCCGAAGTGATTCCTCTCCCTGTTCCCGTATGCAATCATCTCTGGTAGACCGTCAGCAACTATAGCAAATAACAACGAGGACAGAGGATCCCCTTGTCATAGCCCTCTCTTGCATTTGATCTCTTTACCCTGAGTACCGTTAACAATGATGGATGATTTACCCCCTCTGATGCAATAAAATATCCACTTTCTCCACCTTTCTCCAAAACCTTTAAGGATTAGCGCTTCGTCCACTGAGTCCCACTCGACTGAGTCGTAAGCCTTTTGGAAGTCCACTTTAAAGAGGAACCCGTCCGTTTTATCTTTGTTTGCTCTGAAGACAGTTTCATGGGCCGATGCTACGCTATCCATGATGTCTCTTCCTTTAATGAAGCCGCTTTGAGACTGCCCAATAATCTCATTAAGTAGAGGTCCCAACCTGTTAGCCAATACCTTGGTGATGATTTTAAAGGACCCGTTCAGAAGGCTGATTGGTCTGAAATCCCCAGCCTCTTTAACCTCAGCCTGCTTAGGGATCAACACAATGTTCGCATAGTTGAGGCGATCTAAATTTGTTTCCCCCTTGTGAAAATCCCAGACTATTCGCATGAAGTCCCCCTTGATGATATTCCAATAGATGTTGTAGAAGAAGATTGGGAGTCCGTCAGGTCCCGGAGCTTTATCTGATCCTAGACTTTTGATAGCGGAGATAACCTCCTCTTCCGTGAAGATGCTTTCGATCTTATCTGAACCATTAATCCTAGAATCCAGCCACATATTCTGATTCATAGAACACCTATGTTCTCTGTTTTTACCCAATAGGTCCTTGAATTTATCGTGTAGATGTTGTTTAATTCTATCTTCATTCTCGCACCACTCACCATCTATCTTAAGCCCAGAGATATGATTTTTACGCCTACGACCATTAGCCATCTTATGGAAGAATTTAGTGTTGGCGTCTCCTTCCAACAACCACTGGATTCTTGAGCGTTGCTTCCAATAATATTCCTCCATCTTCCCAATGTGTAGAATGTCTTGTCTACTCTTCCGCAGCTCCTCTAATTCAGTCTCTATAAGATCTCTTTCCTCCTCTATGATTTCTAAATGCTCGATTCTCTCTCCTAATTCATCTTTTAGTCTCTGATTCTGCCCAAATTCCATCCTCGCCCAGTGTTTCAATTTCGACCGTAATCTCCTGGTCTTTTGGATCCAGCATCCCACCGCCGAATCTGGCGAGGTAGGCGCATTCCAGCTTTCTTCAATAATCCTCTTAGAATCTTCACACAATGTCCATGACTTCTCAAACCGAAATTGATATGATTTCCTCCTTTCCCCTTCCCTACTGTCCAGAGCTAACGGAGTGTGGTCAGAGGTAAATCTAACCAACGCTTTGGCTTTGGCCAATGGGCAGGCATCTTCCCATTCTGAGGAAACTAATATTCTATCTAGTTTCGCCAGAGTTGGGACCGCTTGTAAATTTGACCAGGTGAATTTCCTATTCGGTGGATTGATTTCCACCAGCTCTAGATCATCGACCAAGGCGTTGAATTGTTCCCTGTCCCCCCTCGGAGCACCTCTTCCAAGGTGCTCGAACTGAAATCTAGTAATATTGAAATCTCCACCTAGAACCCACGGACCCTTACACCTTCCTCTAATATTCCTAATCTCGTCCCAAAACAGGTTTCTTCGGGCGGACTCATAGGGTCCGTAGATTGTAGTGACGGTCTGAATCCAACTGTCAACTCGTCTTCTAATAGTGATCGTGATTGAGAATTCTCCCCAAATTTCGTCTATAATCTCGAACACTGTAGGATCTATTCCTATTGCTATGCCCCCCGAAAATCCTTTCGACGGCTTAAATCTCCAGTCGAAATTTCCTATACCTTTAATGCCTTGAAACTCAACTATATTAGGTGATTCAACCCTAGTTTCCTGAAAAACGCAAATGGACGGCCTGTATCAAATGATAGTATCACTAATAAGCCTCTTTTTGGATTTCTGCCTCATCCCCCTCACATTCCAAAAAATGTAATACATTAAAAAAAATAATAAAACCTCTAATCCCTAAACCCTAGGACTCCATGCCCGCGATTATTCTATGTGTCGTGGTCTATCCCCTCTAATAATATTGACATGAGCCAATTGCTCGTCTCTGGTGGACCCCATGGCTAGACCGTACAGACTAGCAAAATAAATAAGCGAATCATCATTCAAAAGATCTAATACTGAAAAAAGACTGTTAGGAGTACCTTGACATGCAGAGGTTAGCTCCTTAGTCTTTGCCGCTGCTCTAATCAGATCTTCTTCTCTTGGACCACTCGATCCCCATTTATCTAACTGCCTCTTGCTCTTTCGCTGTGGATCTGCATTGTATTTGACACCACTCCCCACCTCACCTCCAGCTAATTCTCTCACTTGTTGTGCCCATTTCTCATGCTCCGAGTCATACGTGCTTCCGCCGCTATGAATACCATCCAAAGCCCCTATCATGCCATTGATTTGATCTGAGTCGCGCTCGTCGTGGCTTAGCTCTGCGGACTGTTCCGGATCAGCTAATACGACCACACTATCCTCTTTGAGATCTGCCGTAATCGTCAGTTGGCCATTAACGTTCTCTCCGACTTCTTCTTCACCCATGGCAGCAACCAAATTTGTATCAGCCATAATAGTTGAAAAATCCTGAGGCCCATCATCTTTGAAGCCCAGCCCAATATCCCCTTCATCAGTGACTGGATCGTTGAGCAACGCTGGCACAATACTGAGCAAATCTCGCGGCCCAAGCCCATTCGATCGGCCCACATCATCTACCGCCTTCTCCTCCTCTTTTCGAATTCTCGCGCTAAACCCACCCTCCCGAACGAAAGCTTCTATAGCCTGTTGGATCGTAGCTTGAAGCTGGTCCTTCGGCAGTAGCGCTAAATCAGGGACCTCGTACGAAGACTTCTTTGTCATCTCGTTACCCACGCTCGACCCCACTTTCAAAATTCCTGGCATAGGGGTCCTTCTAGCTTCGCTTTCAATCCTATCATCTTGATGACCCATCCCGTCGCACCGCTTAGGGACCTTCTGCCACATCGCCGTCACCCTATTTCCTGCTAGGCGTACATCTCTCTGGCTACTGGCCTTGAGATTTGACCCGTATTGATCCCCTATCCTGAACTTATCCTTGAGATCAGATGAACGGCCATGATCTAGAGTTGTAGGATCCAACGGACGAGCGTCATCGTCCACCTTCGAACTGAGATGATCCCCATCAGTTTTTCGATCATCTGAGACTTCCTCTTCCTCCCTCGTTGACACTTTCGCAAAAGACACGTTCTTCTTCTTCTCCACGATGACCTTAACCTCGTAGAACTCCCCTTCGAACTCTGCCTGAATCATCGACGGAATGTCGAAAAAATTCTCGCAGCCAACTCTAATTCGCGCGAATTCTCTCCTCTCTTGAGTAATTGTAGCTCTATCAACCTCCTGGAGAAATCCAAAAGCTCGAATTAGATTCTGAAATTCCGAACGAAGCCAGCAGTGTAGGGGGAAGTTGTAAAGACGAATCCATATAGACGGCAGCGCATTCGCTTCCAAAGCTCCGAACTTTCGCGACCATTGAGAGAAGGTGATATAGTAATCGTCGGAGCCCATGCCTTTCTTGCCAAGCACTTCGTTCAGCCTCTCCTCGTCGTGGCAATGAACGAAGAATGTGTTGAAGTTCATCCGCTGCACCCTCCATTGCAGTGCGGCGTTCGGAGTAATGTTGGCATAGAGTAAACGCTCGATCTCCTCCGCCAATGGGTTACCACTTTGCACCCTGATAATGCTGCACATCCGAAATCGCCGCTCGAGCTCTGCCATGAGCGGAGTTGGAGCAATGAGCGCCTTCACCAAAGTTCTCCCGCCAGCGAAGCTTTCTTCAGTTTTGCTGCTGTGTGTATTGGCCGAAGCTCCTCTTCTAGGGACGTTGGGCGTTGGAGTCGGAGCCCTCTTCAGGTTCGGACAGTCGCGAGAGATATGACCCGATCGACGGCAGGCGTAGCAGAACCAATCTTTGGTACAATGCGACAGCGTGTGGCCCCACTGAGCGCACTTATGGCATCGCTGACCCTCTCCCTCCGACGGCGACTTAATCCTCGACTGCCTCTTGTTGTCTTTGATGGCCTTACGAGCGCGAACCAGCACCCATTCCCCGTCTTGATCCTTTTTGGTGATAGTCGGCGAGCTTGCTCTAGCAGAGAAGCTTGATGGAGACTCCTTCCGTTCTGCCCCTTTGACAGCTTCGAGATAGGACATTTGTTTACGGTGTCGGAGTTCCCTATCGTCCTCTCTATCCTTCGATTCATCTCTAAATGAAGATCCTCTGCCTCGTTGCGCCTCACTGTTGAACATCTCACTCTTCTTCCCTCTATGGGACTCTCTGTGTGGAATGCGACCTCTCGATCTATTCGAGAGTTCGTACTCCCGGCGTTCCTCTTCTCTTCTCCTCTCACTCCTTTCGGATGCCTCCTCCCTTCTGCGCTTCGCCATGAGCCTGTCAGCCTCAGAGACTGCTAGCTGAAGGTGACGGTTGTGGGTTTCTGAGTGGTGGGCGCCCTTGTGAGAAGGATGGCTTCGTGAAGCTGTAGCTCCTCTATCGCTGTGGAACTCTCTCTCGTTTCTAACCTTTCTCTCTTGGAACTCTCTCTCGTTTCTCATCTTTCTCTGATATCGATATGTATCAAAAAAACAAAAAAAATAATTATTGTTGTTGTTTCAACTATATATGATTGCTCCAATATTTTGGCAGTAATGGTAGAAAAGCATTGATGCATTCAAGGGGAAAAAACTTACAAGCAAGGGTAACGAGAGTGTGGTTTTTTTAAGATTTTCAAGAAAATTAAGAATGAATACATGTTGATTATTAGCTTAGAGCATCCACAATCGTGTGCTATTTATGCATAAAATATATTTTATTGCAAACAACGAGCTGCAGTCGTTTGCTATTTATGCATTTTATGCATAAATTGCTACAATAGATTGCTATATACGGCACAAGATATAGCTATATGCATAATATACGAGACGAAACTTGATGTTGCGTCTGACGAAAAAGAATAATTTTTTAATTGGTTAGACGCAATTTGAAGTTGCGTCTGACGACTTATTAAATAATTTTTTTTAATGAAAACTCAAATAAACTCCAGAGTCCCGGGCCTCCTTGGACGCAACATGATGTTGCGTCCGACGGAGGGGCCCACAATTAAAAAAAAAAAAACTTAAATAACGTTTTTAATTAATAAAAAAATTATAAAAAATCATAAAAATACGTCCGACGCAACTTGAAGTTCCGTCTGATTTTTTTATATATTAAATTGGTAAAATATATCAATCGACGACTACAGCGAATTTGTCAAATGCTAGCTATATGCATTTATCCATATATGTATTTTTTAAACAAGGACGACTATGGATGCTCTTACAGGCGTTAATGCGGAAAACAAATTAGGACAGCATTAAAGATTATGTGCGACAAGCATTTGTATATGCCTTCTATTATTCTTCTTGAATCCTTTATTTTTCAATAACTATTTTGGCAAGCGGGTGCGATGTGCATACTGCTTCTCTAAAAAATATACTCATTATGCGTTTATAATTGTCCTAGAATTATTTTCTGCATTTTCGAATGCAATAAAACTCAAGTTTTTAACTTGAGAAGGGAAGTTAGTCGGTTTTACCACCTAAACAGAGAAGAAGAAGTTCAAATGAAATTATTCATTTTACCATAATTGTACTAGAGAGTTCCTTGCATAATTCATTTTACCGTATTCTCCTACTGTAAGGGCAGACCTCCATCTTGAGGCTGGTGAAACGGCCGTCTCAGTTCCCCAATTTTTTTGTAATTTTATGAGCCTAAAAATTATATTTTCCTTATAAATATAGGTACGGAGTAAAAAAAATTATATTGTTATTAGGAGCCTTCAAAAATAATTATTTGGGCCTTTCGCCTCGGCCTCCCGGAAACTCTGACCGGCCCTGACTATTGTTTATATGCAGCAGACACGAATTTGAAAACACCGACGAACTCATTACACCATGTACACAAAGTAAAAGATATATATAATGAAAAATGTCCGGATCCAAATCCAAATTAATTATATATATTATACGGACACCACTAAGAAACATGGACAGAGAGAGTCAGACGCCGAAGCGTTTGGCGACCGAAGCGCGTGCGGTCGTTTCCTCACATGCACAATTAATTTACTACTATTAACGTACGTGGAGTATCTTTTACGCAGACATTAGCAACTCAGTTAAATCCATAAACAACACCCCATCCCAATCCCGATAAAAACACAAGACACAACCCCACGTATCACTCTCACTCACGAACCCTAATTTTCCCTAATTAAAAACCCTAATCGCATTATTAAATTAGATGAAGATGACTACTTTTTCACTTGCAAGCAACATCCAACTATACATGGTCGGTCTCTTAATCTGGAATTCCCCCCCCCCCCCCCCCCCCGCGCGATCTTCTCTCCCTACTTATACAAACCCTAACCCCCTAGCCTTTACATTTGAGCTTTAATTGATAAGTAAGCACTAATTAATCCAAGTATTCTATTAGTTAGAGCTCCATGGATAGCTTGAACGTGAACTCTCACCATGAATCACTTAAGAGGCCAAGGTGGGACCCACTGTTCTACAATACAAGACTAGTCATGAGACCATCTTCTCTCAATCCATCTTCTTCTTCCTCTTCTCAAACTACTTGAGGTGGGATAAAAATGACCCGGCACCCCCAGCCGACGGTAGGCCCTCGATGACCCGGGATCAAGCCAAGTCCAGGGTTGCTTCCTCTCGAAAGCACGTCGTCCCGGCCCTGGGCCGCTATGGCGTCGGGACCGAGCCGATAATCAAACCCCCATGAACCCTGCCGCCTCATCCCGGCAACCCGTACCGGCCTTCGGCCTCCGAGCCTCGACGGTCCCACAGGCCTCCCATCAACCTAGTACGAGATAAAGATGACCAGGTGTTAAACTCAAACATAAAGCAAAAGACCAAATAGTAGAGAGTAGCAACACAATAGCAAGGGAGAAAGTGCTCAGTTATTTTTTATCAATGCTCTGTATTTTATTTAATCGGATACAAGCTTTAAATAGGCTGAAGAAGAGAAACAAAAAACACTAGAATTTGGGAGAAGCCCACTCCTATTTACTTGGTCCTTACTCCTACCAATAAGCATAGCCATACAATTCAAAAGTGAACGTTAGTTTTGAATCAAACTCCAACACTCCCCCTTGATTCAAAATCTACTACACCAAGAAGCTTTCTGAATTTGAAAAACTTCTCGTAAGATAGTGCTTTAGTAAATCCATCGGCAATTTGATCATTTGTAGGACAGAACTTCAGTTCAACGACTCCTTTTGTAACAGCTTCACGTATGAAATGGTAACGGAGCTCAATATGCTTTGTTCTGCCATGGAAGGACGGATTCTTTGCCATACATATTGCCGCCTTGTTGTCGCAGTATACAAGTGTTGGAGATGTCTGAATCTCGAACAAATCCTCCATGATTCTTCTCATCCACATAGCTTGACAGACAGTAGATGTCGCAGCAACATACTCAGCTTCTGAAGACGATAAGGCGGTACTTTCTTGATTCTTTGACATCCATGAAACCGCACCCGAACCAAGGTTGAAAATGAATCCACTTGTACTCTTCCGGTCGTCTAAGGAACCTGCCCAATCACTGTCAGTAAAACCAACTAAATTAAAATGAGAGGAAGGATGATACCAAATCCCATAGTTCGTGGTTGCTCGAACGTAGCGAATAATACGTTTTGCTGCTCCAAGATGATGTTTGGAAGGATTATGCATGAACCTTGATATCAGACTTACTGCAAACACAATGTCAGGACGAGAATGAGTTAAGAACATTAATCCACCAACAAGCCCTCTAAAGTATTTTTCATCAGCTTTCTTTGTGCCATCTTCTAGAACCAGCTTCTCATTTGCATTCATTGGGGTTGAACATCCTTTACAATTTTGCATCTGAATTTTATTGAGAAGGTTGAAAGCATACCTCTCTTGAGAAATAAAAATACCATCTGATGTTTGTTGGACCTGAAGACCAAGAAAATGTTGCAACAATCCAAGATCTGACATTTCAAATTCAGTCATCATAATGGTCCTAAAGTTTTCAATAAGAGATAGAGAAGAACCCGTGTAGATTATGTCATCCACATATACACAAACAATAAGTATTTTATCTTTACCTTGTGTCTTCACATATAGTGTAGGTTCATTATCACTTCTATGAAATCCATGTTTAAGAAGATAAGAGTCAAGACGACTATACCATGCCCGTGGTGCTTGTTTCAGTCCGTATAGTGCCTTCTCCATTCCTTTGACCACAAATCCTTGTGGCTGCTCAACATATACATCCTCATTCAAATATCCATTTAGAAATGCAGATTTAACATCAAATTGAAAAACATCCCATCTTTTTTGAGCTGCAAAAGCTAAAATTAGTCTAACAGTTTCTAAACGAGCAACAGGTGAAAAAGTTTCATAAAAATCTACACTGTAGACTTGCACATACCCTTTAGCAACTAAACGTGCTTTATACCTTTTAACATTACCTTCTCCGTCATATTTTATCTTGTACACCCATTTTACCCCGATTGCATCTTTTCCAGGGGGCAAATCTGTCAACTCCCATGTTTGGTTCTTTTCAATTGCGGTAATTTCTTCTTTCATGGAAGTCTCCCATTCTTCTTTTCCATATGCTTCTTCATAGCAAATTGGCTCTGCAACCATTAAAGCAAATCGTCATGATGCATAAATCTCTGACAAGGATTTTACCTTTCTTGGAGGACTTTCTTCATCAGAAGGTGGAGAACTTCTATTTATAGGAGAAGTACTTGTTGGAGCTGCAGATGTAGATGCGATCGATGTCGAAGATGTTGGAGGACTTCTATTTATAGGAGAAGCACTTGCTGATGGAGATGCGATCGATGTCGAAGATGTTGGTTGAGTCACAACTTCTTCATTTGAAGGATGTGGTATGGATGAGTTTTGCCCTTCACCAATCTTCTGAACCTATTGGCTATCATTCCACATCCAACTAGCATTTTCATCAAATATCACATCTCTACTAATAATCAACTTCTTGGTTATCGGATTATATAATCGATAAGCTTTTGATTCACTACTATAGCCAAGAAGAATGCATTTTTCACTTTTATCATCTAACTTTCTACGAATTTGAGGGTGAACAAATGCATAAGCAATACAACCAAATACCTTGAGATGACTTACTCCTGGTTTTCTTCCAAACCATGCTTCATATGGTGTCATTTTTTGTACAGCTTTTGTTGGCGAGCGATTTAGAAGATATACTAAAGTTGCTACAGCTTCCGCCCAAAAATCATTAGGAAGACTCTTTTCTTTCATCATGCTCCGAGCCATCTCTACAATGGTTCTGTTCTTTCTCTCGGCGACTCCATTTTGTCCAGGTGTGTACTTCACTGTAAGCTGCCTGCATATACCATTTTTCTTACAAAAAATGTTAAACTCAGTTGATAAAAATTCTCCCCTTCTATTAGTTCTGAGGATTTTTATAGCATGTCCACTTTGATTTTCAACTAATGCCTTGAACTCTTGAAACTTAGCAAATGCTTCAGACTTTTTTGTTAAAAAATATACCCAACTCATTCGAGAAAAATCATCAATAAGGAGCAAAAAATATCTTTTCTTATTTAATGATAAAGTATGCATTGGACCACAAATGTCAGCATGAATAAGTTCTAAAGGATTAGTAGATCTCCATGATTTTACGACAGGAAAAGATGAACGATGTTGTTTTCCATAAACACAACCTTCAAAAACATTATTAACACATTCAATTCCTTGTAAGCCTAGAACCATCTGTTTTTGACTTAACAACTTTAATCCATTGAAATATAAATGTCCATAACGCAAATGCCATAACAGAGATTCATTCTTCACATTAGAGACTAAAGCATAATCATCAAGACATGAAATTTCAAGAGGAAACATTTTGTTCTCAGCCATATGAATCTTTAACGTAGGTATATCTGAATTTTTAGACATAATCAAGCATATATTATCTTTGAAAGTAATTGAATAACCCTTTGCAATCAATTGACCAACACTTATTAAATTATGGGCAAGGCTAGGAATATAAAAAACATCATTGATTATTTTTTCCATACTTGACTTTGTTTTTACTGCAACCGTTCCTTTACCTTCAATTTGCATAACTGCATTATTTCCCAGCCTAACTTGTGTCTTGACAGATTCATCCAAATCACAAAAGAGTTTTTTGTCCCCTGTCATATGGTTACTACATCCACTATCTAGAAACCAAACATTACTTCTATTTCTTTCAGAATTAAAACAAGTCATAAAGAGATTACCATCTTCTTTACCTTCATCACCTCTCTTTTCTGTGTAGTTCACTTGTTGTTTGGCTTTGGCATAGCAATAAGCTTCAGTGTGCCCAAACCTTTTGCAAAAATAACATTGTTTTCCCTTGTGGCTTTGGTGATGATTGCCCCTATCATTGTTGCCTCCTCTTTGATTGTTCCAATCAGATCGTCCTTGATTGCCTCTATCACTGTTCCATTCAGATCTTCCTCTGCCTCTACCTTTGTTATGTCCTCGATAGACACCTCTTCCAAATCCTCTTCCTTGATGTGTTCCTGTAGGCTTGATTGTGTTTTCAACTCTTGTTTGAAATGCACTTTCAGCGCTCTTTTCTGCAGTCCTATTTAATCTTTGTTCATGGGCTAGAAGAGAACTTGTTAGTGCACTAAAAGAATAAGTAGATAAATCCTTTGATTCCTCTATTGCAGCTACTACATGATCAAATTTAGGAACAAGAGTTCTCAAAACCTTCTCTACTACTTTGTTATCATTAAGTTCTTTGCCAAGAGTTCTTAACTGATTAACAATAGTAGAAGCTTTGGTACAATAATCGTCGATTGTGTCAGTATCTTTCATACAAAGATTTTCAAAATCACTTCTAAGAGTTTGTAATTTGACAGACTTTACCTTGCCATCACCTTCATATTGTTGCTTCAAAATTCTCCATGCATCGTTTGACTTCAGAGCATTAACAATTCTTGGAAAGATGGAGTCATTCACCGCTTGTTGCAATATGAGTAGGGCCTTCGCATCTTTTTTACGAAGATCCTTCATTTCTGCTGCCTTATCCGTCTCTGCAAAACCATTCTCAACAAGCTCCCAAAGATCTTGTGAAATGAAAAGAGTTCTCATCTTGATACTCCAAAAACCATAATTTCACCATTAAAGACAGGAATCAAAGTTTGTGAAAGATTGAGGCCATTTCCAATATTCATTTTTAAACCAAAAAATAACTTCAAACAAACAACAGGTGTACAAAAAATAAATGTATCTTTTCTCCAAAAAAATAACTTACTAGAGTATCATGCGTCAAACCTTCAAATGCAACGGTAGCAAGCTTCCTACAATGAAGATTTGCTCCCAGCTTCAAACGAACCCAAGCTCTGATACCAATATGTTAAACTCAAACATAAAGCAAAAGACCAAATAGCAGAGAGTAGCAACACAATAGCAAGGGAGAAAGTGCTCAGTTATATTTTATCAATGCTCTGTATTTGATTTAATCGGATACAAGCTTTAAATAGGCTGAAGAAGAGAAACAAAAAACACTAGAATTTGGGAGAAGCCCACTCCTATTTACTTGGTCCTTACTCCTACCAATAAGCATAGCCATACAATTCAAAAGTGAACGTTAATTTTGAATCAAACTCCAACACCAGGCACCGCCTGGGCCATCCGATTCTCCCAGAAGCACAGGAACCACACGATCTGCCACGTCAGCCCCAAAATCGCCTAGGGTTTTGCCACATCAGCCCTAAACCGCCCGGGGTGCTGCCACGTCTGCCCTAAACCTCTTGGGCCTCCTGCCACGTCAGGCCCACGGGCTTTCGGGTCCAGACCCGGCCCCCAAACGGGTCCGAACCCGGTTGGGTTTGTCTATAAATACAAGGCCCTCTCCCACCTTTAAAGGTAATCAATCTTTCTCCCACTAAAATCCCTAGTAACTGTTACTCTCACAGCAACTAACTAGATCGTCGGAGGGTCTGCCACCGGGACCAACCCCGGTGTTCCTAGGCCGTCTGTAGGGACACGAGACGGAGCATCCGGATCCGAGCCGAGCCTCTGGTGCCGAGCCGAATCTCTGGCGTACCGTTCAGCACCGCATCCTTCCACCAATACAAATCGAGTAGGAATTCACACTTGGTGCATCCACACCCCCCCCAAAACAAACCGCATCAGGTTGATGCCGTCTGTGGAAAATCACGTTTCAGTGCAGACGACAGCCCGAGCTTCGCCATCAGCGGTCTCCCCTCGACCCGCGCTCCTATGGCTCCCAAGGCCAGGAGAGCAGTTACTTCCATCCTCCGCCCGAACGGGATTCCTCTTCAGGACGTCCTCAGCAGCATACACAGATCCAACAATCCGGGGCCGAACCCCGGGCCCCAACCAAACGCACAGCATCCCGCCACTTCCGACCTTCATCGGATCATCCAGAACCGAAGGGCTAGTCAGGCTAGGGGAGGGGCCGCTTCCAACTCGGCCCCGAACCGCTCCAGGCTCGCGCCCGAGGGAAGGCCATCAGCCCTCAACTGCATCGGCCGAAGACCGACTGCACAACCCGACCCTATTGACCATGGTGCGGTCACGAGGGCCGAGTTCCACAGCTTTCGGGACGAAATCATGGAGGCTATTCACGGAGCGCCAAGGACTGCGACGCTCAATCAACCCCGTCAAATGGACGAGGGGAGGAGCTACACTCATGACCCAACCCCTCCCCCTGAGCGCACGGACGAGGTACTCCGATGCCTCCTAGAGATGGAGAATCGTATCGAACGCATCGGCGACGGAAATCCGAACCCCGGGCTAGGCCGAAGGCCTACCCGACCGCCATTTTCTGTTACCATCTTAGAAGCGGAAATTCCCCGGAATTTCTGGCTTCCACAGTTCGAGAATTACAACGGCGAGGGTGATCCAGCTGATCACATGGAGGGCTTCAAGAACCTCATGATGATTCACAGCGCTTCGGATCCCCTACTGTGCCGCATGTTCCCAGCTACCCTCCGGGGTCCGGCCAGGGAATGGTTCTCCAAGCTCTCCCCAGGCTCGATCTTCTCATTCGACCAGCTGAAAGCCAACTTTTTGGCCCACTTCGTCACCAGCAGGAAGGCTTGACCTCCGGCAGAAGGAGGGGGAGTCGCTCTGTGACTTCGTCAAGAGGTTCACTGCCGAGGTGAGATCCGTCTCCGCCCTCGACGCCGGGGTCGCCTCGGCCGCCTTCCGGCACAATGTCCAGCACAACCAGCTGAAGGTCTCCTTGGCGAAGAAGCCCCCTCTGGACTTTCCCGACCTTCTTAACCGAGTCGAGAAGTACATACGAGCTGAAGAATCTCTAAACCCGGAGGGCAGTAAAGAAGCTGCAAGGAAAGGCAAACACAGGATCGACGAGACCGAACCTGCCAGAAAAGCGGCAAAGGAAGGGGTCGGCATGAAGAGGGTACCCCCGGTCCCTCGCTTCGAGAGATACACACCCTTGATGCAGAACGTGTCCGCCATCCTCTTAGAGATTAAGGACAAGGGTCTTGTCCGACTACCTCCCCGACTGAGCAACTACAAGAAGCGAGACCAGCGCTTCTACTGCCACTTCCATAGGAATCATGGGCACGAAACTGACCAGTGTCGGGCCCTAAAAGACGAAATCGAGGTGCTCATCTCCCGAGGGTACCTCCGCGAGTTCACAAGAGAAAGCCCGCGGGATCGGAAGGATACGAGGAACCGGAGGCCTTCGCCTCCCGCCCTTACTCCAAGCCGCCACCTGGAGCGGGATCCCGAGCCCAATGGGGTCGAAAGGCAGGCCATTTTGCATTGCGTCCACGGAGGACCAATGGGAGGGGAATCTAATACTTCCCAAAAGGCATTTGTGTAGGAGGTAAATGCTGTCCAAGATCTCCCTTCGCCCCGAGTACAACTGCTCCCTGTCTCCTTCTCCGAAGAGGATCTCGAGGGCATCTGCCTCCCTCATTGCGATGCCCTTATCATCAATCTTGACATGGCGAATTTTGAAGTTCGCCGGATCCTCGTCGACAATGGCAGCTCGGTAAACATCCTATTTCTTGAAGCCTTCGAGAATCTCAAATTGCCCCGAGACAAGCTCAAGCCGGCCGGATACACCTTGCATGGGTTCTCCGGCGTCCCCGTTGTAATAGAAGGGATCGTGACTCTTGATGTCACCGCGGGCTCGGCTCCCATCTGACGGACCGAGTCTATGGACTTCATGGTGGTGAACATCAAGGCAGCGTACAATGCCATACTTGGTTGACCCGGGCTCTGCTCCCTTCAAACGGTACCGTCGGCCTACCACTTGAAATTAAAATTCCCCACCAAGAAAGGTGTCAGTGTCGTCCGAGGTAACCAAGAGGCGGCGCGGTCCTGCTACATGACCGCCGTCGGAGGGGACGTCTTCCCCCTCGATGCCGTTGAGCTCGGGTCCGAGGGACGGTTTCGACCCCGAACCAGCCGATGAGCTGCAGGAAGTCCCGTTCGGGGCGGCAGACGAGTCGAAGTGGTTCCGAGTGAGCCGCTCGCTCTCCAAAGATTTGAAGTCGAACATAATCAACTGCATCTGCCGCAACGTCGACCTCTTCGCCTGGAAGCCCTTCGACATGCCCAGGATATCCGAAGACCTGATCAGGCATAGGCTGAGCGTCAATTCGGACTCCAAGTCGGTCGCTCAGAAGTGGTGCAAATTCGCCCCAGAAAGGCAGCAAGCAGTAAAAATGGAGGTGGACAAACTCTTGTCCGCCCGATTCATTCAGGAGGTCAGCTATCCCAAGTGACTGGCAAACGTCGTCATGGTTAAAAAGGCGATCGGGGGTTGGCGGCTCTGTATAGACTTCATGGACCTGAACAAGGCATGCCCGAAAGATCCTTTCCCCCTTCCCAGCATCGATGCCTTGATCGACGTGACTTCGGGACACGAGCTGCTGTCCTTCATGGATGCCTTTTCAGGGTACAATCAGATCCAGATGTTCCTGCCGGACATTGCAAAAATCTCGTTCGTCACCGACCAGGGCCTCTTCTGTTACCGCATTATGCCCTTCGGGCTGAAGAACGCCGGAGCCACCTACCAACGGCTCGTAAACCGGATCTTCAAAGACTTGATTGGTTGCAACATGGAGGTTTATGTCGATGGCATGCTTGTCAAGAGCCGAGAAGGACCAGACCATAACGCCGACCTCGAGGAAGCCTTCGGAATCCTCCGAATTCACAACATGAGGCTCAACCCTGCCAAGTGCGCATTCGGTGTCTCCTCCGAAAAATTTCTGGGGTTCGTCGTCAGCCAACGCGGCATCGAGGCGAACCCAGAGAAGATCCAAGCCATAATAGACATGGCCCCGCCCCGGAATGTCAAGGAGGTTCAGAGGTTCACGGGAAGGTTGGCGGCCATCGGTCGCTTCCTCTCCAAGTTAGGGGAGAAATATCTCCCCTTCTTCAAAGCTCTACGTGGGAAAGGGGGCTTCGAGTGGGGGGCCCATCAACAAGAGGCCTTCGAACAGCTGAAGCAGTACCTCACCAACCCTCCTCTTCTCAGCAAACTCGAGCAGGGCGAACTGCTGTGGCTCTACCTATCTGCCTCGGATAGCACCCTCAGCGCGGTCCTAGTTCGGGAAGAGGATGAGGTTCAGAGGCTATTATACTATGTGAGCAAGGTCCTACTCCCCGCCGAGACGAGGTACGCAAAGATAGAGAAAATGGCCTATGCTCTGGTCATGGCAGCTCGGAAGCTCCGCCTTACTTCCAAGCTCACTCCATCCAAGTACTGACTGACCAGCCGTTGAAAACCGTCCTCCACAAGCCAGAGAACTCCGGCCGCTTGGTCAAGTGGTCGATCAAGCTGAGTCAATACGACATCGGCTATCAGCCGAGGACGGCAATCAAGGGACAGACCTTCGCCGAGTTCATCACCGAATGCACCATTTCTGAGCAACCGAGCATCGAAAGTTCGGATCCAACCTGGGAAGTCTATATCGACGGATATTCCCTTGAATCTGGGAGTGGTGCTGGGATCATCCTCCGAGGCCCCGACCAATTCCTCCTTCAATACTCTCTCCACCTCAACTTTCCGGCCTCCAACAACGAGGCGGAATACGAGGCCATGATCGCCGGACTGACCCTGGCACACCGAGCAGGTGCAAAACAAATCCGGGCCTTCAGCGATTCTTAGCTCGTGGTCAATCAGATCACCGGAGAATACGAGGCCCGCGACGAACAGATGATAAGGTACCTGGCCGTGGTCCGATGAATCCTAGCATCCTTTTGCTGCTCCACGGTCGTAAGGGTCCCAAGGGGGCAGAACGCCTAGGCGGACACATTATCGAAACTCGCTTCTTCCTCCTTCGAGGGCCTCGACCAAACAGTACTTATCGAAGTCCTCTTAAAGCCAAGCATCAATGACCAAGAACAAGAGGCAATGTGCGTATAGGACGATGCCAGCCCGAATGACTGGACCACCCCCATTCGAAGATTCTTAATCAACGCCGAGCTTCCTGAAGATCGGGTCGAGGCAAGAAGGGTCAGGATCCGAACAGAAAGGTTCGTCATGATCGACGACATCTTCTTCAAACGCTTGTACACACAGACAGAAGGGAAACCATACCTCCGCTGCCTCGCCAGTGACGAAGCTAGCTACGCACTGAGAAAGCTTCATGAGGGGATCGGCGGATGCCATATGGGAAGCAGGTCACTTGCTCGAAAGGCCCTGAATCAGGGATACTATTGGCCAACAATGCTGCAAGACTCCTAAGACCTAGTTAAGAGGTGTGGCCCGTGCCAGAGATTTTCCCCAATCAAGAGGCTGCCTCAAGCCAACCTCCGATCCCTGGCCAGTCCGACGCCATTCGCCATGTAGGGCATGGACCTGGTGGGCCCCTTTCCCGTAGCCACCGGACAGAGGAAGTTTTTGATAGTCGCCATCGACTATTTCACGAAATGGCTCGAGGGCGAGCCACTGTCCAGCATCAACGAGCGCCAAACCCAATAGTTCTTCTGGAAAAACATCATTTGCCGGTTCGGAATCCCTCAGGTCCTCATCACGGACAACGGGACCCAATTCGCAGGCCAAAACTTCCGAAGGTTCTGCGTAGACATCGGTGTCCAGCAACGTTTCTCTGCTATATGCCACCCTCAGTCCAACGGCCAAGCGGAGAATGCGAATAGACAGATCCTCGACGGCCTTAAGAAGCACCTCGACAGTTCCTCCAAGGGACAGTGGGTGGAAGAGCTGCCCAGCATGCTATGGGCACACCGAACCACCAAAAGGATCCCTATGGGGGAGACACCGTTCAGTTTAACCTACGGGACAGAGGCAGTGATCCCAGTCGAGGTCGGCTTGACCTCTCCGAGAATCATGGCCTTCGACGAAGCAGATAACTCAGCTGGCCTAAGGGCTAACCTGGACCTCGTTGCCGAGGTCAGGGAGAAGTCTTCCGTCCGAAGGAGCATCTATCAACAGTGGATCGAGAGGTTTTACAACAAGAAGGTCCGCCCTACAGACATCAAGGCCGGGGACCTCGTGCTACGCAAGTTTTCCATCTCCGACCCAACAAGGAAGAGGAAGCTGGCCCCCAACTGGGAAGGTCCGTACAAGGTAGCCGAGGTCGTACGTCCCGGCACGTACTGATTCATAGATATGGAGGGTCGGACGATCAAGCGACCCTGGAACGCCGAACACCTAATGTAATTCCTAGAAGAGCAGAAGTAGGGTTTCTGCTCGGCTAATGTAAATAACGGTTTTGTAAACTCTCTTATGTAAAAGGCCATTAGCGTCTCTCTCTATATGTATGAAAAGGATCCCTTTTTGTTGAAATTCCAAGCATCTCGGTGGGTCCGACCCTACGCCGAGCGAAGGGGTTACTTTCTCAAGCTGCGACACCCGAGTCGCCACTCCGGTGTCGGCCCCCAAGGTCTTGGTAGATCCGACCCTCAAATCCCTCGCAATCGATCAAAAAACAATTGGCCAGAGCAAAGAGAGGAAAGAAACCCCTTATTCATACTCCCTTATTACTTTAAAAAGAACAAAGACCGTTACATGACCACTCCACTCAGCTAAAAAGAAAAGAAATTACTGACTAAGGGACCTCTTAGGGCCCCTCAGGTTCGACAAAGGGTAATCCCACTCCAACCGAGCGGCTAGGAGCCTTCTCCTCGTCACAACGGCCCTTGGGTTCAGCCAAGGTCGACACGCCGGCCACGGAGCTCTGGGCGTCAACCGGCCGGGTGTGCTCCAGTAGCAGCAACGCCACGGTGGCCCCCTCCGTTCGACGCCCTCCCGAGGAAGATCCCGTCCTCGTCCCAGACATGCCCAGCATCATCTTATAGCGGTGTATCTCCATCTCCTTCTCCACTATGACGTCATGAAGGAGCCTCTCAGACGAGGGCCGCTGCACCGACGCGCTCGACATGGTGTACCAGAGACCGGTGCTTCCGAGGTCTCGATCCACCATTGCCCTCTTCAGCCTAGTCGCCTCCCCGCTCAGGGCCTCGGACTTATCTCGATAATAGTTAAAGGCAGCATCCTGATCACGAGCCCCCTCGCGGTAATGGACCAACGTGGACTCCAGGACCTTAATTTTACTCCGGAGCCACGCGACGTCGGAGCGACGAGGATCCGCCTCGGGAAGAAGAACTGTTACCTAAAAGGAAACCAACCACCACTCAAAACACTTCGACAAAATGGTCCAGAAAGATCCAGGGTCAAATACTTGGCCGAGCAAAAAATCCTTTTTATAAATAAAATTCATCATACAAAAATGCGGTGGCCAGTCCGCGGTTGGCAAATACAACAAAGAAGAAGGGGAAAACAAAAACAAGGAGACAAACGACCTAGTTTCCCACCTCAGCATCGGCCGGGTCCATGAGCGGGTCGGCGGCCGATCCGTCGACCTGTCCTTCACGCTCGTCCCCTTCCGGAATCTTCGGCGGCGGCTCGACGACCATGTCGTAATCAAAGTTGGCCAGGTCGAGGGTCGGGTAGAAGTGCCTCACGTAACTGAGAGCCTTCTCGTAGACCTTGTTTTGGGCCGCAATTATGAGGTCCTGGGCCTCCGTCGTCATCACCTCCTTCTTCTTGGCAAACTTCTTCCTCAGGGCGCCCACCTTCTTAGCCCATTCAGTATCCTTGACCTCGAGCTCGACCTTCAGCTGCCACGTCTGCCCTAAACCCCCTGGGCCTCCTGCCACGTCAGGCCCACGGGCTTTCGGGTCCAGACCCGGCCCCCAAACGGGTCCAAACCCGGTTGGGTTTGTCAATAAATACAAGGCCCTCTCCCACCTTTAAAGGTAATCAATCTTTCTCCCACTAAAATCCCTAGTAACTGTTACTCTCACAGCAACTAACTAGATCGTCGGAGGGTTTGCCACCGGGACCAACCCCGGTGTTCCTAGGCCGTCTGCAGGGACACGAGGCAGAGCATTCGGATCCGAGCCAAGCCACTGGTGCCGAGCCGAATCTCTGGCGTACCGTCCAACACCGCATCCTTCCACCAATACAAATCGAGTAGGAACTCACACCTGGTGCATCCACACTCCCCCCAAAAACAAACCGCATCACTACTAATAATACCAAGCTTCTTGGGCTTACGATGAAGGATGTTGATGCCATCGTGCCACCTGTCATGGTGGTTCTGGAAGGCAGGGCGATCTGCCATCATATCCACCTTAGCCGCCAGGCTAGCTACCAGAGCTTCACGGCTGCCCTACATCTCATGTTTGTTGAAATGGAGGGCGAGGATGAAGAGAGCAAGACCGATGGTCTAGATTTGTTGGACGCAGTGCCTGGACACATGGTTGCTTATGAGGACATGGAGGATGATCTCCTCCTCACCAGTGATCTCACATGGAAGTATATCTTTTTTTAAAATTCGTCTGGTTTTTTTTTTAGAACTTGAATTTCATAGAATAGAAAATTCCTAATAACTTGTAAAGAAGTATAATTACAGGAATAAAAATTCAAACGAGACAATTCAAATACAGAGTCGAGATGAAGATACAACTGTAGTGTGACAGTTGTTGACAAACTGCCTCTTAAGATACAACTGTATTACCTTCTCTGAAGAGCAACACCCAAGCTTCAGAGACACCAGCGAACCAGCAACTGCGTTGTACTCTCGAACTGACTCAGAGGAAGAAGGAGAAGAGTTTTAAAATTCAAAATTTGTCTTCGACAGACAAAAATGACTGCACTTATAGGAGATGAGAGGCGTAACTGATGGATCCATTACTCTGTTGTTACAGAGTTATGATACCTATTACAGAATTCCAAACGCCTCAACAGAAAACTGGATCCAGAAAAAATTGGAGCAGGGCAAAAAATAGTTTAGGCCGAACCGAACCGAATCGAACCGAGCCGAGGCCAAGCCGGGCCGGGCGCGCTCGCGTGTGTGCGCGTGTGTTTATAAGTTTGACTAGGTCTTCTCTCCACTACACGTTAGTGGTAACCCCAGGGCTATGCCCTTTAGTCCATTTCTTTATCCTATATACTAAAGAAATCTTTCTCAACTTTTGATGTGGGACTATCCATTTTCTCCAAATTTTCAAGTTAATACATTTCGAGTACCCAACTTTGGACTAATATTTCTCATTCAAACAGAACCCGTTTTTGGCAAACGAGTACATTACGGAATAGTACTCGACGAGAGGAACACAATCCAATCACTTTCCGACGACGCCGGTGGCCAGAGCCCACCAGAATCAGGCCCGAAAAATATGCCAAAAATATTTCCAACAATTCCCCACATGAATGAAAATTACTAGACTATGCAATCCAGACACGACATAAAAAGACATGACAGAAAAGACAATAGAAAAGATCTGAGAGTACAATCGAAAAATTACTGCATCAGGATTGGTAGTAATTTTTCAACTTTGAACCACCCCTGGTGAGCAGCCATCAGATTCACTTGACCAGGTAGTGAACATGATGTCTTGAACTACCCGAGCTTTAATGTGAACCTAGACAATAATTGTCACACAGTTTCATATCCTCACATAACTAGGTTCTCTTGTTGTGTTCATTTTGGCATTGAACAACCCTGGTTAATCGTGAGTGAACGTGGAGAATGTAGCCTATCTTCATTCTCTTAGAAACGGCCCCATTTCACACTCATAAGGTGATTGTCCATAAAGAGTATCCTTCCATACCTCACTTTTATTTCAAAGCTATAAGAATCATTAAAAGCCAAGCTTTTCCTAATCCCTTATAGGTAGGAATGTTTATCATCCTAAGAATGAGTACGAGATTTTAATCTGTCAGTGCTCATGTCGATTCAACAAGATTTAGTTATCTCCTTGAACCTGGACCATGAGATCTCCAGTTACCTAGGTAGGGTTTCCATCAAGTACCCTCTTTCGTCATAGGCTTTAAATCCATTCCTCTTGATGATCTCACAACTTGCTCTCGTGACAAACCTTTAGTAAATAGATCTACTAGGTTGTCGACCGATTTTATATACTCTATAGAGATTATTCCATTTGAGAGCAGTTGTCTAATGGTTTTGTGTCGCTTTCTGATATGACAAGACTTATCATTATACATACAACTCAGTGCTCTTGTTATAGCCGATTGGCTGTCACAGTATACACATATAGCAGACACTGGTTTTTTTACATAGGAATATCCTCTAAAAAGTTTCGAAGCCATTCTGCTTCCTCTGCCGCTTTGTCCAAAGCAATAAACTCAGATTCTTGGTGGGTCTGGCCAATAACGTTTGTTTAGAGGATTTCCATGACATAGTTGCACCACAAAGAGTGAAGACATACTCACTTGTGGATTTCAAGTTCTTGGAGTCCGATATCCAGTTGGCCTCACTGTAGCCTTCTAGCACTACTGGATACCTGGTATAATGCAGCCCATAACTCTGAGTATGTTACAAGTAGTTCAATATTCTAGTTATTCCTTTTTAGTGACGTTGTCTTGGATTACTTGTGTAGCGGCTCAGTACATTTATTGAATGCGTCAAGTTCGATCTTGTACAATTTATTAATTACATCAGACTACCAATTATACGTACATTTTCCAATTGTGATATGCTGTCATCCGTGTTTTTGAACAAGTGAAGAGTGGGATCCATAGGACTTTTGGCAGTTCCATTGGAGTAATTCTTGAATCTTTCAAGTACCTTCTCAGCATAATGAGCCTGAGACAAAGTAATTCCCTCAGACGTCCTGAAAACATTGATTCCTAGTATGACATCTGCAACTTCCAAATCTTTCATATCAAATTTACCACGAAGCATCTTCTTAGTTTGTTTGATAATGTCATTGTTACTACCAATAATGAGCATGTCATCTACATACAGACACACCAGAATGTATCCATTTGGAGTATCTTTAATATAGATACACTTATCACATTTATTTATTTTGAAACCATTTGATATCATAACATTGTCAAATTTTGCATGCCACTGCTTTGGAGCTTGTTTCGGTCCGTATAAGGATTTTACAAGTCTGCATACCTTGTTTTCCTGTCCAGGAACTACGTAACCCTCAGGTTGTTTTATGTATATTTCTTCTTCTAAATCCCCATTTAGAAAGACGGTTTTGACACCCATTTGATGTATTTCGAGGTTGTGTAGAGCTGCAATAGCTATCAGTATTTTTATGAAAGTTATTCTCATGACCGGAGAATAAGTATGAAAGAAGTCTAGACCTTCCTTTTGCCTAATTCCTTGTACCACAAGTCAGCCTTATGTTTCTCTATTGAACCATTTTGTTTCAATTTCTATTTGAAAATCCATTTGCGTCCTAGAGCTTTACATCCAGAAGCAAATCGACCAACTTCCATGTATGATTTTTCATGATGGAGTCCATTTCACTTTTGATTGCTTCCTTCCACATAGAAGCATCAGGCTTAGACATGGCTTTCTTAAATGTTCTAGGCTCATTCTCTAACAGAAAGGTCGTTACAAAGTCAGGACCAAATGACTTTGATGTTCTAGCCCATTTACTTCGTCTGGGTTCATCATTATCATCTCCTAATTCATCAACCGATGTACTTGCGCTCCCTTGTTCACGTGTATATTTGGGATACGTAGCATCTTTGCACAGAAACACGTGTTCAAAGAAGGAAGCATTCCTTGATTTTATTATTGTATTCACATAGACATCTGGTATATCCGATTTATATACCAAGAACCGATATGCACTATTGCTGTGTGCATAACCTATGAATATGCAATCAATGGTCTTAGGTCCTATTGTGACCTGTTTGGGATTAGGTACTGCTACCTTTGCTAGACACCCCCACACTTTGAGGTATTTATACGAACGCACATTATCTTTCCACAGTTCATATGGTGTCTTGCCAGTTTTCTTGTGAGGTATTTTATTGAGAATATAGTTTGCGGTCAGCAACGCTTTCCCCCACATGTTCTGGGGTAATCTAGAATTGAACAACAAGGCATTCATCATCTTCTTCAGAGTTCAGTTCTTGTGCTTGGCACTACAGTTTGATTCAGGTGAGTAAGGAGCAGTTGTTTGATGAACTATTCCATGTTCAGAGCAGAACATATTAAATGGTGCATCATATTCCCTCTCTCTATCACTTATTTTAATTGTTTTGCCAAGTTGATTCTCAACCTCAAGCTTATATTCCTTGAGTTTATCTAATGCCTCATTTTTGCTATGTATCAAGTATACATAGCAGTATTTTGTGCAATCGTCTATGAACGTCACAAAATACTTTTTACCGCCTCTGGTCTGCACGAATTTCAAATCACACAGATCCGTATGAATTAAACCTAGAGTTTCAGCGTTTCTTTCTACAGAACGGGATGGAGTTTTAATAAGTTTGGCCTCTGTGCAAACTTCACATTTGTCGCAGTTGTTTACCTTAAATTTTGGTAGTAAATTCATGTTAATTAATCTATGTAGAGAATTGAAATTAACATGACATAGTCTTTCATGCCAAACAGAAGAAGACTCAACAACATAAGCAGCATGATTCATTTCATTAATTTTGGGAACAACAGGAACAACAAATTTTGGATGACTTTCATTACATTGAATTTGAACAGTCCATCTGTAACATACCCTTTTTCCAAGTACACCCCATTCTTTGAAAGTACAAAATTGTCAGAAGCAAGCACGATCCTAAATCCATTCTTGCTCAGCAAAGATCCCGAGACCAGGTTTTTGCGAATATCCGAAACGTGCAACACATTGGTTAGTGTTAGTTCTTTGCCAAAAGTCATCTTCACCACTATCTTTCCTGTTCCTTCAATCTTGGAGGTGGAAAAATTTCCCATGAACAACTGTTCATATTTATTGCATTTATGGTATGAAGTGAACATATCTTCGTCTGAGCATATGTGTTTGGTGGCCCCAGTATCATACCACCACTCATGACGATTTCTCTCCACCAGATCGACCTCTGATACTACAGCACAGAGGTCCAAATCAGAGAGACCAGTGGATAGGTTCTCAGCTATGTGCACATGAGCTTTCTCATTCCCTTTCGCCTTTCTAGTTCCAGCACAGATGTCATCCTTGCTGCGAAATTCAGATATCTTGTGCCCCAGCCTACCACACTTGTAGCATTTTCCAGCAAACCTCTTTGTAGTAGGTTTCTTGTTCGAGGCTTGTGGCAAGAACTTTCCCATTTTGCCATTCTGATCGTGCTCCACCATGTTAGATTTTTCTATGAACTGATTTTCATAGGACTTGTCAGGGTTGCGATTGTCCTCTTCAATCTACAACCTGACAATCAGGCCCTCAAGCGACATTTTTTTGCTTGTGCTTAAGATTTTTCTTGAAGTCCTTCCATCTAGGTGGAAGCTTCTCAATGAACGCTACAACCTGGAATTGTTCACACAATGTTATGTTCTCTGCAACAGTTTTGTGCATTATCACTTGCAGTTCCTGAATTTGATTCACAACAGTCTTGGATTCGACCATCTTGTAGTCCAGAAATTTGCTGACTACAAACTTCTTGGAGCCAGCATCTTCGGTTTTGTACTTCTTCTCCAAAGACCCCCACAAAAGTTTGGATTTCTTGAAGACACAGTATACATTGTAGAGCAGGTCTACCAAACCGTTGATGATGTAATTTCTTCATAGGGAATCACCTTGAGTCCATGCATCAACAGCAGCAACAAAGTGCGCATCCATAGGCTCCAGCATAGGACAGTTTCAGTTAGAAACTTTTCCAGCTTTAAGGTGGTCAGGTAGAACTGCATCTTTCCCTGCCACTTTTTGGATTCTGTTCCATTGAACTTTTCTGGTTTTTCTCCCACAGTTATGTGTGGGCAGAACGACCATTTGTGCCGCAACCGGTTGTGCAGTCACATTATGGGTCATTGGGGTTTGTGCATTGAGTTGTCCACTGACATTCTCAGTTGGTTTGCCTTCCTTTTTCTTTTTGAAACAGTTAAAATTCAACTGTTAGTTTTTTGTTTTTTATTTTTTTTCCGAAATGATAAACAACACCTGTAAATATTCTTCACAAAAACTATTAGAATAGAGGAAAAATTTTGCTTTAAGATTGTTAGAACTTGAATTTCATAAAATAGAAAATTCTTAATAATCTTTATGAAGAAGTACAATCACAGTAATAAAAAAATCAAACCAGACAATTCAAATTCAGAGTCGAGATGAAGATCTCTGTCCTTAAAGCAAAATTTGCCCCGTAGTGTGACGGTTGTTGACGAACTGCCTTCCAGGATACAACTGTATTACCTTCTCTGAAGAGCAACACTCAAGCTTCAGAGACACTAGCAAACCAGCAACTACGTTGTACTCTCGGACTGACTCAAAGGAAGAATGACAAGAGTTTTATAATTCAAAATCTGTGTGTCTTTGACAGACAAAAATGAATGCACTTATAGGAGATGAGAGGCGTAACTGATGGATCCATTACTCTGTAATAGTAGAGTAATGGCTCAAAAGTGTAATTGATGGTCCATTATTCTACTGTTACAGAGTTACGACACCAGTTACAGAATTTCAAACGCCTCAACAGAAAACTGGATCCAAAAAAATTCGGAACGGGGAAAAATAGTTTAGGCAGAACCAAACCAAACCAAACCAAGCCAAACCAAACCAAGCCAAGCCGAAGCCGGGCCGGGCCGGACGCGGGCGCATGTTTGTTTGTTACTTTGGCTAGGTCCTCTCTCCACTACACGTTAGTGGTAACCCCAGGGCTACGCCCTTAGTCCATTCCTTTAGCTTATATACTAAAGAATTTTTTCTCAACTTTTGATGTAGGACTATCCATTTTCTCCAAATGTTCAAGTTAGTACATTTCGAGTACTCAACTTTGGACCAATATTTCTCATTCATACGGAATTCGTTTTTGGCAAACAAGTACATAACAGAATAGTACTCGAAGAGAGGAACACAATCCAATCTGAAACTATTTCTCAAACTAAGACACTTTCCAAACTATTTTTTTGAGTGAGCCAGTCGATATTACGTCAGCAGTGGACACTATTTCTATCAGCAACCTCTGTCTTTCGGAGATTGCTAATAAGAATAGTTGCTACTTGTAATAAAAATTTGAATTTTTTTGGTTGCCACTATTCCCATCATCGGTTACAGTATATATGAAATCACTAATGGAAATAGCGACATTGACTCAATTATATTGAAATGCTTCATTATTCCAGGGAGCAAGAAAAGACCCTCCAAACTATGGTCAGTAGTTGATTTTTTTACTATAATATATTTGAGGTTGCTATTCACACTAGTGATCTTAGTTGGGGAGGATTATTTCCAAAACTAACAGAGAGTTAACAGAGAGGAAGAAAAAAATAAAAAAAAATCAAGGTTGCTAGTAGGATTAGCGATTATAATATATTTGAGATTGCTATTTCTATTAGCGATCTTAGTTGAGGATGATTTTTTCCAAAACAAATAGAGAGTTAATATTGAGCAATAAAAAATTACAAAATTGAGGTCTCTAGTGCCACTAGCGAGTATAATATAGTTGATATTGTTAAATTCCTACTATCGACCTTAGTTGGGGAGGACTTTTTTTCAAAACTAACAGAGAGTAAGAAAAAATTCTCTCAACTGAGGTCACTTATGGGATCAACGACTTTATTTAAAAGGAGGTCGTTAATCCCACCAGCGACCTCGGTTAAAAGCAATGATATTTGAAAATTAAATATTACTGCTTCCTTGTTTACAACTCACAACATCACAACATCACAACAACTTCAAAATAAGAAAAAATAAAAAGCAAACTCACTTAAGAAAAATATCCTATGATGTATATAAGCAACTCAAGCAGACAAAATGCAAATCTAAACAATCCACTCCTTATTCATACAAAAGAAACACTTAAAGGAAAGTAAAAACATCCCACAAAAGCAATCGACTCCATCTCCATCTACAATCAACACTAGACCAAACAAAGTAAATGCAAATTTCCTTGAACACCTACACATTATCAAAAAGAGAATGATCTAACCCAACATCACAAAATACATCACTGTTATATATTATATTATGTTAGATGTTATATTACTCAATTTAGTCCCATATCGAAAATTGTACTAGTTTAATCTTTGCTTCTTTCCTATATATAGGAGACATTGTACTTAGTTATAATCAATCCAATAAAATATTCTTTTCTATCTCTGAATCTAATATGGTATCAGAGCCCCCTTGCTCCAACTAGAAACCCTAGATCTAGATTTGTAGCCATGCAAAAAGAAAAAAAAATCCAAACCCTAATCCCTAATTTTCTTCCCTAATCCTAATCTTCCAGTCTTACTCCTTCAGCTTCGGCCAAATCCCGACTACTACCACATTGGCATCACCATTGCCGTCATCCCATTGCACGCAACTGTCGATCCCAATCGCCGCTACCTCCTCGCCATCGTCCCGACATACCAAACTCCCTTATCTTTGATCCCGATCCCGAGAACTCCACATCTCGACTACAACTCCAACTCTGAACTCCAGATCTCTACACCTCCCACTCCTTGGCACCGACTCTCGCTCCCGCACTCCCGAACCCACCTCCAAATCCTTACTTTTCCCGCCAACTCCTTGTCCAGAAACCTTAGCCGCCACCTCCAGCTCATGCTCTTCGATCCCCTCTTCCGAACCCGGCCTCTCCCAAACCCGATCCAAGCCCTTGTCATCCCAATCCCCTATTCCAAACCCGATTCGAACCCTTGTCATCCCAATCACCTATTTCCCAATCTGACCTCTTTCAAACCCGACCTCTCCCAAACTCGATCCAGTCCTAAATCCATCCCAGTTCCAAGAGCCGGATCCAATCTCGACGTACATCCCATTCACCCAGGGCCATCCCAACGTCCTCTGATGTCCATCACGATGTCCTTCTTCCCGTTTGCACAGGCCACCGGTCCTCCTCCTTCTCCTGCTGAAGAGCACAACTCCCATTGAAGAGCACTACTCCTTCCAAAGTGCACATTCCTACTACTACTCCCGCTTCATCCCGAGAGATTCCTATAATTAGTGGCCAAACTTGCCTGGCATAACAGCTCCCGGTGCAACAACAAGTACCAGCGTAACTTGGCTGGTCGATCCACAGTGAGTTTGAGAGGGACTGTTAGATCTTATATTATGTTTGATGTTATATTACTCAGTTTAGTCCCATATCGGAAAATGTATTAGTTTAATCTTTATTTCTCTCCTATATATATGAGACATTGTACTCAGTTATGATTAATCCAATAAAGTGTTCTTTTTTAACTCTGAATCTAATAATCACAAACCCAATATCACGATTTACTAATCTAACCCAGGGTGTACATGTTAGGCTTCTTCCGAAACGTATTTTGATGAACTTGTATTACTTGTGAGATGGGCATATCTTCAAAATTTTTCTCAATTTCATTAGTCCCCCTCTCTTCATGTGCTACATCATTTTCTTGTGCATCTTCCACTTCTTGTTGCTCCTCTTCGCGTTGTTGCTCAGCTCATTGTGCACGTCGGACTGGTCTCCTAGCCACCTTCTTCCGTCTAGCCGATTGAGGGATCGAAGCTGTTATCGAAGTTTCAAATCTTGCTCCCTCACCGACATCCTTAATTTGCAACCAGCACAGTTGAAGAAGTTCCCATGCAAGATCCTTGGCTGTTTGAGCCACATTACTCGTCAATACTTGAGCGCATCTCCATACTATCACCCATGCTTGGTCAATCTGCATAAATTAGAACATATCATATACAATTTAAAATGATTCAAAATGTTAGAAAAATTTTTAAAGACAAATGTTCGAGAAGGAAAAATAAAGTTTCGAAATCTTAAGATTTTTTGAGTGGACATCGCCTTCTGTTGATACATGGGTTGCAAAGAGGAATGGGCAGGAGCTGGTTCCGTCTTTCTACTCAGAACAGGTAGCTGGACCCCTGCAGGCACGGTTCTACAAGGAGCTATGTACAACCATGTAATATTCTGATACCATGACATGTATAAAGCATGGAATAATCCATCGTACGAAGAAATACCTGCAACGACAATACCTAATCTCTGTTCATTCCATGCGTCGACAACGTGAACACGGTATTACGGTCCAAAAGAGGATGTGAAAGGTGGAGGAGCTAAGGTTCCGAAAATTGAGCTAGGGTTTTGGGATTTGTGATTTTGGATTTCGGATTTAGAAGAGAATGGAGATGTGGAACTGTGGAACTGTGGAGGCTTGGGTTTCGAAGGGGGGGTTGACGAGGTCAGAGTTGGGTTTTGATATGGAGTTGGGCAAGAAGAAGAACAATAAGAAATGAAGTGAAGTTAAATAGAGAGAGAGAGAGAGAGAGAGAGAGAGAGAGAGAGAGTGAGAGAGAGAGCCCGACTATTTAATAGAGGTTGGGTCCCACCTGTGCTCATTGTTGGGAACAACAGCCAACGTATAGTCGAGGTCGTTGTTCCCATCAACATATTTTTTTTTTCTCCAAAGAGAAATAGTTTTCTGGAATGACCAAGCGTTTGAATATGATTGAAACAAATTCTATATGAAATCACTGGTGGGAATAGCGGCAACCAAAATATATTTCAACTTTTTTTACAAGTGGCCGCTATTCCCATTAGCGATCTTCGAAAGACAGAGGTTGCTGATGAAAATAGTGGTCGCTGTTGACGTAATATCGACAGACTCACTCAGGGAAATAGTTTGAAAAGTGTCTTAGGTTGGGAAATAGTTTCAAAAAGTGGCTTAGTATGGGGGAAAAATCCTCTGTTCAAAACCCTAATTTCCAAACTCGATCGATGAATTTGACGAAACCCAAAATTTTGGGGATTTTTGCAGAGATCTGATGTTGACGCGAATTTCAGAGCAAGGAGAGCTTGCATTAGGATGTCTTTCCATCTAAATTGTTCTTTATTTAATCATTTTCTTTTAATTTTGTTTAACAACTACAAAGAAAAAAGAAACCCTAGTTTTTCAGTCCAAAATTTTGCTTTGTGTAGTCTACTTTCTGGGCATTGAATATTTATTTCTTTAATAATTTATTTATTTCCTTTTAAAATTTTTATTTTAGGAAAATAGTTTTTCTTAGATGATCTCTATAATTTCATGCAATTTTTTGATAAATGGATAGATTACTAAGACTCTAGCCAATAAATATATTATATATAAAATGAAGAGAACAAAATACACTGTACAACCCATTTTACAAGGAGTAAAACCGAAAAAGATACAACACAAGATAGAACTCAAAATGACCCGCAAGTAGTTGAGAAGACTGCAGTAGAACTCCGAACTACTAGCCAATTAGTAATCAGCCGCAGACAAAAGGAAACTCGGCAGATGAATAAAACGCCTTCACCGGAACCAGCTCAGAATAAAAGAGGTAGCAGAACAGCGTGGCCAACACCAAAAGCATCAGTAGTTAGATAGCATGGCCTAACCAACAACTAATAAGCGGCCAAAAATCATAGAAAAGCAGTACTAATAAACCACGGAGTAGCACCCATAACAGGGAAACAATCAAAGAGAACATATAGGAATGGAGAGAAGACCTAAGAAAATAGAGAATCGGATCAGAAAATGAGCCTCTAAAAAAGTCGGGGCCCAAAAAGGGCTGACACAAAAATAACACATCACGTTAGAAAACAAAGTAAGCACTAAGGAAGCGGAAGAAACACAAATCAAGTACTAACCAAACACATCGACCTGCACAGCAGTGCACAACTAAACCTACCAGCAACAACTGCCGGGAGAGAACCAAATGAGAGAAAACAAACAAATGTGAATTCAGAAAGACATGGATGTAGAGAACACAGAAGTAGTAGCGATTAGCTGACAGACACCAACAAAGGAACCACGAGGGCCTTTAAGAGTCAAAACTGAGCAAAAGGAACAAGATGACAACTAATTTTTTAGCTAAAATATGCGCACTCACACAAACCTGCGAATTGTTATAGATTTTTTTTACTGTATTTCCGCTTGGCATAGGGCTGTATGACCTCAACCAATGGAAGATGGGCGTCGACAATGGTAGACTTACTAGCCACATCCTTGCGAGGGAAGGAATATGCCCATAGGATATTGGAAGAATAGGAGGTTGACACCGAATTGGAGATAGAATGACAGTAACTACCCAGCTGGGCAATCGGAGAAAAAGAGAGAGAAGACACATCAATAGTCGGTGAATAAAATTATTCATAACCTTAAGCAAGCTACGATCCAAACACGATCGAACAACTAAAGATTGAAAAATCAAGAAAATGCAACCAGGAAAGTGAAAAGAGACTGTAGAAAAGTTGGGGGAAGAAATCAACATTTAACAAGGATAAGAATAGGAGACTGCTGATACTTTATGGTTAGTGAGAGAAACTTGATAATAATAAAAAAAGTGGTGGTGATCAGGCATCACCCCACCTGACAGCAGGGACTGAATTAAGATGGAGTCATTGAACATAGCATCAACCTTATCCAGGATCAATCCCACAAGTGACACCTCAGTACTAGAATGGAAAGGAGCAGGTACAGTTACCAACAGAGGAGAAGAGATGTGTTTCGAATTAACTTCTTTATCCTCAAGTATGAAAGCTAATTTAGGAGGTTGCAAATCTGTAAGAGAAGACATATGAGAGATGGGAGGAGGAGGATGGTGCAACAATTGGATAGGAGCAACCGCAGACAAAGCAATATCCTTACCAATCTTAATTATGCTTCTTGGAAAAGCATTGATTGAGCTTAAGCTTAAGGGAAAATTAAGAGCCGAAAGAAGTTTTCCAGGTAAGGACCTATCCTTGGGCAAACTCCTTGGGCAACCCCAGGAGTTTTTGAAGAAAAAAACATCGACTGTGGGAGTGACCAAACTTGCCATAAAAGATACACTTCAATTTATTCGCGTATTCTAATTTAAAATGCCTAGGAATGAGGCACCTGAAGCAAGACAGATAAGTGTCGGATCTCGAAGAGGAAGGAGGAATAGGGAAGATGGAAGAGGAGCGAGAGAAAGAAATCTTCGAAGAGAGAGATGAGGGATATCATGACTCCTAAAGTTCTGGTCCGACATGAATGATGAAATCCAACAAAACTCCACACTAAAGAGAAAGAGGAGAAACACTTGAACTGTAAGAGCATCCGCAATGGTGTTTCTCATATTTGAGAAAATAGCACAAATAGAAATAGAAAATAGGCGTGATTGCTGCAGTGGTCGTTTGCTATATTTTGGCAAATTTTTAAACTTTTTTGAGCGGATGGGACATGTTTTCCCGTTCCATGATTTTTTTAAAAATTAAATTGGGTTTAATATTTAAAATATTATTTAGTAAATTAATTAACTATTGAATTAACCTAAACTATATTTAAATAATTAGTAATCCTTAATCAAGTGTTTAATTAAGTGTGATAGTGACCTAAATACTAATTAAATAGTGGGGAAGTTCTCAAACGAAACATGTTGTTCCGTTTGAGAACTTTTCTCATGAGATGGGACAACATGTCCCGTCCGGCTTTTTTTTATTTTTTATATTTTTTTAGACGGTACAGCATATACCGTCTGATTATTTTTGATGAAACAGATAGAGTCTTGCGACTACAGCCAGGAAAACAATTATATTAAACCAAAGCTGTACATACAAAGTTTTACAAGTAGTAAAACCAACCGATACAGGCTTTGAAACAGAGAAAAAACGAAGTAAGAAAAAAGAAAAGCAAACTAAGGCAATAGTTACAATGGCACAGCAGATAGAGAACAAGTCTGCGAGAGGGTCAGCAATCTGAGACTCCAACTGCGAGACCAGGGGCGCCCTCTCGTCCCCCCAGCAGTTGAGAAACCACCAACATCCAGGGACACGCCCCGGTGAACCAAAAGCCTAGCTCCATCCTTCAGGAATACGGATGCAGGCAGGGTCGGTCGGATGCCGCGGCTAGAAAAGCATGAAACTAGAGACACCCACTGCACAGCAAGTGATAGAACAGATAGATCCAAAACCAAGCAGCTACAGATCGCTGAGATGGACAAGGGAACAACAGCTCCCGATGCCAGAAGAGTAACGATGAGCCTGGCCACGGTCAAGCAACAAAAACCAAACACCCCCCTTAAAAGCTCACCAAATGGCCTTCAACCGCAAACGGTCGCACCGATGTGGGAAAAGGAAGAAATAAATGAAGAGAAACATACAAATAGCTAAAAATAGTGGAGGGAAAAAACAAAGAGTATCACAATCTCGATAAAAAATGCACAGAGACAAGCTCCTCCATGCCCAGCGTATAGAGTGGAGCACCGAATAGGCCTCCGACGAACAAACACAAAGTGCCTAGAAGCATACGCAAGGCAAACACCACATAGCCAAAAGAAACATAGAAACAAGCTCCACAATTGTGAACAATATAACCATACTATCACACAACCAAGCACCAATTACATTCAAGGTACCAGGCAAGAAACGCCAGCCCATATAAGTCCAGGGGAACAAACAAAAGAAGACGGCCTTACCAATAATAAGCCCCTTGCTAAGAACCAAGATAGGATAACAAGAGTAAGTCAGAATAAAGACCTATGAACAGGGGAGACAAAAGAAAATACATCCGCTGCTCAACATGCACGGACGAAACAAAATAAGACAACAAGTGCACTTTGAAGCAGCATCCAAAAGAGAAATTCCATAAACCTCTTCAACCCTGCGAAAAAAGTCGGAGACTATCAATAAACGCAGAAACATAGAAAATTATAAAGCATTAAGGTTGCGGAGGCAAAGAAAAGAGTCGTCTAGTCTACAACTGAAAAGAGAATCTCTAGCTTCGATTTTTAGCGTCGAAGACCATAAATTAAAAAGAAATAAAAAATCCTCAATCAAAGGATAGATAGGTGAAGCGCACCGACTGAATAACCTCTTATTTCTTTCCAACCACGTGATCCAAATAATAATTTGAACCGAAAGGTTCCACGAACTGTGGTACTTTTTATTCGTGGGAAGAATAGACCAACAAGAGGATAAATTGGAAGGGATAGAAGGGAATTTCGAAGCTAGAGAACTAATTTTCCACAGAGGACTAATGAAGTCGCATCCAACAAACAGGTGATCCACGTTCTCAAAGTTATTAGAGCAAAGGGAACACATCTTTCCCCACGCTACGTTCCTTTTGTTGAGGATTTCAACAGTGAGCAGCTTGTTGTTGAGAGCGAGCCAAGTGATGATTTTTACGTTAAGAGGGGCACAGGTATTCCAAATGAGTTCAGCAAAAGGGGAGTGGATGCCTCGATAGTTAAGAAAATTATAAAATGATTTAACTGAGAAGATCCCTGCCAAGTTCCAACGCCAAGAAAAATCTTCTTTCGGACGCCACTTGAAATTGTTAAGGGAAGAAAGGAGGTCGTTAAGATCAGAAATTAGATGTATAGAAAGATCGGCCGAGAACGGGATGAACCAATGTCTTTATGATTTTATAAGGGTGAAAGAGTCTACCACCGTGGCTAGGGGATTGGATGCCAGGAGAAAGAGAGCCGGGAAAGAGGAGGCGAGTTTGGTGTTACCAATCCAGAGATCGGACCAGAATTTGGTCTTGGATCCGTCGCAACAGTCATGGAAGATGCCGCATTGGAAAGCTGCGGCCGCTTTCCAAACCCCCTTCCAGAACGGGGAGGCGTTGTGATGAATACTGGGAGGAAATTACCACAAATGACGAGTAGAAAAACAATTAACCTTGATACTTTGGATCCAAGGTAAGTGATCGGATTTTAAAAATCTCCATAGCCATTTACCCAACAAAGCGATATTTTGGTGTCTGAGGTTCAAAACCCCTAAACCACCAGCCGCTTTGGAAGAGCAGACTAAATTTCAGTTGTTAAGGTGAGAACCTAGCTTGAAATTGGAGGATCCTGTCTAGAAAAAGTTACTTCTAATTTGGTCAATCTTCTTGATGACCCAAGATGGGACATAATAGAACGACATCATATAAAGGGGGATAGAGGAGAGGACCGAGTTAAGAAGGATTAATCTACCACCACGGGAGAGAAGTTTTCCAGCCCAAACGTTAAGCCTGGATTCAACCTTATCCACCATGGGCAACCAATCTAATTTATGCAGTTTACCCCAACGTAGGGGAATACTCAAATATGTAATGGGGAAAGAAGCAATAGGACAGTTAAAGAAATTGGAGACCTCGTTCTGGTGATTGGGAGAACCTCCCAGCCAGATAACAGAAGATTTTTGAAAATTGATCGATAAACCCGAAGCTAGTTCAAAATAGTAAAGAAGTAGTTTTAGGTTACAAAGAGAGTGAGAATTTGGTTTGGCAAAGATGATAGTATCATCAGTGTATTGCAGATTAAGAACACCATGGAAAATGCGCGAGTCACCTAGACCCTCAATGACCCGTGCTTCCCATGCATTGCAAAGAAGTTTACTAAAGACATCTGCAAGAAGGGAAAATAAGAGGGACGAGAGCGGGTCTCCTTAGCGGAGGCCACATTTAATTTTAAATTTGTGACCTTCAGAGCCTTTAATAATGATGGAAGATGTGCCCGAGAAGAGACTGGATTTAATCCCAAGCAATCCATTTGGGACCGAATCCCCGGTTAATAAGAATTTCTATTAGGAAATCCCAATTGACGTTGTCATAAGCATTTTGAAAATCGAGCTTGAGAAGGATTCCTTCGGAGTTAGAGTTGTGACAATGAGAGGTGATCTCTTGATCCGAAACAACACTTTTAAGGATAAAACGATCCTTGATGAAACCCGATTGGGCATGGTCAATAAAGAGAGATAAGACCGCGCTGAGCCTCGCGGAAAGAACTTTCATAATGATTTTGAATGAGGTGTTGATCAGGCTAATAGGCCTAAAGTTCGTCAGTGAGTGCACTCCCTCCATTTTAGGGATGAGCACAATGTGCGCATAATTGATGCGGTCGAAAGAAAAGGAACCCTGATAAAGTTCCAAAAACATACGAAGAAGATCGTCTTTAAGCCAGTGCCAGAATTTTTGGAAAAAGAAAGCGGGGAATCCATCTGGTCCTGGTGCTGAATCGCTTTTTAAAGAGAAAACAGCCGATTTAATCTCTTCCATAGAGAAAGGAGCCTCAAGAGAAGAGAGGTCCTGTGACTGAGTACCGTAAAGGTGACTCCAATCAAGGCTAATAGAGCGTTGTTTGTACGACCCAATAAGGTTTTTATAGAAAGAAAAGAAAGCACGATGGATCTCGTGATCGGAGTTAAGATCAACACCGTTGTCAATGATCGAAGAGATCCGATTACAGCGTTGCTTGTGTGACGCGAAATTATGAAAGAAAGTGGTATTGCCGTCACCTTCCTTTAACCATCTACTTCTGGCTCTTTGAGCCCATTTGATATGGTCCTGATGAAGGATGTCGGCGTAATCTCGCTTGCACGATAGCCGTTTGGAACGAAGGGAATCCATTAAGGGACCCAGTTCCTCCAGCTTATCAATGGAATCGATGGAAGCTAGGAGAAAGTTTTTAAGGAAGATAGTGTTATTATGTCTTTCGTTATGCCATATCTTGCAACCGAATTTAATAGCGTGAAGTTTGATAAGGATGCTACCCAGACCAGAAGAACCGGTAACTGACGATAAACATTCCATGATAAGATTGACGAACAATTGGTCTTGTAACCAAAATTTTTCGAAATGGAATATGTGATGATGAGAGAAGGGAAAGTTAGAGTAGAGGGCGATGGAAACGTGGTCAGAGGAGGTATTGGGTAAAGCCTTGGATAAAGTGTTGTGAAACTGGAAAATCCAATTTTGGGAAACAAGGAAATGGTCGAGTTTGGCCATCATCGGGGATTGACGAAGGTTAGACCAGGTGAAGGATCTACCATTAATCAGAAGATCGGTCAACTGCAGAGTTCGGATGCAATCATTAAAACTACCGGAGTGAAAATCGGAGGAGGACGGGGTCGACCTTTCGGAAGAGAATCTGGTGACATTAAAGTCACCACAAAAAAAACAGAGGCCGTTAGTGTAAATGTGAAGCGATTGGAATTCGTTCCAAAATAGAAGGCACCTATCTGATGAGGAGGGTCCATAAACCGAGATCACCGAGAGAGTGCAGTTAAGAGCCGTACAGTGCAGTTGGACGATAAGGAAAAAGTTAAGTCGTCGAACTGCGATAAGAGAAAAGACCGACTCTTTGAAGCCGAGAAGGATACTCCCCTAGATCCTATTGCATCTAAAGAGACCCATTTAGAGATAATGGATCCGCAGATAACGCAAAAGGTAATAGGGGAAGGTGAATCGATCTTCGATTCTTGGATAGAAATAAGGTCACAGTGAGAGGAAGCTATTAACTGATAAATCGCCTTTTTTAACGGGGCAATTGAGTCCCCAGATGTTCCAAGAAATACTAATCATTAAGATTTAGATGCTCCCGAACACTATTACGTTCTTTCTGCCTAATGGTATAAATCAGAGGCGAGTTATCCGAATGGAACAAAAAGCCCATTTCCTGGGCGAGAAAAGCCAAATCTTTATCTGAAAATGAGTCAAACTGAGGTCGGTATATGGAACCTAATAATTTTTGCTGAGAGTGGGGTTGGGGTTGGGATGGATTGATGCCAGAGAGATCCATTGCTTGCGGCAATGATCTGAGGGAAAGTGCTGAAATAGCAATCTCTGTTTTTTTAGCCATAATACGGGTGCTTGATCTGATGATACGATTCGGTTGCTTACCGACCAAAGATTGCATAAGAGCGAAATGCTCTTCAATAGTGGATTAGAAGATGGAGCTATCGAAGGGATAGGTTGCGAAAGTGCAGCCTGAGACAACGATGCTGGTTTTTGAAGGACTATGGAGCACACTCTGGTTATCGAAACATCCGGGTTTGCCCCAACTAATACCGCCAGGTAGGGGGATAACCAAGTGATGTTCGCAAGAATGAGAATAGGGGAAAGAGAGGCCCGGAGAGGGTGAAGAGAAAAAGTGCTAAAACTGACAGTAATCTCTTGCTGCCAAGCAAAGACATTTAAAACATGCTGATAGGAAATAACGGAGATAATTTTAGGGTATACCTGTTTGCGGGAATGCTCGAGATTCAGCTCCGATTCCTCTTCTTCGAGTAAGTTGTCCTGATCAATCCATCCCTCCTCTTTTGTGGATAGAGACTTCTTGACTTTGATGGGGGGAAGAATCGGCGCCGACTCGCAGATGCTGGGAAAGTGAGCTTGCTTTTGAAATTTATCCCAATCAGATGTGTAATGAGGGTTGACCTCCCAAGAGGGCCACTGAGAGACAGGAGCGAGCGGCTTCGGAGTGGGAGGAGAGGAGGAGGAGGGCAGAGCCGGGGAAAGCCTCTCTAACGGAAAGGGCTTAGGATGACTGGAGAGAGAAGGTAAAGGAGGTAAGATAGCCGTGGAAGAAGAGACAGGAGCAGGCACCTTCCCAGCTTGAAGGGAAGAGATTTCGGGGTTGATCCAAACTAGGTTTGGCGCTTTGGAGGGTGAAATCTTCTTGTTGCTTGGGGAGACTAAACTCTTGATAGGAGGCGGAAACTTTTTCCTGGCTGAGACCTTTTGAGGCCCTTTCAAATGGCCGACTCCATCTTTGACGAAGAGGAGGAGCCAGGATGGAAGGGAGAGGAGGAAGTAGAAGGCTTAAAGGCTAGCTTCGGAGTTCCAGTGGAAGGCAGAGGTAAAGAGCCGCTAAGGCTAACCGAGTCTGATATTGCACGGAGACCGTGAAGGAGGATTTACCATCTCTCAGGCAATAGGCCTCAATCCGGTCTGGATGCTTAGGGCATCGAAATAGAGCCTCCACCTGAAGACACCCTGAGGCTAGCTTAGCCGAGGAAGAAATTCTAATGATCTCTCCAATGCATTTTGACATGTCACCAACCAAACGCAAAGACTCACAAAAGGGGGGAAGACCTAAGAGTGTGACCTTGGTGGTAGCAGTGCTTATAGCCAGAGTCGGAAGACTAATATGAACCCATTTCCGAATGGAAAGGGTGATAGCTCCAATAGAATGGGAAGAGTTGTCGATTAGTTCCTCTAGAATTTTGGGAGAAGGACAGCGGATCACCACATCACCATTAGAGCAAGTGTTGAGAACCTAATCCCACTCTTTAACATTGCAGGAGATGCTGAGAAATGAGTTGAAGGTGAAGAAGGGGATCGATCCTCCGCTGAACGAAATAGCGCCATAGGTGTCAAAAAATTTCAACCTATCAGACAATTCCATATTCGGGATGAACACATGAGTAACGATCGGCTTGGAAGGAAGGTTTTGTGAAGCAGTCAGAGCGGGAGGAGGGGGATTGCTTTCGGAGAATCGACTAGCAATCGGAGGAGTGGGAAGTAAAGGAGACTTAGAGGATACTTTCTACTTCTTGGCTTTGAAAGCTTGATCCTCCGTAAGCTTGCGCTGCAGAGAGGGGAAGTTGAGTGCGACAAGAACTTGATCCGAAATGGGTGCTCCCAGAGTGAGGCCTAAAAGCTTTTGAAGAGCAAAACAGCGGTGACGCGCATGCCCAGACTTGAGTCAAAATAATCATTTCATCTTGAATGAACAGAATTTCTTTAAGTGCCCATGCTGAAGGCACTGGTAACAAGTAAGTGGTAGCCGGTGAGTATTAGAACGATGAGGAAAGGAAGATGAAGAGGTAGGCGGAGAGAAATGGCGGGAGAAGGGGATCTTAGCGATCCCTGGAGCCTTCTCGAAGGTGGGCTTGGGTAGCCAGGAAGAGACATGCCCAGAAAGAGACGAAAATCCATAGCAAGTTTTTTTGTTATTATTCCTTTTTTTTTTAACCACTTCAACTCACGGGAGGTCCATGGGCCAATAAAGAAAACACAAAGGAGATAAGGCCCACCAGATGGGAGTTACGAGTCTGGGAATGGAGATGGCGAACCAGTGCTGAAGCACACAGGAAAGGGAGAATCACGAAGCCAGACGCCTCACAGAAGATGAGGAGATGTGTAGGAAGCTATCTAAAGAAAGTAGAGAAGAAAACAAGACAAGAGGGTAGAAAGGTCCCAAAGGAGAGGGGATAGAAGATCGGTAGTTAGAAATAAACACTCGCAATTATGGTCTGAAAAACCACAATAACACAATATCTCCAATACCACCACGGTGGAAAACAGCCAATGCCACAGACGCTGGAGAGATAAAAGTAGCAAAATACAACTACAACTTACAGTCTGATTATATACCGTCTGATTATTAAAAAAATTAAATTAAAAAAAACCAGACGAAACAACATGTGTCGTCGGATCTGATTAAAAAAAAATGGAACGGAACAACATGTTCCGTCCCCTATATTATGAGAATCGTCATTTTGTTTCTCAAATATGAGAACGTACTGTAGCGCGTTTGCTATAAAATGGTAAAATAAGAAACGACACCAACTTTGTCAAAATATAAGAAAATGGCAAATATAGAAAATGACTGTGGATGCTCTAACAGAAGAGAGAGCTAAACTTCACACCCCGAAAAAGGTGGGGGGAAAATGGGGCACTCAAGATCTGGAAACGACAATGAACAAGAGATCAAAAGTCACCCGACCTCAAAATGCCCTTCACAAATAGAAGCTACAAGAGCTCACAGAATCGCAAGGAGGAAGAGGAAATAGAGAAATAGGTCTGCATAAGAAAGCAAAAAGAACCAAAGAAAATAGCTGCAAATTGAGGGGGGGAACTCAGCCCACCCAACAAGGCACCGCCAAAATCAATAGCGCCAACAATCACAACACACTACCACATTGGAACAACAATCACTAAGGGACAGTGATACAAAAACCAAATCAATTATAAAGAGAGATAGGAGAGAATAATTGAATCTGAGAAAAAGAATACAAGCTAAAAGTCCCTCTATAAAATAGAGAAAAACTGAAATAGGATGATTATTGAAATAGAGAAAAACCGAGGGATCTTGGTGAAGAAGGTTGACGGAGAGGAGAGCTTTTTGAATCGCTAGAGGAGAGGAGAGGAGCAAGTTGATTATTGAAATATCATTCATTCTCGTATAATCTCATGCATTGTGTATCTGTAGTTAAATAGCACACTAGAAAATTAGTGATTCCTTAATTAATGGTTAATTTAAATGGGTTGGCACTGATTGCGGGTGTTATCGAATTCATTGAATGGAACTGTAGATTGTCTTCCCTTGTCTGTGACTTCAACTGCAATTTGTTAAAAAAGTTGGTTTTGTAATCAAAGGAGTCAGTAATTTCTGCATAACAAATTTGAAGCTGTCCCTCTTTGGAACAAGGGTTTTCGTTGTAGGTTGCAACAACTAGTTTTGCAGCAACACCATTAACTGTAATGTTTCTATGGTGTTTAGGTTGCGTTTTAGAGGTGTTGCACGTTGTAGCCGAAGATTCGTTAGTAGTGCTATTGACAAATTGGTAATAGGATAACTACCATAGTAGGCCATGCCTTGTTTTGAGAAGGCCAAACCCCTAGTACGTCCCTACGTGTAGCCTTGGTTTTTTCGTTACCTATATCATGCTCCAGTAGGAGTCATTCACGAAATAAGTTTTGCATGAACCATTCTAGTTCCGTTTAACGACTGTTTGAGAATGAGGTCTCAAAGACCAGAGACACATGTTAGTCTATAATTTTTCTATATTTTTTCTCCACTGTTTTCAGTCATCCCTGGCCGGAGCTAAATGTGGGACAAAGACACAAAGTATGAAAATATTAGTGGGAGACAAGTTTTCAGAGCTATTGAGGTACGGTCTTCACAGATTTAAGTTGCTGCCACAATTTGTTTTCGTCATTCCTTCATGCTGACTAATTTTAGTTTTACCTTCAGAATTCAGACTCTATGCCATGGATATCCCACAGAATTAGCATCTTACCTCCGTTACTGCTGCTCACTATTTTCTGACGCAGACCCAAATATGTATACCTAAAATCCATAGACTCTGTTTGCAGATATTGGGTTCGCAAATCCATAGACTGTGTCTTCTTGGTCGTGTATTATTAATACCTGTTTCAGTTTCCAGTGAAACCACCCATGGTTTTGTCTTCTCAACATTACATCATATGCCCTCCAAATTAGCGCAAATTTAGTCCGGTTCCATTTCCTGAGCTAGCCCCTAAGTCTTCTAATTTTTTCACACCATATTGCGGTCGCTTCAATCCCCGCAGTGGGGCGAGACCGATTCTCGTAGACCATGTGGTGGAAGCTTTGGATATCTAATGCTTTCTTGAATCTAAACTTTGATAATCTCCTGGGTAGATCTTCCCGGGACGATAAGAAAATAGGTACATGATCCGATGTGGGTTTAGGAAGTGATCTAGCCGACGACAATGGAAATTTGGTTTCCCAGTCAGTGGAGACTAATATCCTATTAAGTTTAGCTAGAATGGGCGACGATTGCATGTTTGCCCAAGTGAAGAGCCTATCGAAAATGTGAATGTCCACCAGTTCCACATCTGTAATAATCTCATTAAATGCTTTCCTATCAGAGTCACTGGATCCTCTGCCTCTGTGTTTCGAGGCGAATCTAGTGATGTTGAAATCACCCCCCACCACCTAGGGGTGCGGCCAGTGTGCTTGAATCGCTCTTAGTTCTGTCCAGAAAGCCATCCTAGAAGCAGAGGTGTGCGGACCATAGACCACCGTAACTGATTGAGTCCACTGATCGGCTTTACGTTGGAGCAAGACCGACAATGAAAATTGCCCGTAGAGCTCGTCTAGACAACAAAAAGTTTCGGAGTTGAAACCTAGAGCAATATCCCCAGATGCCCCAACAACTGGGGACATTCTCCATTCAGAGATGTGATTTCCCCCCAACCTATTAAGTCTAGTCATATGTGTGAGTTTGGCCTCTTGGAGACCAACAATGTTAGCTTTTGATTTGGCGATGACCTCCTTGACCATTTTCCGCTTGCCCCGCCTGCCCAGGCCTCTAACATTCCTGAATAGAGCCTCTATTAACTACGGATGGATAAGGGATCGTGACTCGATTTGGACGTCGAGTTTGAAGGTATTGAGGAACTTGAGAAGACAGAAGAAACTAGAGACTTGCTACAGGAAGAGCGGAATAGGTTGCTCCAATTCAGACAGGAAATTGACCAACTCTATAGGCTAGAGAAAATCAAATGGTAACATCGGTCCAGAATTTCGTGGCTCAATGAGGGAGATGCGAACACAGCATTCTTCCATCGAGTAGCCAGTGCCCAACGTAGATATAATCTCAGTCACTCGATCCACTCGGACTCTGAAATGATCCTAGGAGACAAGAATATCAGAATGGCATTCCAGTCCCATTTCAAACTTCTCTTTGGTCACAAAGCGAACTTGAGAGTCCCTCTCCACCATGAATTCTGGCAGGAATCGGTGGGCAACTCCGACCTTATAATGCAATCCCTAGAAGCGTCCTTCACTGAGAAGGAAGTCTGGGAGGCAGTCTAACAACTTGGAAAAGACAAATCCCCAGGTCCAGATGGTTTTCTGATGATCTTCTATCAAATATTCTGGGAGGAAATCAAAGGCAATTTGATGAAGGTGTTCGCTGATTTCTACGACCATAACCTCAAATTAGGGAGAATTAATTTTGTGGAGGTTGTGCTGATTCCTAAGAAAGAAGACTCTCGGCGAGTCGAGACTTCCACCCTATTAGTCTCCTTAACTGTTCTGTCAAGATCATTACCAAGACTCTCGTTAATAGAATGGGAAAGGTGATGGATGGTCTCATTAGTCACGATCAGACGGGGTTCATTAAAGGACGATGTATTCAATACAGTATAGCGACAACTGAAGAAACTATTCACCAATGCCACACTTCGAATGCTAAGAGCTACCTCCTGAAGCTGGACTTCGAGAAAGCTTATGATTCGGTTGAATGAGACTGTCTTCTAGAAGCGTTTGCTGGAACAGGTTTTGGGGATAGATGGATCAGATGGATCCACACATGTCTTACCACCAGCAGAACTGCAATTTTGGTAAATGGGGTGTCGGGCCACCTTTTTTCGTGCAAACGGGGCCTCAGATAAGGAGATCCGCTCTCACCCCTTCTCTTCACCATTGTGGCAAATGTACTTCGGTCCATGATGGCTAACTACAGTAGAGCAGACTGGATTGTACCGGTGGCCAAGGGACTCAATCGCCAAGGGTGCTCTATCCTCTAATATGCTGATGATACTCTCCTATTTGGAAATGACAACCTCGGGGAAACTACCGCCTTCAAAGAAATATTATATAGCTTTGAAGCTTGGTCTGCCCACAGGGTTAATTTCCACAAAAGTGCTCTCATCCCCATTGCCCTGACAACAGAGGAGGCACTAGAGCATGCCACTATTCTCAATTGCTCCACCGAAAGTTTCCCCATTTAGTACCTGGGATTGCCACTAAGGCCCGGGAAACTCAAAAAGGCTGATTGACTACCCATTATTGTCCGGATTGAGAAGCGTCTAGCAGGTTAGAAGGGTAAAGCCCTATCAGTGGGAGGAAGAGTCACGCTCATTAATGCAGTCCTCTCAAATCTTCCAACCTATTATTTGTCCTTCTTTGAAATACCGCGATGGGTTATTCAGAGAATTGACCGGACTCAAAAATAATTTTTATGGAAAGGGGCAGACTCGGACCGAGGCGGCTATCACCTTATCAGATGGGAGAAGGCATGCATGAAAAAGATACACGGAGGACTAGGTATTATTGATCTTCGAGATATGAATTTTGCACTACTGGGTAAATGGTGGTGGAAAGTCTTCCACCCTAATGGAGAAGGGTGGCAAGATTTTGTTCAGGGATATCTACATGGGAATAGAACGAGAAATTTGGGCTTCAGAGTAGGCCCACGTGTCTCCTGGTTCTGGAAAGGTATCGCTAAGGCCTATGAACAATTCATTAGCTGTGTGACATCAGTTATCGGCAACGGCAGACTCACCAGATTCTAGTGGGATAAGTGGTGTGATGATCACACACTTAGAGCCCTGTTCCCTGATCTATACGATCAGACCTCACAACCACACTGCACGGTGACCGCAGCCTGGAAAAGAGGTGCCTGGAAACCACCTTTTAAACAATCACTAAATCTGGGTGCTCAGAGTAGACGCATGGAACTTCAGACCTACATCACCAATGCTGGAATTAGTTGCTCTCAGGGTCCAGATAAGAAATCCTGGGAATTGGAAAAGAACGGCACGTTCACCGTTCACTCCCTGTATAACCGTATTCACTATAGGGGATGTACCCCAAAGTGGGCATACGTCATTTGGAGGACGAAAGCCCTACTGAAAATTAAAGTTTTCTTATCGTTAGTGCTGAAAGATGCGATTTTAACTATAGAAAATCTCACTAAACGCCAACCGAATGTGGACTCTGGTTGCGGGTTCTGCCATGCTACCCTAGAAACTAGAGACCACCTCTTCCTATAGTATTCTAGGAGCAAAGCGGTACTCGTTGAGGTTCTCAGCGCCCCGGGGATAAATTAGTACCCTAGTCTATACGAGGACCTGTGGGTAGGCCCAAAATTTGCTATTTGAGAGAAGAACTATGAGAGAAACATGGTATTTCGCTATCGCCGCAACGACCTGGGTTCTTTGGCAAGATAGGAATAATTTTTATTTTTGCAGAACTTGTAATAATATTTTTGGTAATTTGACTCACATTATGCATTTTATTTCATTTTGGGCTAATGTGGCCGCAGCAGGTCCCAGGGGGAGGATAGCGAGCATATTCCAGGTCCAGAATTTTGATGATGATGAAGTCGAGATTGGGGCGACGATCGACTGACAGCAAGCTTGGCATTTACCGTTGATAGATACCCACCGCCCCATGATTTGTTGGGGGGATATGATGTATTTTGGTTAGTCGCATGTATGTTGCGACCATTTGGGTACTCTTTTGTCCCACCCCCAATGTTTGGGGTGGCATTTATGTACTTTTGTTATGATTGTAGGACCTTCTATTTGGCTCAGTACTCTGAGTTTGTTTTATTAACCATTATTAATGAAACAGGGTGGTCATACTCCACCTTTTCTTCAAAAAAAAAAACATTACATCATATGAAGCGATGGGTGGACTCAAACGATATCCGCAGTGTATGGCCCAAACGATAGGGCTAGGAGACTGGAGTTTTGGGATGAAATATGAAGGATAAGATTCAGATGGAACTATCAGTGGATTTTGGGGGGTGACTTCAATGTCGTAAGACATAAGGAGGAGAGAAAGGGTTTGAAAGGCAATGAACACGTTAGACAGATGTTTAATCAACTGCAATTGATCGAGATCCAGACCAACGAAAGGAACTTCACCTGGTCCAATCAAAGGAGTCCATCCTGGGCTAAACTGATAGGATCCTTGTCTTGACAAGTTGAGAAGCCAGGTTGTAACACCCCAAACATTTTTTTTTTTTTTGTAAACTAAGTCTCCAAATTCAATTCTTTCAATTTCTATATCACTTTGATCATAAACAAAGTAAGTTATATTTCAGGGAAAATTTTGGCAGAGTCTCCCCTGTAAATTTTGCCCCGAAACACAAAAAGCTTATGGAATTCTGCTCAAAATTCCGTAGCTCACAATCAATAGAATATTTTCATGGGCTCCCCAGGCCAAAATGAGCAAATACACACAGCCAATATAATATAATGCTCTGGGGGCCAAACTCATAACGAATTATCAAATATCAATTAAAAACTATAAATTTCTTTGAAAACAAAGTAAATTTTTTAAAAAATCCTTGTAAAACCTACCACAGAGCCCGGTACTCCACACCGAGGTGGGTACGGGTCACAAACATACCACACCACCTCACACTATACTCATCATCATCATATACATGCTTATACACCCATAATACAATTTAAATCATAAATTTCACTATTCCTATAACTAAATAATACAAATTTTTAAAATAAAAAGTTATACTACCAATCCACGCCTCACCTCTACACTGATGAGAACCTGCAACAGTGAGGGATCTAGGGTAGTCCTCAGACTCCCCTAACCCCCCAAACACTAAGGGGTTAGCCATTTCTGGTGTGAGTATAATTATTAATCTAACAACAAATTAAAATAGTATAAAAAAAATAATTTAAACTTACGAATACCAAATTAAGATAATACAACCTGAATCCTGAACACGACAACATCGTCAATACAGTGATAAATCAAATACTTTGCCAATCCTGCATTCAATTATTTAATTATCCATAATTTCCCACATTTCATAATACACTTCACATCAACCTCGTATATATATATATATATATATATATATATATATATATACTTATCTTACATTCGCATAATATGAATATTCATCTTTCCACACTTATCGTCATATCAGCATTTCACTATTTATATTAATATAACTACATGATGTTATTACATCATTTCTCCAACTCTATTTAGCCATGCATTTCATTTACTTATATTATGTCATCAACACACACATTCATCTTGAAAGTTGTGCCGAGAAAGGTAGTTCCCACCATTTCCACGGAAATAGCAGGCGAGTAGTTCCCCGACACACTTCCAAGGTACACAAACTCATATCACAACATACTTTCTTTAATAACCATTTTCATACCTGATATGGCTAAAAATGGTGTTAAATCAGAACCGTCCAGATTGGGCGCAAATCCTGAAGCTCGGGGGTAAAATGGTAATTTCACATACAAGTGGATCCAAAGCGGGTACCGGATCTCCTTCACACGAGACCCACTAACCCACAAACGGATCCATATCGATTGGGCACGGGTCCCGACCCAAGGCGAGCCCAGATCAATAAGAGACAAATCAGGGCCACTGTTTTGACCAAGTCAACGGGCCTGATTTACTCTCACCGGGAATCAGGGGTTAGTTTCCTAAATAGACTGTGAGGATTTTTCTCCTAGCAGTTACACAGGGAACCAATCCTCTAATTACTCCCCTGGCGACTATAAATACCTCTCCTCTGCCACTGTGACCAGGTAATCACTCTTTTTCCACCTTAAGCTCTTTCTTTAATCACCACTGGTTACTGACAAGAGCGTCGGAGGGTGCGTCGCCGGAATCAACCCCGGTGTCTCGCACTTCCTTGCAGGTTGCGGCAGGAGCAAGAAGGCTTGGATCAGCTATTCAGGTTTCCTCGAACTCACAAATCTTATCTGTTTACCCCCACACCGAAATCAGCGGTAACAGATTGGCGCCGTCTGTGGGAAAAACCACACGAACAGCCTCAGCCCCTTCCTTGTCGTCCTCTACAACCATGCCTCCAAAGAAGGTCAGATCGAGAGGGTCCAACCGTGGGACCAATCCCGCCGATCCTACAGAGGAAGCCCCTGTCAATCCTATTCCACAGCCCGAACTTCCTCATCCGGCCCCGCAGGGCCAACCTCCTCTTCCCAAACAGCAACCCAACAATGGCCCTTCCGGACATAACGGTCGGAGGCAGAAGCAGCCCTTCAATCCGGACCATGTCTCGGTTCATAATGAATCCTCGGATTCAATGGCTTCTCATCACCCCGACCTCCGCAACATGATCCTGAACCGCCAAAAAGATGAGGACCTCCGCACCTACCTAGACGAGAGGCAGGCCCGAGAGGGAGCCTCCCGCCAGCATCGTGGTGAACGGTCGCCTCACCGCCGAGACGGCAGAAGGTCTCCGGACCGAAGGGGCCGAGTGGCATCGCCCGAGCGCTGAAGGAGGAGGACACATTCCCCCGCGGATCGGCATCATCAGAGAAACAATGACGCGCCTATCACTCGTGCCGAGTTCCTACAATTTCAAGACACCGTACTGCAGACCCTCAACCTTCGGCAGAACAACCAAAATGCCCAGAGGGCTCCAACGCCCCCGAGGGCTCCCAGTCCTCGTCGCCGATCCCGAAGTCCTTCCCCGGCTCCCAGTCGCCAGCAGCAGCACTACAGTCCTCGCCGATCCCAGGACTACCGGCGCCGCAGTCCTTGCTCCCCTTCCTATGAAGAAGAGTCTGGGGGATCGTATGATTACCAGCGGAGGGACGATGCCCTCAACCGCCGTCTCCATAAGGTGGAGAGGCGCATTGGTCGCATGGACAGAGAGGAGGAGTCCCGAGCAGGAACCGTCCGGCCCAGCAGACCCCCTTTCTCTCGGTCGATCATGGAGGCCCACATACCGAGGGGTTTCAAACCTCCGTAGTTTGAAACGTACTCAGGGGAATCCGACCCAGTTGATCACGTCGAAAGCTTCAAGACCCTGATGCTGATCCATCAAGCTTCCGACGCCGTGCTCTGCAGGACCTTCCCCGCCACCCTCAGGGGGTCGGCTCGGGAATGGTACTCCAGACTCGCTCCCTCCTCCATCTTCTCGTTCGAGCAGTTTGAAACACTGTTCATAACTCACTTCGTGAGTAGCAGGCGAGCTGAGAAGACAAGCTTCTCCCTACTGAACCTGCGGCAGGAAAGGGAAGAGAAGCTGCGGGACTATGTGAAGAGATTCACCACAGAGGTCAGGTCTATCACCTCCTTAGACCAGTCAGTGGCGACCGTGGCGTTCCAGTCGAACGTCCTCAACGCCAACCTCCGATCGTCCCTAGCCAAGAAGCCCCCGCATAACTTTGCCGACCTCCTTCTGAGGTGCGAGAAGTATATCCGAGCAGAGGAGGCTGAATCCCTCCCGAGCTTCGGGGGGTCCTCCTCTGGGTCGAAGAGGAAGGCGACGGGGGAAGAGGGGTCCAAGAAAGCGCAGAAGGATAACAACGGTCAGCGCCGTCCTCCCCCCAGGTTCGAGAAGTTCACTCCCCTCACCACCAATGTCTCCACCATCCTAATGGAAGTGGAGAAAGAGGGGGTCATCCCTCCAGCTCCGAGGATGAACACCCCGGCAAAGAGGAGGAACAAAGATAAATGGTGTCGTTACCATTGGGACCACGGCCATGACACGAACGACTGCCGGGCATTGAGAGATGAGATAGAAGCCCTCATCTGGAGGGGGCAGTTGGCCAAATTCGTGAAAGGTAACGATCGGGCGGATCGCAACACTTCTCCGCCTCGGGGGGCTAACAAGCGCTCCGAGCGACGCGAGGAGACACCCGAGTTCGAAGAAGAACCGGTTCTGCACCTGATCCACGGAGGCCCCATGGGAGGATCCTCTAATTCCTCTCGGAAGGCCTTCGTCCGAGAGGTCAACTCGGTTCACAGCGCCCCTCCTCCCAAAGGTCTCGGCGTCCCTGTGTCTTTCTCCGATGAAGACCTCGAGGGGGTCCGAACTCCCCACTGTGACGCCCTCGTCATCGACCTCCGCATGGCCAACTTCAAGGTGCAGAGGATCTTAGTAGACAATGGGAGTTCGGTCAATATCCTCTTCCTTTCGGCCTTCCGAGGCCTGCAGCTGTCCCGAGACTGTCTCAAGCCGGCCGGTTATACACTCCACGGGTTCACGGGGGTCCCAGTAACTGTCGAGGGGGTGATAACCCTAGACGTGACTGCTGGAAGCACCCCTACTACCCGGACCGAGCCGATGGACTTCATGGTCATCGACGTCCCGGCAGCGTATAATGTCATTCTGGGCCGACCCAGCCTAGCGCCCTGGAAGCTGTCCCCTCAGCGTACCATCTCAAAATGAAGTTCCCCACTCGGTCGGGAGTAGGGGAAGTCAGGGGAAGCCAAGAGACAGCCCGAAAGTGCTACATGACTTCCACTGGGGGACCAGTGCTCTCGCTCGAGACACTAGAAATCCCCGAACCGAAAGTTCGGCCAACGTCCGAGCCGGCGGACGAGTTAGAAGAAGTGCTCTTCTCGGACGAGGACCCGAGCCGAAAGTTCCTCATCAGCAAGTCCTTACCGACCGCACTGTGCTCTGACCTGATTAAATGCATCCGGGATCACCGCAACCTGTTTGCATGGTCGGCCCGGACATGCCCGGCATTTCTGAGGAGTTGCTAGTCCACCGCCTAAGTGTCGAACCGGGGTGCAAACCGGTTCAGCAGAAGAGACGAAAGTTCGCTCCCGAGTGACAGCAGGCCATCAAGGAGGAGGTGGATAAACTGCTGAATGCCAAGTTCATACAGGAGGTAAACTACCCCGAGTGGCTCTCCAATGTTGTAAAGGTCAAGAAGTCCAACGGCTCCTGGAGAATATGCATTGACTTCACCGACCTGAATAAGGCGTGTCCGAAGGACCCATTCCCTCTTCCAAACATCGACACCCTCATTGACGCCACCTCGGGCCATGAGCTCCTCAGCTTCATGGATGCCTTCTCCAGCTATAATCAAATCCGAATGTTCCCTCCGGACATTCCGAAGACATCCTTCATCCCCGATCAAGGCCTCTACTGCTACCGGGTCATGCCGTTCGGGTTGAAGAACGCGGGCGCCACCTACCAGCGCCTCGTCAACAAGGTCTTCCAGAGCCAGATAGGCCGGAACATGGAGGTGTACGTTGACGACATGCTCGTCAAAAGTGTTCGAGGCACTGATCACGTGGCCGACCTCCAGGAGGCCTTCGGCGTGTTGAGAAGGCACAGCATGCGGCTGAACCCGAGCAAGTGTGCGTTCGGGGTCTCTTCGGGAAAATTCCTCGGCTTCATGGTAAGCCAACGAGGAATCGAAGCTAATCCCGAGAAGATTAAGGCCATATTAGACATGGCCCTGCCTCGGAACATCAAGGAGGTGCAGAAGCTTACCGGTCGGCTCGCCGCTATCGGTCGGTTCCTCTCGAAGTCGGGGGAAAAGTGCCTCCCCTTCTTCAAAGCACTCAGGGGGGCTAAGGGTTTTGAATGGGGCCAACCACAACAGGAATCGTTCGACCAACTGAAGGCCTACTTGGTGAACCCCCCTCTGCTCAGCAAACCGGTCCCGGGCGAAACTCTCTTCATCTACTTGGCTGCTTCCGAGCAGACCCTAAGTGCTGTCTTGGTAAGAAAGGAGGACCGGGCCCAAAGGCCCATCTACTACGTGAGCAAGGTGCTTCGGGACGCCGAGCTCCGCTATCCGAGGATAGAGAAGATGGCCTACGCCCTGGTCATGGCAGCAAGGAAGCTTCGGCCGTACTTTCAATCCCACTCGGTCGTTGTCCTCACCGACCAACCCCTAAAGCAGATCCTCCACAAGCCCGAGACCTCGGGCCGGCTGATGAAGTGGTCCATAGAGCTGAGTCAGCATGACATCTCTTACCAGCCTCGGACGGCAATTAAAGCACAGGCCCTCACTGACTTCATCGTAGAGTCCACCATCCCTGAAGTCAGCCATGTACCGAATGGAACCCCCATTTGGACAGTCTTCGTGGACGGCTCCTCCTGTAGTGAAGGAAGCGGCGCCGGATTCATCCTGAACGGCCCTGATGACTTCGTCCTCCAGTACGCGATCCGTATGAACTTCAAGGCCTCGAACAATGAGGCAGAGTACGAGGCACTCATCGCTGGTCTCGGACTTGCACGAAGTGCTGGGGCGCAGCGCCTCCGAATCCACAACGATTCCCAGCTTATCATGAACCAAGTCTTGGGCGAGTACGAGGCCAGAGACGAGCGGATGGCGAAGTACCTCGCTAAGGTCCGGGTCCTCATGAGCCGGTTCGAAGAGGCGCTCATTCAACGAGTTCCTCGTGAGGAGAATTCGCAGGCCGATGCCCTATCCAAGCTGGCCTCATCCTCCCTACAAGGTCTTGAACAGACCGTTCTGATCGAGGTCCTCTCTAAGCCGAGCATAGAAGACGAGACACCTGGCTCGGTGGAGTCGTTGCCGGTCATGTTGCAGGACAATTGGATGAAGCCGTTGGTGGAATTCTTAAGGGACGGGGTCCTGCCCGTAGATCCCAAAGAAGCGCGCCGAGTCAGAACCCGGGCCGAGCGGTATGTCTTGATCGAGGGCATCTTATGCAAACGCTCCTTCTCTCAAATAGATGGCCGACCATACCTAAGGTGCCTCTCTCCAGAGCAGGCCGAATATGCCCTACAAGAGCTCCACGAAGGCATCGGTGGGGCACATTCAGGGTCCAGGTCCTTGGCCCGAAAAGCTTTGAATTATGGATACTTCTGGCCGACCCTCCTTCAAGACGCCGAGCGACACGTTCGGCAATGTAGCTCTTGTCAGAGACACTCCAGCATCCGTCACCTCCCTCAGGCCAACCTCGCCTCCCTATCAAGTCCTATCCCCTTCGCAATGTGGGGGATGGATTTACTAGGGCCTTTCCCTCCGGCTCCGGGTCAGTTCAAGTTCTTGGTCGTAGCCATCGACTACTTCTCGAAGTGGGTCGAGGCCGAGCCCCTCGCCACTATAACCGAGAACAAGGTGGTACAATTCTTCTGGAAGAGCATCATCTGCAGGTTCGGCGTCCCCCGTGTCCTCGTGACGGACAACGGGACTCAGTTCACTGGCGCAGCATTCCGAGCTCTGTGCGACGACCTTGCCATCCAGCAGCGCTTCTCGTCCGTCTCCCACCCTCAGTCGAACGGACAAGCAGAAAATGCTAATCGGAAGATCCTCGCAGGCATCAAGAAAAGGCTGGACGAAAGTTCCAAAGGCTTATGGGTCGACCAACTCCCCAACGTCCTATGGAACTACCGCACGAGCAAGCGGACCCCCACAGGCGAGTCTCCTTTTAACCTCACCTATGGGTCCGAGGCTGTGATACCCCTCGAGGTCGGAATACCTTCCCCTCGGCTCGCAGCCTACGATGAGGAACAGAACGCCAGGGACCTCAGGACAGACTTAGATCTGATAGATGAGCTGAGGGAAAGAGCGTCGATTCGGCAGCAGAATTACCGAAGAAGGGTCGAGTTGGCATACAACAAGAAGGTCCGACCCACCAACCTTAAGCAAGGAGATTTAGTCTTGAGAAAACTGGCCATATCCTTTCCCAATCAGAAGAGCAAGCTGGCTCCGAACTGGGAAGGGCCGTACAGGATCACGAGGGTAGTTCGGCCCGGAGCATATCGTCTCGAAGATCTAGGCGGCAGAGAAATTCCGAGGACCTGGAATGCCGACCACCTCCTAAAATACCAAGAAAGCGCCCCGGCGCCACTCTAAGTATCATAGGATGTCGAGCCATTCCTCTCCTCTGACTTGTAACCTATTTTCATAAATTGTACTATGTAAAACGGTTCGCCGTCGATTATCAATAAAGAAAGCTCTTTTCGTACTTATGAATTTGTATGCTTCTCTCTGCTCTTATCATATGTTTTTTAAATTTTGATTCAACCAATGGTTCGGAGTCCAACACTCGGCTTGACTTTACCTCCTCGGCTCGCCTCCGGACGAGCCAGGGGTAGATCACCGTTCGGAATTGCTCCCACAACTGTTGAACTACACCGATGGTTCGGAGTCCAACACTCGGCTCGACTTTACCTCCTCGGCTCGCCTCCGGACGAGCCAGGGGTAGATCGCCGTTCGGAATTGCTCCCACAACCGTTGAACTACACCGATGGTTCGGAGTCCAACACTCGGCTCGACTTTACCTCCTCGGCTCGCCTCCGGACGAGCCAGGGGTAGATCGCCGTTCGGAATTGCTCCCACAACCGTCGAACTACACCGATGGTTCGAAGTCCAACACTCGGCTCGACTTTACCTCCTCGGCTCGCCTCCGGACGAGCCAGAGGTAGATCGCCGTTCGGATTTGCTCCCACAACTGTTGAACTACATCGATGGTTCGGAGTCCAACACTCAGCTCAACTTTACCTCCTCGGCTCGCCTTCGGACGAGCCAGGGGTAGATCGCCGTTCGGAATTGCTCCCACAACCGTTGAACTACACCGATGGTTCGGGGTCCAACACTCGGCTCGACTTTACCTCCTCGGCTCGTCTCCGGGCGAGCCAGGGGTAGATCGCCGTTCGGAATTGCTCCCACAACCGTCGAACTACATCAATGGTCCCGGAGTCCAACACTTGGCTCCCAGTCCCCCCAAGCTTGCTTCGCGGCAGACTAGGAGTGGTCCACCCCTCAGCTTCGCCAGTGGAGGGATACCGAAGCTACGTTCGGCCACATAATCCGAGCAATCTTGCCTAACAGCCGAAGCCCGAAGCCCTACGCCTTTGGTTGGCTACCGAGCAAGTGCCTTTCCGACCCAAAAACGTAGAAAACTCACTTTCTCCTCAACTTTCGTGCATGATCTCGATCAGACGGCCCAGATCTTGCCACCGACGCTAAATGACAAGATAGCGTTTTCTTGGGAACTGAGCCGCCTCGAGATTCGCGCCAACATCCGACGGTTCAGATCTTGCCACCGACGCTAAACGACAAGATAGCGTTTTCTTGGGAATCGAGCCGCCTCGAGATTCGTGCCAACATCCGACGGCCCAGATCTTGTCAGAATCGCTAAACGACAAGATAACGCCCCGTCAAGAGCTCGTTCGCTTCGAGACTCTCGCCGACGGCACCATGTGCTCGGCACGAAGACCTTGGCACGGCCAACACACTCACAAGCAAAATAAGAACACAGAGCAACAAAGGGAATTTTATTAACGATCGGGACACAATACAAAGCTGTCTTTCCATAGTTACAAAGTATCAAAAAACAAAAAATACAGCGCCGACCCATTACACTTGGCCCTCAAACAGAAATGTCTTCACTGCTCTCCTCGGCCGCCAGTCCTTCCACTTCAGCTGTTAGCTCCTCCGCCTCCTTCCGAAGCTTCGCCTCCACGGTCTGTAAGTGATGGATCTCGGAGAGCAAATCGTCTCGCTCGGCTAATATCTTCGACTGATTATGCCGAATACACTGAACCCGAAGAGCGTTACTAAAAGCTGTCTGCGAGTCGTCGTCCTCCCCTTTGGGGTCACCTCGATGATCCTGTTCTCCAAACGTTGGATCTCGGCGTCTCATTGGCCGAGGACGGACTGAAGGTGGGCCCGCTCGCTCTCAGCTCGACGTAACTCCAGCTCCACTTCACGACTCCGCTCTCGGCACTTCGACGAGCGCGACTTCGTGCCCCCTGAGGTCACCTCGGCATCATCTTCACTGTCCGAGCTGTTGGGATCGGTGTATTGGCCTGACACCACGAGCTGAAAAGAAGGGAAAATGAATAACAAGATTTCAATACACTTTCGAGGCACAACACTTGAAGAATTTTCCAATCATATTCAGATATAATAGCTCTGTTGGGTTTCGGGGCACAAACGCAGCGATAAAAAAAAAAAAATCCGAAACCCTAACCCTAGGATCCGTGTACAAGACATGGCTGATTATGGAGAAACGAAATTTTACCTTTTAAGAGCTTTACGAAGGCTGAAAGATCCTGTTATACAATCACCACGCGACCCTTGTAGCAAGATTCGCGTCTCTAAAGCAGTCCACACGAACGTCCGATCGTCCAACGATCGAGGGAGCCGGTACTAGCCGATGATGCTTGCCTCTATCTCTCTCTCTCTCTCTTGCCTCTCAACAGTTGGAGCGGCTAGGGTTTTCTATGGAAAACGAATTTGCCAAAAGATAAACCCTAAACCAATACATCTCTATGTATTTATAAGAGAGAATGAGGTGGGCTTAACCATAATCGGTTTGGGCTTCTACTAAGAACAAACTGATTTGGTTTAAATGATTTAAATTCGAATTATAATTTAATTAATCAAGTCCAACTCAATTAAATAACTAATTTCGAATTTATAATCATTTAATTTAAATTCCGAATTTAAATTAAAACTCCTTTTAAACGTTCTAAGTGTGTGACCCTTTAGGTTATTATTACGTTGGCAATAATTCTATTATCTAATAATAAAATTATAAACAATGAGCGGCATCTAGTAATACATCATTGCTACCCAAGTAATAATAATAATTGGTGATTCAATTAAACCTTTCGTGACTAATGTCTCCGTGTAATATAATCCTTTTAACCTTGATATTATAGATTAAACTAGAGGCATGGTTCGTGTCATCCTCTTAATGATTTAATCTTTATTTTCTTGATCGATGAGTAGACTATTCAAACAAATCAATATTTGAGCATGGCCATGCATTTCATAGTCTCACTCAAATAAGAGGCCGATAATATCGCTCCTAAAATTAGGAGGGTTAAATTCCATCTAGATCATTCACATTTCTCACACGATTCATAATGAACCCAATACTATCTTTATCATTACCCGATTAAAGATAACTTTTGATAGAATCAAAGTACATTAATTCTCGTGTAGAAATATAATGATTTCAGGTCAGAGGACCATTACACCATTATCACAGTGAGATTACTTATGACACTTATTTATTTATTCCATGTTGAATCTCACAGTGGGTCTGTCCAGTATAATGTACTCTTACATTTACCTATGTATTGATTTTAGTATCTCTATACTAATGACCCACGAGAGGTGGTCATCAATCAATCAACATACTAGTCTCAATGTATTATTACTGTCCTAATAATAATAATACTCGACTAGGGACATTTAAGATTATTATACTATATATAATCTCATGTTCATATAGTTCGTATTAATAATCTAAGGACATTTATCATGCTAACATTTATAACGCAGTAAATACGAAGCATAATAAATTATTAATATAATCAAATAGAACATAATGTCAATAATACTGATTACATAATATCATTGTATTGCCTCTAGGGCACCTACACTAACAAGCTCCACATACAACAGGACCGACCCCGCAATTAAATCTTTACAATAGACAAGAAAAACATAAAACAATGTGATCAGGGCCTCTTCGGAAGGGGAACGCTTCGGTTTAAGGAAACGCGAGGACGACGAGGCCTGCCCTCCGAACTCGATCCTAAACCAACGAAACGTGACCCCCCTTCGCTGCTGACCCTAATTGTAGCACCGACCGAGGCACCGCTTGACGAGATGGCTGAGCTACTCTGAGCGTCGGCAGGGCTCCGCCTAGCCGCAGGCAAACGTGTCGCGAGTTCCTAAAAGGAAATCCCTCTCTCGCTCTCTTCGCGAGTGCACGACGTACTGCGAACGTTAGCCTTCTCCGGCATAGGCTTGAGTGACGCGACCTCTTCCTCCAGTTCGATAATTCTGTCTCTCAGAGCGTCGTCCTTCGCCAACTTCTTCAAACGGGAAGGCCTTGACGAGCCCGAGACATTGACGCCATCGGTTGCGAGCCGTCGGAAGTGGGTGACCTCGATCCCCCGGTCTATTGTGATCCTTCTGAGCCTGTTGACCTCGGCCAACAGCCTCTTGCGCTCGGTCAAGGCCTTCTCTAGCTCAGAAGTTAGATTCTCTTCTGCCACCGAGCGTTCTTTTGCCACTAACTCCATGTGTTGGACCTCGGCCAAAAGCTCGTCGTTCTTCCGCTCGGCGGCAATGAGCTCTCTATGAAGCCGTTCGACCTCACCTTCGGGACAAGGAGCTTGGGGTTGCTTCCGCAATTGCCACAACTCGTGACAATACTTCTGCACAGCTGCCTTCATCTCCTCCAGCTTCAAGAGCATGAGGAACCGCCTCTGTCGGCTATTCGAGAGCTCACCCTTCCTTTTGGCCAGCTCCTTACGAAGGTGTGCAACCTCCGTAACCGGACCGAACCTTACCTGAAAAGCAGAGATAAATCCGAGACCCAACACTTAGAGAATTCTACGCCAAATCAAACACAAAATTCGAGACTCAACACTTGGATAAATTTTGGCCAAACAAAATATTTTCATTCGAAACCGAGGAGAAAGTTTTACAAAAGCGGTGGCCAGTCCGCAGTTAGGCTTACAAAAAGAGACAAAACGACAAAAGACTAAAAGAGACAACCGAGTCAGGGGTCGACCTTTTAGTCGTTCGGGTCCGTCGACCCCCCGGTCTTGTCCTCACCATCGCCCTCGTCTTCGCCTTCGCTCCCGCTCTCCTCCTCGGAGTCGTCCTCCTCCTCGCCCTCGGCCTCGGTCTCTCCAGGGCCTTCGACACCTTCCGTCTCTCCCTCGGGGTCGAGCAGCCCCTCGGGAACCTCCTCCTCCCCTTCCACGGGGTCGTAAAAACGGTAGGAGGACGTGTCGAAGCCCGGGTTCTTGGCGGCTACGTGGAGCAAGGCTCGACCGTAGGCATCCTCCATGTTTTGGAGCATGTGTTGTGCGGCCTCCTCCTGCACGGCCTTCTTCACCTTCTTCACCTTCTTCCGGTGTTTGGCCATGATCTTCTCGACCCTCTTCTGAGCCTTCTCCGCTTCCGATCGAGCATTGGCCAGTGCCTCCTTCAGCTCGGCAATCTCCTTCTCCGAAGCCTCAAGCTTGGTTGCCGTGTCCTTCGACAGCTGAATGGCGTCGGCCAGCTGCTTCTCTAGCCCTTCCACTTCGGCACCCCTCTTCGCCGAGAGGAGCTGCTCGGCATCAAGCAGCTTCGTGGCCTTAACACGCTCCGCCCTCTCCCGTTCATTCTCCTGTTCCTTGCTCACGAACTCCTCGAGCAGGAAATTGAAGTGGCAGAGGGTCTGAAAAAAGAACAGCACATCAGAATCCGAACCCAATAACTTAGAAAAATTCCAAGAAAGAAATTTGGATGAGGGAGAGCTCGGCCTACTTACCGACATGGTATTCCGAGCAATCTGCATCGCGGCGTCCCCTGCTAGCCCGGCCTTTAGGGTCGCTCGATCTTTTGGGGTCGGCAGGTGCCTCACCGCTTCCATGCAGATGTTGTCATCGCCCAAGAAGCCGTTGACATTCATCACCTGCCAGTCAGGGACGAAGATCTGCTTATGACGCTCGGTCAAAATCGTCTCCGCCTCGGCAGTGAGGGGCGGAACTTAGAGGGACAGCACCTCCTTCACGCCGAACCGGGAGCATCCCCTTCGAGGTCGGTGTCGGCACACCCGAGGCAGGAGGGTCGAGGACCATGACTTCCCCCTGCTCGAGGACCATGACCTTCGGCTGTTCGGCGACCTTCGCGACCGAAGGCTTCTTCGAGGCTCGGCCGTCCTGAGGCCCCGCCGAAGGCCTCTTCTTCTTCGCCTCCTGCTCCAACCTGCCCTTCGCCATCAGAGCTTTGTAGTCCAGCTTCATCGTTTCTGTACAAGCCGAATGAAAAAACTTAGAAAAATTTTCATGAACTTTAAGCAAATAGTATAAATACCAGAAGCATACTAGGGTCGATCGGACTGAGACCCCCTCGGAACTGATCCTCCTCGGTAATATCTTTCCAGCTTAGCACTGGCAGGTCGAGGAGCTTCTTCTGGACCTCCTTCTCCTCATCACTCAGCACCGTCTCCTTCTTGGTTCGCTTGGGCAGGCCATCCTTCGCCCAAACCGTCGGTATCACCCACGGCGCATGGGCTCAGATGATGAAATACTTCTCATTCCAATGTTTGATCGAGTCTGGATTCTCGATCAGCTTCACGCCCGTTCGGGGCGAAAGGTAGAACCTTTGTTCGTCTCGCCTTGGCTGACAAGGTCGGTAGAGGCTCCGAAAGAGAAACATACTCGGCTTGGCACCAACCTCTTGGCACCGGAGGACGAATGCCATGACGTGCCTCCATGTGTTCGGCATCAGCTGGGCGGGGCTCAAACCGTACCATGTCAAGACATCAACAACGAACGGGTGGAGGGGAAAACGGAGTCCGGCGATAAGGGAATCGACCGGAAAGACGCACACATCTGACGAAGACTTCGTATTGGCTCGGAAACCCGGCCCGGGGAGGAGCAGTCCGTAGTCGGCAGGGATCTGGAAACCCTCTCGGATCAGGTGAAGGTTGGCCTCCGTAAGAGACGAGATGGTATGGTCCACCTCGGACAGCTCTCTCGGTTCATTCTCCTCCACCAACTTAGCTGTACCTTGGGTCACTCTCTCCAAGGTGTCCTCGGCATAGTCCCGTACACCTCCCACGCTCGACAGAACAATGGGTTGCCGACCGAACGCTCCCGCTGTCTTCGGCATCTCAACGATAGTGACCACGGCTTTACCCTTCTGGGATGCCGCCGCGACCTCCTTAGGCGCCTCGGCCACTTCGCCCTCTCTATCCGGGCGTACGACGTGCTGATCGGTCGGCTCCGCCACCTCCTTCCCTTTGCCCCCTCGGCCTACTGCTTGCTCCGAGGCGGGGGTCTCATCCGAGGACGTAATCTTAATCATTTTCTAAAAGAGAAGGGAGAGAGACTGACCTCGAAGTAACAACTACCGTCGGAAAGTTCACCGGAAACAAAAAACGCCTCGCCGCGTCAGCTAGCACCACCACCAAGGAGCTGAAAACTTCGAAGGCAAAAAGTAAGAACTGAAGAGAGAGAGTAAAAGTAAAAAATGAGACTTGGTCTGGGGGGGTGAAGATTTATAGTAAAAAGGAACGTCCCTTGGACTTCCAAACAAAAAAGTGCGACTCTTGGGCCGCTCTTGAAACGTCGCGAAGGCCCAACACAACTGTCTTCTTCGCCAAGTCAACTAGCTCGGTATAACGAGACCGGGAGCCGAACTATACGCCATCCGACCACGCAGCAAAGAGACCGGTCGGCTACCGAGCAAGTACCAATCCGAGCTGGTTAACGGAGAAAACTCCCTTTCTCCTCAAACTTCACGTAAAATCTCAATCAGACGGCCCAGATCTCGCCGAGAACACTAGACGACAAGATAGTGTTTCCTTGAGAAATGTGCCCGTCTCGAGATGCGCGACGCCTTCCAACGATACAGATTGCATCAAGTCGCTCGGATGGCCTACGCTTTCTCCATATCCCACCTCTGTCTGAAGAAACCAGAAAAAAATTTTATTCAAAGTTTTAAGGCACCGCCCTCGGCGTGCCCCCCAGGCCCTATGTCTCGGTCAGTTTCCCGCCGACCCACGGGACCCGGTCAAAGACGGAACGGCGCACCCCCCTTCTTCTCTAATTCCTTCGGGCCGACAACCGTCGAAAGCCGTCGGCCCGGAAGGAAGACAGAGATGGGAGGAGACCCGTCATTCTGAAGCTGCTGCAGTCCCTCGAACACGAACATGGGTCGTCACCTCTTCTACTGTGATCTTCCCCGACCCTGACACTCGCCTCGGAGGCAGTCAGAATCGGGAGAAGACCACAGTGGAAGAACGACCACCCGTCCTCCCGAAGCTAAAGTCGTCCCTCGGCTCCGGACTAGGGTCATCACCTCTTCTACCATGACCTTCCCCGACCCTGACACCCACATTGGAGCACTCAGAATCGGGTGAAGATCATGGTGGAAGAACGACCACCCGTCCTACCGAGACAGGTCGCCCCTCGGATCTGAACTTCGGCGGTCAACCCTTCTGCCGAGATCTCCCCCGACCCTGACACCTCTACCTGGGCCGTCAGAATCGGGAGAAGATCTAGGCGGAAGAGCGACCCCCCCGTCCTTCCAAAACGCACGGTCCCTCAGATCCGGACTTCGGTGGTCCACCCTTCGGCCCAAACCTCCCCTGACCCTGACACCTCCACTCGGGCCATCAGAGTCAGGAGAAGATTTGGGCGGAAGAATGGCCACCAGTCCTTCCGAAGTGAACCCCTCCGTCAGATCCGGACTACGGTCATCACCCCTTCTACCATGATCACCCTCGATCTTGACACCCCTATCGGGCCAGTCAAAATCGGGTGATGATCATGGTGTAAGGGCGACCACCCGTCCTTCCGAACGAACTCACCCCTCGGATTCGGACATGGATCATCACCTCTTCCACCATGATCTCCGCCGACCCTGACACCCACTGTGGGGTAACCAGAGTAGGTAGAAGATCTTGGTGGAAGAACGACCACCCGTCCTTCCGAGGTAGCTCACCCCTCGGCTTCGGACATGGATCATCACCTCTTCCACCATGATCTCCCCCGACCCTAACACCCACGTTGGAGCAGCCAGAGTCAGGAGAAGACCATGGTGGAAGAACGACCACCCGTCCTTCCGAAGTAGCTCATCCCTCGGGTCTGGACCACGGTCGTCACCACTACTGCCTTATTCTCCCCCGGCCCTTACACCCCCTTTGGAGCCGTAAGGAACGGGAGAAGAACAAGGCAAAAGAGCGACCACCCGTCCTTCCGAAGTAACTCATCCCTCGGGTCCGGACTACGGTCGTCACCACTACTGCCTTGTTCTCCCCCGCTCCTGACATCCGCTTTGGGGCCGTCAGGAACGGGAGAAGAACCAGGCAAAAGAGCAACCACCCCCTCGGACCTCGAAAGCGAAGTTACCCGAGGCAAATACCTCCGAGGTCTGAAACTCTATGTTGATTGCGATTGAAATGACAAAGGGAGTGGGGTACTTATAAGCCCTCCTCCAAGATCTGGCCATTATTGCCCTCAGAAGTTGAAACGCCACACATTAATTAAAGGAATCATCCTTAATAACCTAGGAAAGGTGGAACGCCGCACAAACCCCAGGGCACCATTAATGCCCTTGGGAACAGGATCGTCTCGAAACTCATCGCGCTGGGTCGCCCGGACCACCAAAGCCCCATGCCTTCGGTCGGCTACCGAGCAAGTGCCTTCCCGACCCTGCAAACGGAGAAAACTCACTTTCTCCTCAACTTTCGTGCATGATCTCTATCAGACGGCCCAGATCTTGCCGAGGACACTAGACGACAAGATAGTATTTTCTTAAGAAATGTGCCCGTCTCGAGATCCGCACCGTCATCCAATGGCTCAGATTGCGCCACGTCGCTCGGATCGCCAAAAATCCATGCCTTCGGTCGACTACCGAGCAAATGCCTTTCCGACCCTGCAAACGGAGAAAACTCACTTTCTCCTCAACTTTCGTGCATGATCTCTATCAGACGGCCCAGATCTTGCCGAGGACACTAGACGACAAGATAGTATTTTCTTGAGAAATGTGCCCGTCTCGAGATGCGCGCCGTCATCCAATGGCTCAGATTGCGCCAAATCCCTCGGATTGCCGAAATTCCATGCCTTTGGTCGGCTGTCGAGCAGGTACCTTTCCGAGCTTGCAAACGGAGGAAAAAGCATCCGAGCGATAACTACCGTTGGATCTCTCAGAAATCCGTGCTTCTAATGATGAACGTCCCAGATTGCGCCACGTGCGCTAAAAGACAAGATAGCATTTTCTTGGGATTCACACCATCATCCGACGGCTCAGATTGCGCCACGTCGCTCGGCAGACCAAGACCCCATTTCTTCGGTCGGCTGCCGAGCAAGTACCTTTCCGAGCTCGCAAACGGAGAAAAAGGCTTCCGAGCGATAACAGCCGATGGATCCCTCAGAAATTCGCGCTCGTCCATGATCAACGGCCCAGATCGAGCCACGTCATAAATCAGTATTTAAAATCATTTTTTATTTATTTAAATCATTTTATTTATTTAAAAATTGCGAAAAATTGCTAACAATTCGGAAAAATTAACTAAAAATTCTTGAAAATAATTAAATATTCGGGGGTATATTTTTGAGCCCCTGAACGAACAATTATTGCCCAGAAAGTACTGTTAAGGCCCCCGAACGATTAGTAAACACATCGCAAAATTAAATAAATAGTCCGAAAAAATAAATAAAAGCCGTCAAATGCTCGATATGGCTAGAGAACAGCACATAGCATCAAAAATTACCTCACTACCCCCTTCAAGATTCAAAATCCTCCACTCGGACTCCGATACAACTCCACTAGCCACTAAAACAGTTAGACTACTCCTCAAAGGCTGATCACACTCAGTCTTTAGGAGTAGGGGGCTCGTGATATGGCTAAAAATGGGGTTAAATCGGAACCGTCCAGATTGGGCGCGAATCCTGAAGCTCGGGGGTAAAATGGTAATTTCACATACAAGTGGATCCAAAGCGGGTACCGGATCTCCTTCACACGAGACCCACTAACCCACAAACGGATCCATATCGATTGGGCACGGGTCCCGACCCGAGGCGAGCCCAGATCAATAAGAGACAAATCAGGGCCACTGATTTGACCAAGTCAACGGGCCTGATTTACTCTCACCGGAAATCAGGGGTTAGTTTCCTAAACAGACTGTGAGGATTTTTCTCCTAGCAGTTACACAGGGAACCAATCCTCTAATCACTCCCCTGGCGACTATAAATACCTCCCCTCTGCCAATGTGACCAGGTAATCACTCTTTTTCCACCTTAAGCTCTTTCTTTAATCACCACTGGTTACTGACAAGAGCGTCGGAGGGTGCGTCGCCAGAATCAACCCCGGTGTCTCGCACTTCCTTGCAAGTTGCGGCAGGAGCAAGAAGGCTTGGATCAGCTGTTCAGGTTTCCTCGAACTCACAAATCTTATCTGTTTACCCCCACACCGAAATCAGCGGTAACAATACCCAATCTCATAATACAGGTATTTATTTTATTGTGTTATAAAAAGTATCACATCATAAACATATGCATCGATTCTCATAATACCACCTTCCTTCATGTCTTATGACATAATTACCACATCTCATTGCCCATGCGATTTACTCACATTTCATCACATCATTAACACATCATTAATTAGAATACTTATACTCATTGCATCAAAACCATGTTTTATAGCTCATTCACATCTTATTATATCACTTTAGTAATTTCTCATTCTTATAAACAATAAATCTTATTATCATTTTCACTTAATCCCCAAACACAATCTGGGGCCACAACATATCACACCCCATAGCCGATAGCTTGGGTAATAATCACCGCACCCCAAACACACAGTTTGGGTAATATCACATCACATCTCAAGCCGATAGCTTGGTTATTAATCACTTCAATCACTTATCATCTTCACTTTACTTTATTTCTCATTTCCATCAATCATTACCACTATTACAACAACTCACCCCGAGAATTATGCCAAGACAGGTAGTTCCCACCATTTCCACAGAAACGGCAGGCAGGTAGTTCCTTGACACAATTCCAAGGTACAACTCATATCAATCTATATTTACTTTAATGATCACACACATAATACCATTACTTCGTATTATTCGTAAGAACACATGTCTCTTCTATTATTATCATTTTAAATTAGCCACACACTGTATTTATCACTTCTTTTCATACACTAACTCATAACTCATTTTCTTTCACATTTACTTCATTCACAACTACTTTCTTTCTCATCCACAGTTCACAATTCACTTTCTGCACTTCCACATTTTTATTAACACTTAGTTATTTTATTAGTTTGTCGACCAGTGAGCCACAGTATCCCAACATACTGAAAGCCGACAGCCCAGTAAACACGCGGCCCGATGCTCACACAGAGTCTTACTCGTCCGAGGCTACGTCTTCCTCCTAGCCGAACTAGTGAGGGAACCACTAACACCAAGTAGAACTTGGGTACTTCCTCCCGGCCGAAGCCAAGAGGGAAAAAGCCACTGACCCCAGGTAACCTGGGTACTTCCTCGCGACGTCTGTCATCGAGGGAAAAACCACTTACCCCAGATAAACTGGGTACTTCCTCCCAGCCGAAGCCAGGAGGGAAAAACCACTTACCCCAGATAAACTGGGTACTTCCTCGCGACAGCTGTCATCGAGGGAAAACCGGGCCTCAAGCCGATAGCTTGGGCGATGAAATCCACTTACCCCAAACATAGTTTGGGTCCACTTACCCCAAGCCGGTCCTTGGGTATTAGGAGGTCTAGCCAGGATTGCTGTAGGTACTGGTCAACAAAACTATCTGTTATTAGCATTAATTATTTCATCTTTCCATTTTAATAATTCAACATAAAGCATCACAATTTTTAATTAAACAATAGCCACATCCTTGACTTTAATCACAAGAATAATAACACATTTTACTAACACTTACCATCTCACCTTTTATCTTGCATTTGATGCACATCTAATGTCCACGATATTGATTATCATCTCGTTGTATCTTATATATATGCATAAACCATGTCATTTATCATAGAAACCATCATGTTATTTAATTTACCATAACATCACCCATTATGAATACCATGCTATTCGCTACTTCATTAAATCCCATATAAACATACACCAAGTCATTTATCATATAAACCAACATGTCATATTATTGCCCATTAATTCATTTCAAATATAATTAAAATGTAAACATGTACCCAATTATTAATTTCATCAATTACTGCATCACACATCATAATCATCTATATATATTACAATAAACACCACACGTGCTGATTTCCCATCATAAGGGTCCAAAACCACTTATTTCCTCTAATTAAATCTTATAATATCTAATTATAGCATACTAGCTCATACATCATGTTTCATATAAGTAAAATCACCTAGAAGGGCTTATATGCCCCAAAACATGCACAAAACGGGCACTATAATTACACAGATCTTCAAAACATGATCACAATCACTAATTTCGTCTAATTACATCTTATAACATCCATCCATAGCATGCTAGCCCATACACCAGGCTCCGCATACACCCGATTGCCTATATCGGCCTATATACCCTAAAAACATGCACAAAACATGCACGGGGTAAAAATACGCATAAACGATTTAATATATTTAATTTTTATACTTCAACACGTCACATTAATCCATAATATAGGTTTTATACACTTAAAATAATTAATTTCACTAAATTTCTCAAAAATCCATTTTCGGGCCCTCTAAAATCCGTATTTTCCTTGAAAATCAATTTTTGCTATAACTTTTACAAGACATATCAAAAAGCCATGAAATTTGGCCACAATATAAAATATTTATAATTACAATATACTCACCTAACGGATCGAGCAAACAATGTCCCACGTCCGTCCCGTAGCCAGTCGAAGTTCGACTTTTTCCACCTAATTGGAAAATTATAGAACCGGTTAGCTTAAAACTCAAAACTCGACCTACGGACCTCCAAATTCGAATCCGTCTTCACCCACGCATCACAAATGACATACATAGGTGAGCTACATCGATAAATTTCGAATTCGGTTCCCAATACAAACACTCCCTTATTGATCGGAGGCTTTCTAATAAGAAAAATTCATATTTTCTAATTTCTTTAATCCTCTTTTTCCTAATCTCACAAATTTGGGTTAATAATAATAATAGAACTCAATTATACCTCCGAACTCATCAAATTTTCACCAAAATATCGCTCGGGCATTTCACCGAACACCCGGCGTGCATAATTAGTGTACCCGTATTTTTTTAAGATTCCGACGGGTTTCTAACTCCATAAAATTCTCACTAAACACATTCTAAATTATTTCCTCTTAATACACAACAATTTCTATAATCCATACTTATCAATTATTCATGCTAATAATTAAAGTGCCAACACAATATGATTAGAAATTAGAATTAATCACATGCTAATAATTAGTGTCTTAGAATCAAAATATACTCCATACTTATCTATTTATTATCCAAATTCTAAAGCCAACACACTAATTAATTTATAACTCACAACCCACTCAATTTCTCACCAATCTTTCTTTTCTATATTTACTAGCATCACCTAATTACCCTACTATATCATTTTCTAGCACTAAAACTCAAAATCATATTTTCCCATAAACTAAACTTCATAATTTCTTACCTTACAAGTCTTATCTTTGCAAATAGACTCCGGAAATGAGTAGAGCACCTCCAAATTAGCTAAGACCCTCAATTTTTCTTCAAAAATTTATTGGAATCTCTAGGGATTTGAAACCCTAGGTCATGGCCGGTTGGGGGGAAGGGTGCTGGCCGAAATCTGAAAGAGGGGGAAGGAGAAGGAGTATGGAGAAGGAAATAAAATGGCAAAACTGCTTATAAGTCCCTATATGACCATAGCATTATATATATACCCTTCTAGTGAACTTTTCTAGGGTTTTTCTTGTAAAAATCACTCCATAATGTACTTAAATTCATCCCAACCATAAAGTAAAATTAGAAATGCATTTTTATGCATAGCTGTAATCAAAATCAATAGTTGCGAACAATAGCAATACATACAAATATGTATAAATACGAATATCGCAATATTTTTGAAAACTACTTTCACTTTCAAACTATAATTTAATAACTCAAAAATTTAAACCCCCTATCATCAACAAATGCCCCAGAAAAATTTCGGGTCAAATCGAATTCGTCTCCTCTGAGAAAACTCATCTCAAAACTCCTATATTTTCAATTTTTTTCGTTTACCCCAGAATATCATTTTAATCATTCTAATACTAATAAAATTATTTAATAGGGGTAAATATACTCAAAAACATATTTAAAAAATAATTTAAATCAAATAATTAAGAAATTAAAAAAAATAGATGTTACACAGGTTCCCGTTCGAATTAGGAAAATCCTGCCACAGGATTACGTCTGATCACGTCCCGGTCCTCCTTGGCTCTGGAGAGAATTCGGGACGTAGGAAACAGACCTTTCGATTCGAGAAGATGTGGCTAACTGAGGATGCCTGCGAATAACTTGTGGCTGAATATTGGAAGAAGCAATTGGCGGCAGCTGAACCTGCTATGGTCATCATGAGTAAGTTGGCCAGGCTTAGGAAGCGGCTGAAGAAATAAAATGGAGACTCCTTTGGGAATATTATGCACAAAAAGGAGTCTTGCATCAGACATATTGAAGAACTCAAAAAGAAGGAAGAATCAGCCAGACTCAGTGACAACAAGGTCGCACTCCTAAGAGCCTTACAGTCGGAGCTGCAGGACACATTTAGCAAGGAAGAAATCATGTAGAGACAGTTTAACGCCCCGAACTCCGCAATACGATAATTCGTAGCACAACAAGATCTTTTACTTCAAATTCGTACAATCTTACAAGGAATTTTAAAACTTTCTATCATACAACAAGTTCTTTACATCAACGCAGCGGAAATAAATAAATACAGCAAGAAAATTATAACTTTAATAACAACTTAAATCCGAAAGCAATCTTTAGCATCAATTCATCTGTGTATTCTTTTTGCCAATCCAAGCCCTGCACTGAAAGCTGTGGGTACGTCAGTTGCTTACAACCGACACAATATTATAAAACAACGATCCTCGCTATGCCATAATATAACGATTCTTTATACTTTAGCATACACAAACTTGAATGCGAAACAAAGTGGGAAAAGTGACTACCCTAAACATGTCGGTATATGCAATGACTTAATTCCTAATGCAGATATTTACGCTATGATGACACTAATGCATACTTGTTCAGATTCTATGCATTTCATTCTACATAGGTCTGAGGGCAAGCACCTACGTACTCCACATTATAGGTTTGAATCCCTCGCCATGCAACCTACTACTATGACTACTACATGATTTGGACACTTTGCAAGTATTGACTCTCGCCCTTGGAATACTGGAGACCAATCCCACTCTGTGGATCATTCTGTGGCACTTACGTCCATCGTCCCAGAATACTGGGGACTGAATCTCTCCAAGGATCATCCTGGAGTCCATAACTCACATTTGCCCTAGTTTCATCATGTCTCCAACTAGTGTCTGTCCTTAAGTTCAGTTAAAATCATCACAACCTAGAGCTATCTTACTCTACCGAACTTAAGCCAACACAAGAGAAAGTCAGCCCATACTGACTACTTCTCAAAAAGAGAGTCAACCCATACTGGTTACTCCTCAAAATCTTATTAATCACAAATGCCGGTCACTAGGATCTCGCCTAGCCTCTAGATTCCAACAACTATCCCATTCTAGAGATAAAAGAGGTTATATCTAACCTCAACAATACTATTTCAACTTTTATTCAACAATTCTCTTCATCCGTGAAGTATTCAACTTTTTCATAATTTATTCAACCATAATTTCCAAATCAAATTTCTTATTAACCACTTTTAATTAACAAAATAAACTAATCACTTTCAAAATTTTCTCGAAACTCTTTTCTTCAAAATTAATCGTTTCCAAACAATTAATCTATATCTCTGTCAAAAAAATAATTTTTCTTAAATTTACATCGTTTATTTTTAATATCAAAACCCCTTTAAAATCAACACATAAAGTTCTCGATTTTCCAATTCAAAACTTTACCTTCAAATTTTGAAAAGAATAAATTTTAACATTTTCAATTATATTTATTTTAAATTTGAACTCCAAGTAAAATAAAAATAACAATGCCTTTTAAATGATCATAAATATTTCTTAAATAGTGTAAAATTACTCCAAAATTGTTCTAGTATTAATTTATAAATTTTTATGAAGTTTTACCCCTTCTAAAAATCAAAATTTCAAAAAAATATGATTTTTTTTCCAAAATGCTAGCCCCTTGGCTCGAACCAGCGCCAACAGCATGGCGACAAAGGGCCTACCCACTGAGCCTAATCTCAGATCACAACATATAAGGACTTTAATTCTTTAAGTATCTAAACCCCTCTTCTCTGGCTTTAAAAAAAATATAGTTTTCCCCACAAACAACACCCCAGGACTCGAACCAGTGCCAATAGTGAGGCGTCAAAGCGCCTACCCACTGAGCCGAAGCTCAGATCACAACCTATAAGGGCATCATTAAGTATCTATTCTCGGTCTAATTCATTTATTTAAAACATAACATTCAATCGAGCTTCGATTCATCCCATAAATTTAATTTATTCATACCACACTGTATAGTAATGAAATATTTACTGATTGTTCATGCATCAAAGCAATTCTACCAATTTAAAGGTATTTAACAAATTGAGAACATTCCAAACACCATATGCATTTACTAAGTTATAATTATTACTCTTCACACAATCATACACACATTTTTTTTTCCTTTTCAATTGCAATTAACATGGTGGGAATTTCCCCAAAATTTCATAATCAATTATAATCCAATCACCGATTAATTTCTTTCACAAAAAATCTACTTATACAAAAATTAAGAGTTTTCATGAAATTTTATCCAATAATTTGCACAATTTGAACTTCTAATTTCACATACATTATGAACTTCCCATTCAATCATGCATTTCATTCAACAATTACTTAAAATTATAGATTTCCCTACCACATGCATCATATCAAAGAATTAGAGTATAAACTAAGCAAATTGCATCTACAATAGTAATGTAAATTACCTAAACAAACAATTAAATTACAAATTAGAAAGTATATAGAAACACCTACATAATAGAAGAGCAATTCCTTCACAAAACTCCAAAAATTGATCCCAAAAGCAAACCCCAAGATCCACCAAATGCACAGCGAAAGCAAAACCAAAGCTCTCTGTTCTTTACCTTTTTTTTAAATTTGATTTTGATTAGGAGTAAAGGTAATTAAGGATAGTTATACTTTCGCACTCGCTGTAACAAGGGATGAAAGCACTTCACCTGAACCGACGTAGAAGCCCATTTATTAGTAAGTAGGTAGTTATTAAAACTACTTTCCCCATTAACCTATACCACTACTCCACTTCTTTTACCCAGTCAACTTCTAATAGCCGGCTGCTCATACTTGGTGTGCACTTTGCACATATGCACGTGCACGTGCTTGTGTACACTGCACACAATTTTAATTAATTTTTATTTTTAAATTAAAACATATGTTAATATATATAATATGTTTTAAAATAAAATTAGTTTAATTTAATTAAAAGTTAAAGTTTTCATGCATGAATAAAATAGACACATACATACTTCATAAATTTTATATTCAAAGAGAACACAACTAATACGTGCACTATAAATATGTGCGTCGCACGTAAAAATATTAAAATACGAAATAGATTTTATAAATGTTTATAAATGATCAAAATACAAGACGAAAAATATATGTCATTATACATATAACATAAGGTACTCAATACGTACCTGGAAAACACGTGCATCGCATGTAAAAAAAAATATTTTAATCAGAATAGAAGAAAAAATGAATTTCAGTTTATAAAATGGATTCGAATAGGTTATAAAAATAAATACTTGAAACACATAGAAAATATTTCATGTAATGGTAGAATATACGTAATCAAGACGTGTATTAAAAACACGTGTAATATACGTAAAAACACAAAAATAAAAATTAATATTCGAGTTGGATAAAAATAGGATAAAAAATGAATTTTGAGATAGCGGAAAACATATAAATAATCGGAATATAAAATGCGTATGTCATTTATATAAAAATATGTTACGAATATTATTCATAACAGTACGAAAACACGTGCGTAGCACACGAGGGACAAAATTATCATAACGCAATTTTGCAGGGTGTTCCAGACAGAGTAGAGAGTTAAATGGATAATGGAAGACGACGCAAACTCGGCCTATTTCCATAAGGTCGCAAGTATGCAGAAAAGAAACAATTTCGTCCACTACCTGGGAAAGGAGGGCATTCCTCTTATCGGAGATGATGAAATTCAGTCACATATTTATGAGCATTTCAAAAAACTACTCAGCTAGGAAGGAAACTCTAGGTGCCAGGTGATGGATGACATGTGGGGGCCGCTGGGGGAGAGTCTTCAGGAAAGGCTTGACAAGCTTAAAGACAAATTCACATGAAGGAAGTTAAGGTGACAGTCTGGGAGTTGGTAAAGACAAGGCTCCAGGTCCAAACGGCCTCCCCATGCTTTTTTACTAAAATTTCGGGAACATTATTAAGGAGAACTTTATGGCGGCTATGGTGACTTTTTACAATGGTTCATTGGAGTTAGACGGAATGAACTACGCCATTGTCACCTTGATTCTTAAGAAAAAGATTTTCAGAGAGGTGGGAGATCTAAGGTCGATTAGTCTGCTTTACAATAATTAAAACTATCGCAAAGGTTCTCGCCAATCGGCTTAAGAGGGTCCTGGTCGACTTGGTTGACTATTACCAAACTGGTTTCATTAAGGGGAGAGAAATTTTGGATGGGGTTGCTACATTTCAAGAGGTTATTCAAGATTCCAAGCGTATAGTCGTCATTGAATTCCTCTTCAAATTGGATTTCGACAATGCCTACGATAAAGTTGAATGGGCCTATCTCATTGAGGTATTGTGTAAGCGTGGTTTTGGTTTAAGGTGGATGGCCTGGATTAAAGCCTAGATTGAATATGCTAAGGTCAGTACCATGGTTAACGGTGTGGTAAGAAAAAAAATCATTTCCAGGCATGGGTTGAGGCAGGGGGGGTATGTTTTCCCTGTTGTTATTCACCCTCGTGGTTGACGGCCTTCTTAGAATGATTGCGAAATACAGATAGTTAGGTAGGCTGAGAGGGCTAGGAGAGAGAAGTAACCGCAGTGATCAACCTACAATATGCAGATGACACCCTTATCTTCGAGGGTATCAATGTGGCTAGAGCGGTCTATCTAAAATGGGGACTATACTTGTTTGAACTCTATTATGGCCTAAGGGTTAATTTCCAAAATAGTTCTCTCTTTTCATTGGACCGGTTAGCCACAATCAATCAACAATGGATGCTATCCTTACTTGCAAAGTCGAGACGTTCCCCATGAAGTACCTTGGACTACCCATCAAACCAGGCAAACTCAGGAAGGAGGATTGGAACGAGCTGGTAGAAAAGATTCAAGTGAAGTTGGACGGGTGGAAAGGAAATTTGCTATCCATCAGGGGGAGATTAATCCTGCTGAACATTGTCATTAATTCGATTCCTACTTTCTACTTCTTGTTTTTAAAATTCCCGGCTTGGGTGATATCCAAAATTGATAAGATTAGGCACATGTTATACCGATTGAAAGGGGTATGCACTCATTAAAAAGCAAAATTATTTGCAGACTTAGGGAATTTGGGAGACTTGGCATTATCAACTTGAAGCAAATGAGTCAGGCTCTACTTTGCAAGTTGTAGTGGAAATTGCATAAACGATGGAAAGCTAGGTGGACACAAATAATCAGGGGGCATACCCGAGGAAGGGTAACATGCTCTGGAAACCTAAGAATGTAGCATCTATGTCAGGGTTCTGGAGGAGCGTTCTTCATACCAAGGACATATCCTTGCAGGTGCATCCTTCGCCATAGAGGACGATGCTTCCATTAGCTTTTGGATGGATAGGTGGTGTGACTACGTAACTCTTCAACATAAGTTACCTTCTGGGTGGCAAAACATGATTGTGATATTTTCTCTGCCCAATGGCGACAGAGACAGTTGAAACCAAGGACTACGGGAAGGCTTAGTCCAGAAGCAAGAAGGAAGAAGGGGCTTCTGATTCAGTTTTTGGAAGGCTTGAAGCCGAACACCAATGGGCCAAAAGTTGAGGTGACCTGGTGGCCGGATAAAAGGGGACAGTTCTCCGTATCGTCCTCCTACTCCATGTTGGATGATGGGGGAGTGGGGTTCATTAAAGTCATTTCGAAAAAGAAAGCACCTTTTAAGATCTGAATTTTCAACTGGCTGATACAACAGAATGCAGTTCTTACCAGGGATAATCTAGCAAAAAGAAACTGGATGGGTCCAACAATTTGCATCATGTGTAACCGGGAAGAGGAGAACATCGACCATCTTTTTCTACACTATTCTTTGGCAAAGGAAATGTGGGATAGAATCTTGTGGGAGTGTAGACTCCAGGCGGTGATGCCAGACACTGTTAAAGATCTTTGAGGAGAGTGGAGGTGGGCCCACATGCGCGCTGACGACCCTGAAATCTGGAACATGGTTGGCGCGACAACTTGCTGGGGTATTTGGGTTGCTAGGAATCACTACATGTTCAGAAACAAGAAAATTCACAACATGCTTATTTACAATGACATCAAGGCTAATATTGTGTTCTGTTCTAACAAAGCAAGTACTTTTACCAAAAGAAGGATTCAGAAAAGGTTAGCCACGACCGCCAAGCCTGACTATGAGGCATTCTCGAATGAGGATCAAGAGCATGGTTAGGGCCAGGCAGGGTCGGTCCTGAGATTTATAGAGCCTTGTGCGGAAAAAAAAATTGGGCCTTTTTAAAATATTCTAATACTAATTTTACTTTATTTTGATTTTGATATCATCTATATCTATATAATAAAACACAAAGAAAGCTATCAAGTGGCTCTCATTCAATAGAGTTGAAATCAATGATCCAGATATAACCTCACAAAACATATTTTTCCGTCCAAAAGTCTCTCCCTCCCCCCCCCCCCCCCTCCCCCCTAAAAAAAACTCAAATTCAAATCCCCCCAAAACAACTCCTTTATTTATTTCTCTCTCTCTCTCTCTCTCTCTCTCTCTCTCTCATTCTCTCTCTATTTACTCAGAAATTTATATTTTCAGATTTCATGTTTTTTCATATTTTTATGAATTTTTATTGCTCATGTTACATTGAAAATAGCAAATATCTCATCAATAGTTAAATTTCATCATTTTCCATACTCAAAGTTCTAAGAAGTTGGATTTTACACCCCCATTTATAATTATTTTTCAACATATACTAATGGAAAGATGGACTTTTATTTACAACTAATTATTGTTTTACTATTCAAACTTGAGTTACATAATTGTTGTTTTACTGTTTACAAGACTTTCATATGCTGTATCTTTCCAAAGACGTGCCGTAGGAACGTGCCCACGGGCAAATCTAGTATATTTATATATATTATGCGAATTCAATTAAAAAATATGACTAGAGTACAATCTATATCTTAAAAAATTTATATGAATTCATTTGAAAAATACCTTTCAAATTTTATATCATTGGAGGCTCTAATACCTGAGACGACATAATCGATATCTTGAATTAGTCGTTTCATCAATTAAGATGAAATAATATAAATGTGTTTAAGGATTTTCATTTTCTTGCGACGCAGGAAATACACAATGAAAAAATGCTTCACATCTTAAGTCAATCTCAACAATTATCGATAGAAACATAGAAATCATTAAAGAACGAAGCCCAACAAATTTCAATTCTATCTCCTTAACCACTTGGACAAATTGACTTTTGTGTTAAAATTACAATAAAATCTATACTAATTACACCTGATTACCCCGGATGTCCTGCTGGCCTCAAGATTAGTGGGCTCTGTGCGACCGCACAGGTCGCACAGGCCCAGGGCTAGCCCAAGGACTAGGATAGGGACACATGACATAAGTGATCTCACCACGCTCTTCGCTAATGCTATTACTGATGTTTCCAGATTTAGTTGTAGTAGATCTTCTTTTGAGGTTGGTCTACCGAGGTGGGCAGCCAAGTGATGTGGGATTTGGCATAGAATATTGTATATTTGGGTTTTAGTTACTTCCTTAATTGATTAGATGTATATGGTAGTTTGTATTTTGAAAATGAATTTCATACACCCAAGATGTTGGGTTGGTATGAGTATCATTCGTATTGGGTTGTACTTCGTTAAATTATGCTTAATGAAGCGCGGAGGGAACTTGCTCTTCACCGTTTTATGATATTATAATTTTTTAAAAAATATTTAAAAAATACATCATATGTGTTAGTTAAGTGACTGATGGAAATGTATTTATTTCTATCTTCATCACCAATCGTCCCTTCATTTAAACTCTTTTTCCTCGGCAGAGCATTGCAGAGAACCATTTCTTTGTTTCATAAGCTTTTAATGTGTAGCCGATGAAGACTGTAAGATTGTAAGACTATAAGCCAACCTGTATTCTCAATTCAAATGTTTTCCATGTTCTCGTACGAGCCTGCTGCCTTGTTGATTGACATCAGGAACCTACTATATGTAAGAGTTAGCTATGCTATAGAGCCTTATCAACTTAAGAGTTGTGCTCCATAATAACTGATATGGTATAAATCACATGGCCCCATCGGGGCCCTCAGATCTCCCCAGGTTCCGCTCTCCTATAATCATCAGTTCAAACAAACCCAACAGGCTTCAACCAGCTCAGGCCCATAGGCAAACGGGTCCAACCCGACCCATTAAGATCTCAGAACCGTTTACTCTTGCCTATAAATACTAGACGCCCTCCTCACTTTCAAAGATAATCAATCTTTTTCCACCTGAACCCTAGCTACTGTTGCTTTCTCAGTGACTGACTAGATCTTCGGAGGACCTTTCTCCGGGAACTCTCCCGGGGTTTCTAGGCATTGTGCAGGTACGAAGATCCGAGCTGAGCTACGAGCCTCAACCTCTCTCCTACTAATCCTGAGCCGGTCCTACAGCCAGGGATCATACCAACACTAGTGTCGTGTCTTCCGCTTCACAAATTACAAGAATTCACACCTGTTGCCCCCACACCCAAAAAACAAGCAGCATCAGGTTGATGCCGTCTATGGGAAACACACTACATCACCGACACTGGTCCGATCTCAGCCTAGGACGTCATCTCGAATCCAGGATCTTTCATGGCTCCCAAAGCCCGAAGGGCCATCACCTCTGGATGTTGTCCGGACCCTCCTCCCCTTTACAGCCACTCGGACGCCCAGGGCTGTAACCAACCGCAAGCCAATGGCGCAGCCGAACCCAGACCAGGTGCTTCACACTCAGTTGCGACTGATCTGCGGTGCATCATCCAGAATCGGCAGGCCAGCCGAGCAAGGGGAGGGGCCGCTTCCAACTTGGTCCCAAACCATGTAGACAGCCGACCCTAGAATGAGAACCAGGGTACAGCCACTCACCCCGAGGACCTCCCCCCTTGCGTGGCCCTGCAGAGCAGGCCCTAGTCATAAGGGTCGAGTTCCAAAACTTCAGGAACGAGGTCCTCCAGGCAATCCGAGGCGATCCCAGGGCCGAGGCGTGCAACAACTCTTATCCTTAGTTAGAAGCCCCGGGCAGTGAATCTCATGGCTCGACCCACCCACTAGAACAAGGAGACGCTGTCTTTCGACGCCTCCGGGAGATTGAAAATCTCCTCACCCATCTCTATGAAGGCAGGCCGATGCCAGGCCAAGCTCACAGGCCGAACCGACCCCATTTTCCACCCAAATCTTGGAAGCTGAGATCCCAAGAAATTTCAGGCCTCCCTAATATGAGACCTACAATGATGAGGGTGGTCCCGCCAAAACTCTCATGCTGATTCACAGCGTATCGGGTCCTCTGATATGCTGCGCTTCCCCTGCCACCCTGTGTGGTCCGGCTTGAGAATGGTTCTCGAAACTCACCCTCAGCTCGGTCTTCTTTATCGACCAGCTAGAAGCGAGCTTCCTAGCCCACTTTGTGACTAGCCGAAAAGTCGAGAAGACGAGCGCATCACTTCTGGACCTTAAGCAAAAGGAAGGGGAACCACTCCACGGGTTTGTACGGAGATTCACTGCCGAGTCAAGGTCGGTCTCCTTTCACGATGCGGGAGTGGCTTCGGCAGCTTTCCGGCACAATGTTTGCCACGGCCAGCTGAAAGCGTCCTTGGCCAAAAAACCATCTGTCGACTTCCCCGACCTCTTCAACAGGGTCGAGAAGTATATTCGGGCCGAGGGAGCTCTACACCTAGAGGGCATCAAAGAAGCTACAGCCAAAGGGAAGCAAAAATTGGACGACACCGAGCCCGCCAAAAAAGCCACGAAAGATGCGGTTGGTTTGAAGAGGCCTCCTCCTGTCCCCCGTTTTGAAAAATATATACTGCTGACCCAGAATGTGGCTGCCATCCTCTTAGAAATCGAGGACAAACGGATTATCCAACTCCCTCCCCGACCGAGCAACAACAAAAAAGGGACCAGAGGTTCTACTGCCGGTTTTACTGGGACCATGGCCACAAGACGGACAACTGCCGCGCCCTTAAAGACGAGATACAGGCCCGCATCCAACTAGGGTACCTGACGGAATTCACCCGAACTAAGCCGAGGGATCGGAGGGGCCAGAGGAATCCGAGGCCTTCGCCTTCTCCTGGAACGGTTAGCAAGCAACCCGAACGAGATCTCGAGCCTGGAGAGACGGGGGGGGGGGGGGGGGGGGAGGGGGGGAGGGGGGGGGGCAGGCCATCCTACATTGTGTCCACGGCCTGCCCATGGGATGAGATTCCAAAAACCTCTTGCAAGGCCTTCTTACGGGAGGTAAGCTTGGTCCACGACCAACCGTCCCCTAAGATTCAGCAGCAGACTGTGTCCTTCTCATGAGATGACCTAGAGGGCATCCGATTCCCGCATTGCAAAGCTCTGGTCATCAGCCTCGGCATGGCCAACCATGAGGTACGGCGTATTCTCGTGGACAACAGTCGCTCGGTCAATATCCTTTTCCTGGCCACCTTTGAAAGCCTAAAACTCTCCGCGAGAGGTTGAAACCAGTTGGGTACACGCTCCTTGGATTTTCTGGCATCCCCATCCAGATCGAGGGTATTGTCACACTTGACGTAACAGCAAGCACGACCCCAACCCTCTGGACTGAAGAAATGGATTTCATGGTGGTCAATGTTAAGGTCGCCTATAACGCCATACTCAGTAGACCCGGCCTTTTTACTCTCCATGTGGTTCCTTCCGCCTACCACTTAAAGTTCAAGTTCCCCACCAATCACAGGGTGGGTATTTTCCAAGGCAGTCAGGAGTCAGCACGTTCGTGCTACATGACTGCTGTAGGGGGCAACATCTTTCCCCTCAACGCTGTAGAACTCCATTCTGAGTGAGGATCAGAACCCATAGATGTGCTTGAGGAAGTCCTTTTTTCGAGGAAGAAACATTCAAGTTTTTCTGGGTTAGCCTATCCTTGGCCCTAGTCCTAAAGCAAACAATCATTAAGTGCATCCTCCGGAACTCCAACCTCTTCGCATGGACACCGTACAACATGCTGGGAATCTCTGAAGACATCAAAATGCACCGGATGAGCGTCCGTCCTGGCTCAAAGCCATTTCTGCAGAAGAGGCATAAGTTCGCCCGTAACTGACATCAGAGGAGGCATAACTCCTCTCGGCACGATTCATTCAGGAGGTCAGCTACCCAGAGTGGCTGGCTAATGTGGTAATGGTGAAAAAGGCGAGCGGCAGATGGAGAATCTGCATTGATTTCACAGACCTCAACAAGGCCTGTCCCAAAGATCCATTTCCGCTCCCAAATATTGATGCCCGCATAGATGTGACAACGGGGTACAAACTTCTCAGCTTCATGGATACCTTTTTAAGCTATAACCAAATAAGAATGTTCCCCCCAGAGATACCAAAAACTACGTTCGTGACCGACCAAGGCCTTTACTGTTACCGAGTCATGCCCTTCGGGCTGAAGAATGCCGAAGCCACCTATCAGAGGCTCGTCAACCACGTCTTTAAGGATCAGATCGGGCGGAACATGGAGGTGTATGTGAACGATATGCTCATCCAGAGTCGCTTGGGCAAAGATCACATTGCCAACCTCGAAGAAGCTTTCAGGGTCTTGCGATATTACAATACGAGGCTCAACCCCTCTAAGTGCACCTTCGGCGTCTCCTCCGGGAGGTTCCTCGAATTCGTGGTGAGCCACGACGGCATCGAAGCAAACCCTGAAAAGATTCAAGCCATCCTCGATATGGCTCCTCCTAGAAACACCAAGGAAGTACAAAGGCTCACGGGACGGTTGGCCGCCATCGGCCGATTCCTTTCCAAATCTGGAGAGAAGCCGCTTCCATACTTCAAAGCCCTTAAGGGTGCAAAAAAATTTGAGCGGGCGACTTCCCAGTAGGAGGCATTCGACCAGCTGAAGGCATACCTTGCTAACCCACCGCTCTTCAGCAAGCCAGAGCCAGGCGGGCCCCTATTCCTATACCTGGCTGCCATTGAACATGCGCTTAGCGCCATGTTGGTCAGATAGGAGGATGGATTGCAAAGGCCCCTCTACTATGTTAGCAAGGTCCTGCACGACGTGGAGGTCAAATACCCGAGGACAGAGAAAATCTCTTATGCACTGGTAATGGCAGTGCGAAAACTTTGACCCTACTTTCAGGCCCACTCAGTCCGCGTCCTCACAGATCAGCCTTTCAAGACAATCCTTGACAAGCTCGAAAAATTTGGCTGCCTCATCAAATGGTCAATTGAGCTCAGCCAGCACGATATCAACTACCACCCTCGAATAGCAATCAAAGGCCAAGATCTCGCGGAATTTATCACCGAATGCACCATCCCCAAGTACCCAGAAATTCAGGAGGACTCCTTGGTCTGGGAAGTCTATGTTGACGGTTCATCCTGCGTGGAAGGGAGCGGCGCGGGCGTCAGATCACGGGGGAGTATGAGACTCGTGATCACCGAATGACCTAGTACTTGGCACGTGCGAAGCAGATCCTACAGCTCTTCATGCAGGTGGATGTCCGGCAGATTCCAAGAGAACAAAACTATCACGCTGACTCCTTATCTAAACCTGCGTCATCTTCCTTCGGGGGATTAGACTGCACCGTCCTAGTTGAGGTCCTTAAACCGACCATCGAAGAGCCTGGAGTCTTCTGCCTCGCCAACGGTGATTCCACTGAGACATGGATGACCCCCATAAACAAATTCCTAACAATCCGCGAGTTGCCACAGGACCTGGCATCGGTACGAAGTATGCGGGTGCGGTCCGAAAGATTCACCTTAATTGAGAACGTGCTCTTCAAACACTCCTACACCAAGTCAGATGGGAGACCCTATCTCTGCTGCCTAACACCAGACGAGGCTAGGTACACCTTAGAAGAACTGCATGAAGGAATCAGGGGATGTCATATGGGCAGAAGGTCGCTGGCCTGAAAAGCACTGAACCACGGCTACTACTGGACAACTATGCTGCAAGATGCTAAAAACCTCGTCCGAAGCTGCGGCCTCTGCTAAAGGTTCTCCCCCGTTAAACACTCGCCCCAAGTTGGTCTTAAGTCACTCGCCAGTCCTACTCCCTTCGCCATATGAGGAATGGACCTGGTCTACCCCTTCCCACAAGAGACCGGCCGAAGGCAATTCCTTATTATGGTCATTGACTACTTTACCAAGTGGGTAGAAGCGGAGCCTCTGGCTAAGATCACCGAGCATCAGGCTCAACAATTCTTCTGGAAACACATAGTCTACCGATTCGGAATCCCACACGTGCTAATCACCGATAACGGAACCAAGTTCGTGGGCAAAAGTTTTCGAAAGTTTTGTGACGACCACGACATTCAGCCCGCTTCTCGTCAATCTCTCATCTCCAATCGAACGGCCAAGCCGAAAACACCAACCGTCAAATTCTGGACAGTCTGAAAAAGAGGCTGGACCAATCACTGTGGGTCGAGGAGTTGTCGAGTGTCCTCTGGTCATATCGGACTACCAAGAGAATTCCAACTAGCGAGTCCCCTTTCAATCTGACATATGGGACTTAGGTGGTCATCCCTCTGGAAGTCGGCTTCCCATCGCCGAGACATATGGGCTTCAACAAAAAATCAAACTCAGGAGACCTCAGGTCCAACCTGGACCTCGTTAACGAGGTACGGGAAAGATCCAGCATCCGACGGGCCATTTATCAACGAGTCTAGAGACTCTACAACAAGAAAGTCTACCCAACCAACATCAAAGAAGAGGACCTCGTGCTACGAAAGCTAGCAATCTCCCAACCCACCGCCAGAGGCAAGCTCTCCCACGTAGTACGTTCAGGCACGTACCGCCTTGAAGACCTGGGAGGCAAGATGGTTAAAAGGCATTGGAATGCAAAGCACCTCATCAAATTTCAAGAGGGAAAGTGAGGGAGTGTCCACTGTTGTAAGCGCTATGCGCAAATTCACTTGTAAGCAAATGGCCAAGATATAAAAACAGTATGTTTTGTTCTAAGTTCATACTGGTCGCCCCCAAAATTCTAACAAGCTTGGACGCCTAATGCTCGGCATGTGTCTCGAGCAAGGCACCAGCTTCCTCACAAGTTTGGACGCCCGACGCTCGACATGTGTCTCGAGCAAGGCACCAATATTCTCTCAAGCTTGGATGCTCGATGCTCGGCATGTATCTCGAGCAAGGCACCAGCTTTCTCACAAGCTTTGATGCCCGATGCTCGGCATGTATCTCGAGTAAGGCACTAGCTTCCTCACAAGCTTTGACACCCGATTCTCAGCATATATCTCGAGCAAAGCACCAGCTTTCTCACAAGCTTAGACACCCAATGCTTGGCATGTATCTCGAGCAAGGAACCAGCTTTCTCACAAGCTGGGACGCCCGATGCTCGTCAAGTATCTCGAGTAAGGCACCAGCTTCCTTACAAGCTTGGACGTCTGACGCTCGGCATGTGTCTCGAGCAAGATGCCAGCTTTCTCACAAGCATGGACGCCCGACGCTCGGCATGTATATCACGCCCAGCTTCCCAAAATACAGAATATGAGTATGTAATGTAGGCCCAGCGAATGATGTAAACACCATCCATAAGCTGTACCAGACTAACTCAGCAAAAAGAACAATAAACACAGCCACACAAGAAAGATATAATCACATGAATCAAAGATAAATTTCAATAATAAATGAAATAATCCAAATAATATCCAACACCATATCCAATATCTGTGAATAAAAATAAACGACGGGAACAAAAGCCCAAAACAAAGTATAATATCCAGACAATGTTCAAAAGAAATAAATCCAACAACAAAATAAACTAAGCAGCTCAAATTTTAGTTTCATCTTCTAGAATCGTTGTTCACCGATTTCTGCTGGTATTATTCCTCTAGTACCTGTAAATTCTTGATCTAAAAAGAAGAAAATAATATCCTTAGAGAAAGTCATGGACAACAAGTAGAGGAAAACAGAGAATAATAGGAAGCATGTATATCAAAGAAAAGGGACGGGGTCAAAGTCAATAACAAAATCAAAGATAGGCATTAATATTAAAGGTCTATATTTAATTATGCATGTAATGAATGATGTCAATTTAAATTCTGTCTTAATAATGATATAAAGGATCGAGCATGGAATATCAAATGCAGGTTATTGATCATTTTATTAATCTATCTGATGCACATACTACTGCGTCTCATATGTTCCATACCACAGTTTCGGTGCAAGCACATAGTGAACATTTTAGACTGATGGTGAATTCATGGATCATGTACTCGGTAACAAGATGACAAGATATCATGATAGTGTGATCACAATGACAAGCAATTCTCCACCTTCCATATAATAAATCATGCAAGCAAGAAGGCCTTTACCGAGTATATTTTTCGATCGTTCACTACCAAGTCAACCCATAATACCCCGACTTGTTAATAGTTTATTTTCATCCTATGTGAGCATGCAAGAATGTGTCAAAGTTGTATTATTCTAGGTGTGACTAATTCTACTCATTACATACAAAGTAAGAAGCAAACATATTAATTACACACAAATTACACAATCTGGACAGCATGACATTGCTGTACATAAACACAGATTACACTACTACAGAAAAGCAAATTTGGATCCTTTAGAAATTCTAGAAACTAGACTCCCTGCCGGTTCCAGAAAATATATACACGACATATAAAAGCTATAGAAACTAGGTTGAAACTCCTATTCTTTCCAGATTTTGTGTTCAGGCTGCAAGTTGTAAATTGTATAAACACATATGAAACAGATCAGAAAACTCATCAGTTAAATCTACAAAAATTCAGGGTGATTCCTACACATGTCTAGTCTCAGCCAAATTTATTTCATATTTTTATTTTACTATTATCATGTTCTATTTAACTATGAAACCGAAAGATATGCATGAATTTGTCAATCTGGAAATTCGGACACAATTGTACTAAAAATAAGATATCTCACAGATTATAAATCAGAATCGAGATTCGTTAAAAGTTTTGGAAAATAGACTCATGGGGCTATAATTCTTATTCAGAAAGTTATTTCAAATTACAACAGTAATATGGTCGAAAATCTGATACAAAAAGACACAAACAGCAGTCCAGAAAATAGTTTGATATGAATAGGCAACAACTTTATCTTACAACCATATAATTTATGCTAATAAATAATCAAAGTGATGCTAGATATCTAACATGTATAATTTCAGTTTTAAGATGCAATCTCACAGGCATGGTAATCAATTCAAATTTAAATTCAATCTAACACGTTCAATTCATCAAGCAATTCTATAACATGGATCTAGTTATTTTTCATGTAAATGTGCATATGCAATGTGCAAAGGGGACTAGGTTTTAGATCAAAGATATAGACACGATGTTAAGAATATATAGGGTTAGCTCGTGTAAACCCTCAATAAACTTAACAGAATTTCAATAGTAGTATGATAAAAAGATTTGGATCTACTTGCGGAGATCAAAGAATCTTGAACAAAATAATAAACTATTTCAAGAAGAGATTTGCCTTTTATACGATAGATTCGAATATTTAGAACAACGGGATGAGCATCCCGGGCGATGAATACACGAACCCAGAAACATGCAAACACGTGCAAATTACGTGCAAACACACACACACACACAGAGAAAATACAGCCAATCCAACTCCTTCCTTTTCACAAAACAGCTAACACGGCAACTAGGATCTCCCTCTACCCGAACAGCAAACACCAGATCCCTTACTCCACAACAGCAAACACCAACCCTTCCTCCTTCACCAACGGTAACACAGCAACGGGGAGAAAGAGCAGCGGCAAGGAGCGACAGCAGCGACGAGAGCGAGGGCGGCGACGCTTGCGGTTAGGAAGCGACGCAGCGAAAAGAACAAGGGTGGCACTTTTTTTCATGACGAAATAGAGGAGTAGACAGCGAGGGTGCTCGGGATGACGATGAGGGCAAAGAGGGGGTCTTTGACAAGATGATCGGGATGGTTGGGAGAGGGCGATGAGGGGGATTTGGTGGGTGCAGGCGATGGGTTCGGTGGAGTTGATTTGGGTGAAGACAATGGGAGGTGGATGATGGGGTCGAGGGCTAGGGTGAATGCGAGACAGGGTCGACGAGGAGAGGTGGTAGTCGGAGAACGGAAGAGGAGAACGGGGTGGCTTCGGAGGTGCAGGATGGTTTTGAAACGAAACAAAGTGAGGGAGGGAGTGAGTGGCGATAGGGTAGAGAGAGATAATAGGGTTATATTAAATTAAGGTTTATATGGGGTATTTATAGGGTAATTAAGAAGTTGGGGTTTTGGGTTGCGGATTAATGGGTTTAGGTTACAGGTTTAGGCTCCAAAAAGAGATGAACAAATATAGATCAATGAGATGAACATATAGCGGAACAATTCAAACTCAAAATACGAAGAGCAAAATTTGCAATGAGCCAAAAATAGCAAAATTCAAGCCAAATGAGTACGGAATGATCAAAAGAGAATAAATGAACCCAATAAAAGCAAAAAATTATTATTCAAAGGAATTTAGATACAATAATTAAGAAAATAAAATAAAATACAAAAAAATCCAAAATACAAAAATAGGGGTTACAATGTATTTCGAGCAAGGCACCAGTTTCTTTACAAGCTTGGACGCCCGAAGCTCGGCATGTATCTTGAAGAAGGCACCAGCTTCCTCACAAGCATGGACACCCGACGCTCGGCATGTATCTCGAGCAAGGCACCAGCTTCCTTACAAGCTTGGACGCCCGACGCTCGGTATTTATCTCGAGCAAGGCACCAGCTTTCTCACAAGCTTGGACGCCCGACGCTCGGCATGTATCTCGAGTAAGGAACCAGCTTTCGCACAAGCTTGGATGCCCGACGCTCGGCATGTATCTCGAGCAAGGCACCAGCTTTCTCACATGCTTGAATGCTTGACGCTCGGCATGTATCTCAAGCAAGGCACCAGCTTCCGCACAAGCTTGGACGCCCAATGCTCGGCATGTATCTTAAACTAGGCACCCGCTTTCTCACAAGCTTAGATGTCCGACACTCGGTACGTCACATGCTCACGCCCTTGTAACACCCCGAATTCCAAAACAAACTGAATTCGAAGTTCCACAGGATCTTTACACTTCTTTTCGTACAATTTTACAAGGAAATTTAAACTTTCATTACATCAGAGTTACAACCTGAATTACATTTAAACAGCGGAAGTCATTTACAATAATTACATGAATAAAAAGTACAACACTTGAAACATTCTTTAAGCAGCTTGCATGCTTAATCTTGTCAATCTCTTTATCCTGCATAGAAACTGTGGGCTTGTCAGTTCGTTCAACTCACGCAAGGATATAAAATATCAATTTTTTCCTACTTAGAAAACACACACTTGTCACAAGCAAAACTACGGAGACTATCCTATAGATGTCGTTTTGTGTTGTGCACTTAGTCCTTAATGCAGCTGTTATATTATATGACACTAATGCGCACTTGTTCGGATTCTATGCATCCCATACTACATAGGTCCGAGGGCAAGCCCTTAATTGTATTTCATCTTATAGGGTTCAATCCATCGCCACGACTTAAACTACTACGGTAACTACGGTAAGTATCCTAGATATTCTATGATCTACGAGCCCATGTCTAGGCAGTCTGGAGGGGAATCCCACTAACTGACATGACGCATCAAGTAGGAAGACTATAGACAATTCAACCTCTACCACGAAACGATGGCACCACCCGTAGTCACCAAACACCCCACAAGCGTTGCCACCGGGACAATAATTCCGGAGTAGTGCTCATGCCATGTCATGATGCATCAAGCAGGCAGTCTGTGAATCACTCCCACACCGTCAATCCGATAGCCCTCATACTCGTGTTTTTCTCTCACTTTCGTCACATCACCACTATGTATCTAAATCCTTAGTTTATTTGAATCATTAATAAAAATCAACCTCTATAGTTAGCTCTTTCCTCTATACTGGTCTTAATCATCAACTTGACCATCTTGGTCTTTTATCTCAATAATTCATCTCAATAATTATAATTCATTCAATTACCGGTAATAGGACTTAGCTACCCTCTAGTTCAAAATCTTATTTCATGTTCATAAATTTGTGTATTCATACTCATCAATATTTTCATAAGTCATCATGATTTTCTTCATTTCAATTCTTGTATTACTTTATCCAAAGACACTTTAAATTAACAATTTATAATAAGTTCTTTCTTGCAAAATAGTCTTAATTTCTCCTTTACACTAGGCCAAGGGTTATAGAAAATTATCTCATGAAATCTGGACAATTAAATCGTCAGGACAGTCGACTGTTAAAGTATAGTTGGTTGACTGTTTTGCGAGGATTAAAACTCGAAAATAAAAAATAGTCAGGACAGTCGACTGTTAAGACATAGTCGGTCGACTGTCCTGCGATGATTTAAAACTCGAAAATAAATAGTCGGGACAGTCGAATGTTAAGACATAGTCGGTCGACTGTTCTGCGATGATTTAACCTTGAAAATAAACAGTCAGGACAGTCGATGTTGAGACATATACGGTCTACTGTTCAGCAACTAGAATCCGAAATTTGGAATTTATACAGTAACTCAAGATTTTCAAAAAAAAAACATTTAACTCATATTTTTCATATAAAGTACCTCTTTTTTTTTCTTCTACAATTGTACATGAGAAATCACACAATGTTCTATTAACAATTTCATGTTCATTTCTCTCAACAATTAGCATACAACTTAGGATTATTTAGCATCAATCACACTGATCATGAATAAGCATAATTTACTAACCAATCTTAAATGTAGAGATTCTTACAATTAGCAATTTCCACATAAACACATTTCTCAAAATTGCACTTTTTCCATAAACACAATTATTTCGACATGGAGAAACATTCATTCTGATTTAGCATGCTAGATCAATATCCAAATATCACAACAATAAACATATCATTCAATCAAGTTTACTTATTCATTTCATGCAATTTCACATATGTTCCATTTTCACCTTAATAATGGTATTATCAAAGAGCAATATTTTTACCTATTTATTCTAGCATGATTAGCACACAACCTAGCATGATACTACTTAGAAGTTAGAGAAAATTGTCCAGCTTATTGGAGAGAAAACGAAATGAACTCCTAAAACTCCTAGATTGATCAAAAGAGGCCTTCTCCTCCTAGTTTGAGCCACCACAAGTCGTCTCCTCCTCGTCTTGAAGCACACCCGACCTCCTTGCTCCTTGAAGAAATTCGGCCACCAAATGGAAAGAAGAACACACTAACACAACTCTCAATCTTTTGATCTCACTAAATCTCAATCTTTTACTCTCTCTCTAATTGTATTTCTTTATCTTTCTTTTTGATATGGATTAGGTGTGAGTATACTCATGTAGGGGGGTATTTATACAAAATTTTGGGTGGATTGAATGGCTAAGATTAGATCAAATAGTTATGGATTAAGGGCTAGGATTAGTTTGGAAGTTGCCATAACCACCCATGAATGAGATAACCACCTCACCACTACTCCCATTTCCCTTCTCCACTCATGCATAATCCGGCCGCCACTCAAGGATGTGTTTTGCACACTCTTGTGCATGCACGTGTTATCCTAGTGTTCCCCACTTACAAGTTGTACATATTAGTTTAATTAATTGTCTATTATTTGAGTCTACACTACAAGTTAGACTAAAATAAGGAAGAATTAAATTACATGGGCTTACTAATAGGCCAAGAGACTATGGGCTCTACTAAATTAATTAATTAATTAACTATTTGTGGGATACAAAGAGACAAATTAGGCTTAGGATTAAATTAGGCTTTCTAAAAAGAGAAAATAAATGAAGATGAACTATTTTTTAGAGAAATGCATGCATAAATTTTTTACGTGCACAATACGTAAAATCAACCAACTCCAAATATAAATAAGATTTGAAAATCCAGGGTGTTACAGCCCCTGCCACTTGGCACGGACTAAGAGCATCCACCAGGGAGTCTACGTTCCCTCAACCCCTTCAAGCACCTGAGGGGGTTTCATCAAAATTTCCCAAGTCCTAAACCCTCGGCCGGGAATTCGACTAAACCCCCGACACAAAATTTTTGCTTGGATTTATAGCCCTCGCCCACGGCGAGAGCTACCTGACCCCAAACCACAGAGCGGCCCTCCTTCCCCCCGCTAGAAACTGGGGATAAGCAACACTCATAGCCGTTATCCCAAATTGACAGAGGATGGCAGGAGAGCCACCGGTCTGGGCTCCCGAACAAAAGCTTCAGTTTGGGGGCACTCGCCTTGTAACATCTCGTATTTTTATTTTAATTAAAAATATATTTTTCAATTTTTACACGTGCAATACACGTAAAAATTTTCCATTATTTTTTTTCCTCTCATTTAAATTTATTTTGTAGCATGCATGGGTCTCTTTTATTTTTTAGTCTTTTTATTAAACCCATAGGCCTAAAAATAGATTCTAAGCCCACTAGATTAATTAAATTAATTAAAAGCAAGCCCACAAGACCTCTGAATAGATTCTAAGCCCATTGGGATGGTGTCGTACGAAGCTCTGTATGGCAGGAAGTGCAGAACGCTAATTTGTTGGTTTGAAGTTTGGGAGCGTCAGATGTTTGGGCCTGAGATTGTACAGCAGACCTCTGAAAAGATTGATCTGATTAGGAAGAGATTGGTGGATGCTCAGAGTAGGCAGAAGAGCTATGCAGACAACCGGAGGAAGGACCTTGGGTTTGAGGTTGGTGACTTTGTCTTTCTGAAGGTATCACCCAGTAATGGCATGATCGGATTTGGCAAGGGTGGAAAGTTAGCCCCAAGATTCATAGGCCCGTATAAGATATTAAAGCGGATTTGGAAAACTACTTATCGGCTTGAGTTACCGGAAGAGTTATCTCAGGTGCACAATGTCTTTCATGTGTCTATACTGAGAGGTTACATCCTAGATCCAAGTCGTCATTTGCCCAAGGTACCAGAGGGTTTGCCGTCGGATCTGAGTTACATTGAGCTTCCGGTTGAGATTGTTGATCGTCGGGAGAAAGTCTTGAGGAATAAAATGATATCGATGGTCAAGATAGTCTGGAGAAACCAGTTGGTTGAAGAGGCTACTTGGGAATCTGAGGAGAGGATGATGAAGAATCATCCTGAGCTCTTTGTTTGATTTATATTTTCTTTTTCTTCATTTCTTTCTTTTTTTGTTTTCTCACTCTATTATTGTAGTTCTGGGGATGGAACTATTCTAAGGAGGGAGTGTTGTAATACCCTGAATTTTTATTAAACATAAAATTGTAGATTTTACATGTTGTGTGCGTGCAAATTTGTGTATAAATATTTTTTTTTCTTAGGAAATGATTTTATATATAACATGAGCAAATAATCAATTTCTTCCTTCTCTTTTTTTCTTTTAAGCCCAGTTTTAAGAAGCCTAATTTTTTTTTAAAGTAAAGCCTAACCTAGTAAATTAATTATTTTATTCTAAAAGCCCACTATTTTTGAAGCTCATTAATTAATTACTCTTTTAAACAACTTGTCATGTAGAAACATTTTTGTAGACAATTAGTTAATTTATAATGTACAATTTTTTAATTAGGGGGACACTAGTTGGGACACGTGTTTGCACGTATGTGTGCATTGCACACCATTTCTTGGCCGAAAATGCTTAGGAGAGAAGTGGGGGTGTGGGTTAGTGGAGAGGTGGTTTTTAGTTCATGGGTGGTTGCTATAATTTCCCATTGTATCATAGCCATTGATCTACAACCATCTAATGCAATCCTAGCCCCCCATTTCACCCTAAAACTAGTATAAATACCCATCCCTTATGTGCAAACAACACTAAGATTTTTTTTAAAGAGAGAAAGAAGTATATAGGAGAGTAAAAGATTGAGAGCATTAGTTGTGTGTGTTCTATCTTGGAGGCCGGCCCATCATCAAGCACAAGGAGGAGGCTCGGGTTGCACCAAGGAGCAAGGAAGAGGAGCATCTAGCAACACAATCTAGGAGGAGAAGGCTACTCTCTTGCATTCTAGGAGACTCTAGGAGCTTTTCATTTCGTTTTCTCCAATAGGTGGGTGTTTTTCATGCTTCTAAATGTAGATGTCATGCTAGGAATGATTTGATAAATGGTTATAGAGAAATCAAGAAATTCTAATCTCATGTTTGATAAATTAGAGATGGAATGATAATTTAGAGAATGATTGTGAAAACAATTGCTAATTGATAAATGTGTGAAATTAAAATGCTAGAATCTATCTTATTGTCATGCTTTATGTTTATAAATCATGCTATGCGAAGAAAGTTGTGCTTATGAGACACAAATTGATTGAATGCACAATATGGAATTAATTGTTTGAACTGAAACAACTTTATTGTAGAAAGATGAAAACTTGTGTTCTAAAATATTATTTTGGGGAAACCTTGATTTTAAATAATGTGAAAATTGTGATCTTATTTTCAATGCCAAAAATATATCCATTGCAACCTGGTGCAATCGACAGTCGACCGGATTAGAGTCGACAGTCGGCAGTCGACTGTCAAGTAATAGATTTCAGACTTTTTGTTACGGAACAGTCGACCGACTATTGTAACAGTCGACTTCCCTAGTATTTGTTTTGAGTTTTTAAAACCGTTACAGAACAGTTGATCGATTATAGTATAACAGTCGACTGCCCTGATCGTCTTATTTTCAAGATTTTAAATCATCGCGGAACAGCCGAATGGCCATGTTTTAACAGTCGACTGCCCTGAAGTTTCAAATAATAACTGTATTTTGTGAGATAATTTCTATGACCTGTGGCCTAGTATAAATGAGAATTTGAGACTGCTTTTGCAAGAATGAACTTATTTTAATTATTAACTTAAATTGTTTTTTTGTATAAAGAAAATTGAATGGATTGTTTTAAGAAATTTAAAATGAGATTTTGGTAATGAGAAATTTGAAAAGTGTAAATTGTGAAACTAAGTGAAATTGTGAACTGTGGAATTAGTATGGATTAAAATAAAGATTAGGAGAATTATGTGAAAATATGAACTAGTGAATGTGACTTGTTAAAAGAATTGCATTTTTTTTTACACATGATATTTTACTTAAAAAATTGAAATTAGATGACATGATGAGTTATGAATAGCATTATGAATATGAATACATGAATACTATGAACATGAAATGCGAATTATGATTAATCATGAGAAAAGGGCTTTGTAAGTATGAAAAATTGATGTTGTAATTATGAGTTAAAATTAAGAACTAGAGTGTAGCTAAGCCTCATACCGGCAATAAAAAAAATGTTGAAACGATATTTGAAATGAAAAGACCAAGATTTTGGTCATGTGAAATGAATGAATAAGACCGGTATAGTGGGAGTGCTAACCCTAGGAGATTGATTTTTGTTCATGATTCAATTAAACTAAGGATTAGGTATATAGTGAAGATGTGATGAAAGTAAAAGAAAAATATTGAGTATGAAGGCCATTGGATTGGCGGCGTAAGAGTATTCACAGGATGTCCCATGATGCGTCATGATAGGACGTGGATATGCTCTAGAGTACCGTCCCGGTGGCGACGCTCGTGGGGTGTTTGGTGATTGCGGGTGGTATCATGTCTATGGTAGGAACTGAATTATCATAGGATGCCTGCATAATGAGTCACGTGTCAGTGCGTTGGGATTCCCTCCAGGGCACCTAGACATGAGTTCGTAGGTCATAGAACATCTAGGATACTTACCGTAGTTACAGTAGTAGATTAAGTCATGGCGAGGGATTGAACCCTACAAGATGAAGAACGGTTAAGGGCTTGCCCTCGGACCTATGTAGTATGGACTGCATAGACTCTGAACAAGTGCGCATTAGTGTCATATAAACAGAAATAATTGCATTAAGGACTAAGTACACATTCACAATACGACATCAATAGGATAGTCCCCTTGACTTTGTTTGTGAACAAGTTTGTGGTATGTTAAGTATTGAGAATCGTTATACTATTTTCGGTATAGAGAGGATGGCCGTATATAATATTTCGTCAGTGAATGAACTGACGCGCCCACAGTTTTACATGCAGGGTAAAGATGCTTGACAAATTAAAGTATACATGCTGCCCAAAGATTGATTTAAATGTTGTTTCATGTAATTACTGTAAAATTTGCTTCCGTTGTACAAATGTTAATGTAAATGTAACTCTGATGTAAAGTGAAGTTTTATTTCCTTGTAAAATTGTACGAAAGAAGTGTAAAGATCCTATGGAACTTCGAATTCAGTTGTATTTTGGAATTTGGGGTGTTACACACATGACATGTAACAACATTTTGGCATACAAATAAAATTATAGGATTGTATAAAATAATGTGTACGAGTGTGCACTTGTGCTTAACACGTGCACGTGTATAGGAGGAGAAAGAAAGATTGGGTTGTGAGAGAGAGGGATGCCGGATTGTGAGAGAGTAGGGAGAGTGGAGAGAGTGGGAGAGTGGTGAGTGTGTAGTTATTTGATGGTGAGATCAAATCCTAGCCCTCCATTTGTTCTATAAATACCCCCCCTAATATCTTCTCATTTACACTAAACTAAGAAATCAAGAGAGAAGAAAAAGAAAGAGAGTTAGAGAGAATTCTTGTGTTGCATTTTGGAGGCTTGGAGTGTTCTTGCTAGGAGGAGAAGGACTAGGTGGTCTTGTTGGAGCTAGGAGTCTTTAGGAGTTGTGTCTCTTCATGTTTTTGCAAGTCTTCATTAGAGGTGGGTGATCTTTATGCTTTCTAATTGTAGGACAAACATGCTAGTTTTGATAAATGAGTAAAGTAGATTAATGAGATGTGATAAATATAGATCATTCCATGCTATTGTGTTTGTGCCATGAATTGTAGAAACCATGTTGTGACTAAGAAAATAAATTGACATCATGATAGTTAGAAAGAATAAAACAAATGAAGTATTGCCGTGGATTATACTAGTTTATGCATGTTGGAATGTTAATGTCAAATTTTACAACTTGTATGAAGAATGTTAAGGATTTCTTTGTAGTCAAGAAGTGTGTAGTAAATTTTTAATTAATACAAATAAGTTCATAAAGTGGGTTATAAGAGATACAAAATTGTTATTTTCAAAATTGGAGAAATGCAACTTTATGTGTGCAATTGAGAGAAAAGAATGAATTGAATATATATATATATATATATATATATATATATATATATATATATATGTTTGTAATATGAATTTAAAATTCGTTGGTTACTGTTTTCAATTAAACTCAGTCTGGGGAAAAATTAATTACATTCTAATAAAAGAGTAGATCGATTGTATAATCGAGTTTTGTGAAAATAAATTGATCACAGTACGGTATGAACAAAATCTTAGCAGTCTATTTTCATATCAGTAGTCGCTGTCGGACTTACTGGCTCGTCGGTGCGCCACAGTACTGTTACTGTAGCACGGGTGTGGTTTGAGGTTCTGGATTCGAAACCTTATCCCTTTTTATTCTTGATTGATTTTAATTTACCCAAGGCACTGAGACACAGTATAAAGAACTTTCAGCTTGCCTTTATAACAAAAAGTCCACTTGGACTTAGTGGTTCTCGGTGGCGCCTAGGGTTGGTTATTGTAGCGTGCCTGTGGGCTTGGGTTCGAAACCAGGTAGCTTCATTTGATATTTTTTGACAATTTGAAGAGTTTTAATGCAAACAAAAATTTGGGAAAATTCTAATATTCCTACAAAATGATTTAGAGTTTATTAAAAATAGTTTCATGATATTTCAAGTATTTTGTGAGAAATTAAAAGTGAAATTTGATATAGATAATGAGTTGATGAATTCGAAAACTTTATTTAAGAGTATGATCATTATTTGATTAGAAAAAGAGTAAAAATATTGCAATACTATTGATTTTTCTTCGATGAGATGCTATAATTATTTTGGTTGATTAAGAATACTTGATGTGGTTTAAGATACTATATGTGATTAAATTATGAGATTTGTGGAATAATTTATGTTATGAGTTCATGAAAAGAAATGTTGTTTTTTTGTGTGAAAAAATTGTGAATAAGTGAATGAATTGAATTTCAAGAATGATGCAAAATTAAGAGATTGATTAAGTTATGAATAAGTTGAAGATATGAATACAATGAGGTTTAATACATGATTATTGAAGGTTATGAGTACCCATGGATTCTAGAACATGGAAGGTTGTGATCTAGAGGTTTCGTGAGACCCCGGGTATCGACATTGTTGAATTAAATGATTGATTTATTTTGAGATATTGCTATGTGAGCTATCTCGGTATTTGTGATTAAGTCCGGTAAGGGGAAAAGCTAATTCTAGGTGTTATAATTTATTCATGTCTTGAACTTAAGAATTAGGCACTAAGTGAAGATGTAGTAAACTTGGGCAAACGTGAGTGGATGGCTTCTATATAGTCGGGCGGTGTACTCTGGGACTATAGACCCAGTCGGGCGGTGTACTCCGGGACTGTGGTTGCCCCGATGGAGATAGCTTTTATTTTTAAATGCGGGACTATGCGTAGTCGGGTGGATAGTTTGTCGTACTCTAGTGTATATAAGTATACCGGGGCTAGAGGGACACTTGACGGGATATTTGCACGACGAGGATTCTGTATAGTCGGGCGGTGTACTCCGGGACTGGGATCCGTACTCGTGGAATGTCTAAACTTTGTTTTATTACTGGGTAGTTTTCATGGCGAGAGATCGAACCCTTTAATGTGGAGTACGTAGGTGCTTGCCCTCAGACCTATGTAGTATGGGATGCATAGAATCTGAACAAGTATGTATTAGTGTCATCTTAGTGTAAATATCTGTATTAGGCATTAAGGTATTGCGTACACTTACATGTTTAGAGTAGTCACTTTTAACACTTTATTTTACATTCAAGTTTGTGGTTTGTTGAAGTATTAAGATCGTTATACTTTCGGCATAGCGTGGATGGCCGTGTATAACATTTTTTGTCGGTTGTAAGCAACTGACGTGCCCACAATTTTATATGTAGGATTTGGATTTCTCAAGAAGATATAAAGTTGATTTTGATGTTGATGATTATTTGAAGTTGTTACAATTGTATATTTTTCATTATTGTACTTCGTTTTACCTTCCGCTATGTTATTAAATGTTAAAGACTATTGAAATATAAATTTTCAAAATTCCTTGTAAAATTGTATGAAGTGAGGTGTAAAGATCCTGTGGAACTTCGAATTCAGCCTTATTTGGAATTCGGGGCGTTACACACCTATGAAAAACACCCTGAGTCCTGCCATCCGGAATCGACCGCCCTTCCACCCGCTGGCAGCTAAGGATAAAGCACCAGTCATCATCGTTACCCCTAATTGTCAGAAGGTAGTGGGAGAGTCACCGGTGGCAAGGGCTCATGGTGAAGTAGAAAATGAAATGATGAGGGGTGGGGGGTATATAGCCCTCAAGGGAGGCACATTTATTACGAGGGAAGTCTAAACTTCTAAAGGGCCATTAATGTCCTCCGTTAACAAGCTTCCAAGACCCGTTCGGATCGGATTCCTCGCTAGGCTCAAACGCCGAGGATCGACCATCAAAATTAATCACAAGACAGAAAAATAGCCAAGGCAGGACAACCGTTTTCTCATTATTATTTCATCAAAGGAAATCGCTTCGTTACAAAGAAAAACTTCGTTACATTGGTAAAACCTAGCATAGGGCTTCTGTGCCGAAGCCACAGGATTGAGGTAGACGAGCTCTAGTCCGGCTGACCGAGTCGGCTCCTTTGCTGGGTCTCCCAGTTTCTCTAAGGTGGACACACTGTCGACTGAGCTCTGTGCATCACAAGGCCTCGCCGGACCAATCCTTGGGGTCGGCAACGAAGCACCATCACGGGGATGGGGGCTTGTGAAGGAAATGGACCGGGACCCAGACTGTAACACCCCGAATTCCAAATACAACTGAATTCGAGATTCCACAGGATCTTTATACTTCTTTCGTACAATTTTACTAGGAATTTAAAACTTTTCACTTTACATCAGAGTTACAAGAAATCTTCACACTTTACGGCGGAAGCAAATTTACAACATTTATATAAATGAAAGTACAACAACATTTGAATAATCTCTAAGCATCAGTTCTTCTTTAATCTTTATCATGCTATTTATCCTTCATACAAAACTATGGGTACGTCAGTTTATTCAAATGACGAATATTATACACGGCCATCCTCTCTATGCCGGAAATAGTATAATGATTTTCCATACTTAACAAACACAAACTTGTTCACAAATCAAACTAAGGGGAATATCCTATTGATGTCGTGTTGTGATTGTGCACTTAGTCCTTAATGCAGTTATTTATATTACATGATACTAATGCGCACTTGTTCGGATTCTATGCATCCCATACTGCATAGGTCCGAGGGCAAGCCTCTTAATCGTTCTTCATCTTGTAGGGTTCAATCCCTCGTCATGACTTACTCTACTACTGTAACTACGGTAAGTATCCTAGATGTTCTATAAGTAATGAGCTCATGTACAGAAAAACTGGAGGGGAATCCCACGTCATGTCACGACGCATCGTGAAGACAACCTATGGACAATTCAGCCTCCTTCATGGCACACGATCCTGTCGCAGTCACCAAACACCCCACAAGCGTCACCAAGATCCCGATAATTCCGGAGTAGTGTCCACGTCATGTCACGACGCATCGTGAAGACAAACTGTGAATCACACCCACATCGTAGACTCGAGGCCCTCATACTTTTGTTTTTCTCTCACTTTCATCATCTTTTCACTATGTACTAATTCTTAATTTAATTAAATCATGAACAAAATCAATCTCTTAGAGTCAGCATTCTCACTAATACCGGTCTTATTTCTTTCATTTCTCAATGACCCAAACTTGGTCTTTTCAATTTCATTTATCATATCTCATTACTTTCAATTGCCGGTGTGAGTCTTGGCTACACCCTAATTTTCAATTTCAATTTACAATTCACATATTTGAGTTGTCATACTCAAGAAATTTCTCTTTTCCAATTACATGATTTCCAATCTTTTCATAAGTCAATTATCATACCTGGAGTTCAATTATAAATCATGCATTCCATAACCAATATTTATTTCCACATTAAAATCATACTACCAAAACATCTGTCAAAGTGAATATTCACAAAATTACCATGTCATGCTATTCTTTTAACATAATAATCCATACAAAAAATTCACATTTATATTTTCTTTCCATCAATTTTCCTTTTTAATTCTCATCTTAATCACCTCGTGAAATCACACATTTTTATGAAATTATACGAGTAAGAAACCATAGTTTCGAATACGATTTTACCTCAAAAATACACTTTATTTTAGTCCAATAACTCCTAATTAATTTTCTTAGGTTGTATATGTTTTTTGAATAATAACGGTATTTTTTCAGAATTTTAATACATCAAGAAAACCCCAAAAATCAATTTGTCAAAAAATTTATATTCTGGCTACACCCAGAATCGAACCCGCAACCTTTAAGAAGACATCCGCACGCGCTAGCCGACTGGCCGAAGGCACTCAACGATATGAAGAGGAGACAGAGAGTTATATACTCGATGTTCGGTGATGGTATTTTTTTTAAACTGCACACAAAAGAAAGGTGGACATAGGTATCGAACCAGCGACCACAGAGCCACACGCCACGCTACAGTAGCGCCAGAAGGCTCACCGACCACTTGAGCTATGAGCTCAAGTTGTCACATACACAACTCGAATTCTATTTAACTCGGTTCTCTGTTTTATTAAAACATTTCGATGTTCAAAAATCCTTATCTTTATTTTGCTTGCACCAAAAGCCATGTAAAACTCTAGAATGTATATTCTAACTTAAATTAACACCCCAGTTTTTTAAAATAATTTTTCAGTAATTTAATACACATTTCTCATACAATAATTTAAATTACATACTACTCTTTCCATAATTCAATTTGACATTTCTCAACACAACGTGGTAATAAAAATTCACATTATAAAATATAATTCCCTATTATTTCCTCTTTCATAAACCCAAATGCATAGGACAATCTTATTCATTTGAACCAATATCAAGATAGTCCATTTAACACATAAAACAATACTTTCATCTACTAGCATTTCGTACTCAATTTTGACGTTATCAACAATCCCAATTCAATATTTCCATAACTATAAGCAATTTGCACACAATATTAAGATTCATGACAAGTTAACATACAATCTATCAAGCATTAATTTAATCAACTAGCAAGTCCTTTTTCAAATTAAGTGTACTCTTATTAGTTTCATTCATGCATCATTATTTCAACACTCCTAGCATGACATCTAAATTAGAAGTATAGAAAACCACCCACCTAATTTGGAGAGAAGTCACATAACAACTCCTAAACAAAAGAGCCCTTCTCCTCCTAGATTGAGCTTGCCCAAACGAGTGCTCCTCCTCCTTGCTCCTAGTGCAACCCGAGAGCTCCAAGTTGATGTAGCCGGCCTCCTAGCTTGCAAGCACACACACTCTCAATCTCTCAATCTTTTACTCTCACTTCCTACTAACAATTGTATTCTTTCACTATAGGTTTGGATAATGAAAAGTGTAAGGATAACTAAGCTGGGGGGGGGGGGGGGGGGGGGTATTTATACAAAATTTTGGGACAAATGGAAGGCTAGGATTGATCTAGGAGTTAAGAAATAAAGACTATGATTCAAGGGAAAGTTGTAGTAACCAACCATGATCACAAAAACTACCTCCCACAACTCCACTTCTCTTTTCCTTTTCCCTCCCATGCCATCCGGCCACAATGGAAAAAGTGCACAAACACGTGCTAGTGTAATGCACGTGTTTGTATAGTCTCCCATTTAAAAAAGTTGTACATTTATTTATAAAAAATTGTCTACACTACAAGTTATAATAAAAAGAGAAAATAAATTCATGGGCCTTTATTTAATGGGCCAAATTAGCTATATTCAAAATAAATTAAGTTGGGCTCAAAATAAAAGAGTACTTATGTTTGTTTAAAAATAGGCTTTAATAAAAACAATAGAAAGGACATATATATATATATATATATATATATATATATATATATATATATATATATATATATATATATATATATATATATATATATATATATACTCATTTGTTTATGTAATGAAAATAATTATAAAAATTTTATATCACAAGATTGCACGTGCACAAAATGTACAAATTAATAACACAAAATAATAATTCTCATAAATGAAAATCAGGGTATTACACGGACATCCCTAGCATTATCTTGTACCGTTGCACCTCCAATTCCTTCTCCCAAATAACCTCACAGAGGAAAAACTCATACGAGGGTCGCTGGGCAGAAGTACTAGCCATGGAAAACGAAGCTCCAATGGGGTTCAGGTCACGATCAGATAACAGCTTCTTGAACCTCGTCAGCACCACGCTGAGCCCCTTGGACTTGTCCATAAAATACTTGACAGCAGCCTCACGATCACGAGCCTCCTTACAGTATTGAGTCAAAGCAAACTCCATAGTCGAGATCTTACCTTTCAGTCGACTCACCTCCGAGTCACCAAGGTCCCCCGCAGGGGCCACTGTCATCTACCAAAGAACAGAGAAATATCACTCCGAGCCAAAAACACATGGCTAAAATAATCAAGCCAGAAAGTCAAATTCATCCAAGTCAAGAGGTTCGGCCAAAAACACTTTTCATTGCTCAAAAATGTAATTTTACAAAAGTGCGGTGGCCAGTCCGCTATCGGCTATTACAAAAAATGCAAACTAAAACGAAACGAGGAAAACAAACAATGATGACTACTGCTGTCCCACCTCTTCCTCGACCTACTTTTCGGGGTGGGGCTCATTGTCCGTGGCATCATCACCACCTCCGGGGGTCAGCGGGAGCTTAGGAATGACCAAGTAGTAGTGAAAGCTACTCAGGTCTAGCTCCGGATGAAAGTGCTTGACATGCCGGATTGCCCTGACGTAGACCACGTCCTGGGCCTCAGTCACTTTGTCCATCCCGGCCATCCTCATCTCCTCCACGCGAGCGTCGACCTCCTTCCTCAGATCGGCCATTCTTCTCATATAGGCATCCTCCTCGTTCGCCAACTCTACCCGAAGATCCTGGATCTGGCACTTGAGGTCCACCTTGTCCAACTCTAGCTCAATCGCCTCCCGCTCCCAGCGCTGGGTATTCCTCATCTCGTTCGCCAGCTCCGTCTTATGCAGCTTCATCAGCTGAGCGCCTTCCACGTAGGCCTGCAACCAAGGGAGATAGACTTAGAAAATGGGCCAAAAGTATGAACCCAACCCATTACCACGTTACTTGCAAGCTGGCCAGAGCCCACTTCACATACGAGGACTTTACGGTGTTGCACTCCCGGGCCTTCTAGTCTCGGAGCAGAGCGATATTCTCAATTATCTCTATGGCCACCGGCCCATCCGGGATGGTATCCCTGATCTTAACTGCCCAGTCCAGCACCCAGGGCTGCAGTCCTACCTCGCCAATGATATGGTTGGCCGTTGGAGCGACAGGAGGGAGGCTCGCCTTCACCACCGAGGCGACCTTCTGGCTGCTAGAACTGGGGCCCGATTTTGAGCTCTTATGCTTCTTCTACATCGGGAGTGGGGTCTCCTCCGCAACCCCATCGGGAGGGGCTCTCCCATGCTTCTTGTGGTGGGGTTGGTCGGCCTTCTCGGCCACCTATTTCTTCAGCAGTGCCCTCCTCGCGGCAAACACATCATCATCCATGTCCACAAAAAGGGAAATCATGTTAGACGAGTGAAAATAATTGAAGGAAAATTAGATAAAAAAAACATACTGATAAGGGTGGGGCTCAGTCCAATTCGAGCCAAGTGCCTTTCCATCACGTTCGGCCAACTGATGCTATTTCCCGAACATATCTTCTCAACATCCGCCAATTCCTCGGCCGTCAAATTTGACTTGCGAGGACCCTTCAGATTGGTCTTGTAGAATCTCCAAGCCATGGGTATCATCCATGGGGTCAGGTTCCGAGCGATAAAATACTTCTCTTTCCACCCTTTGATGGAGTTCGAGTGCCCGTGCACGACCCTTCTCTTTCGTCTCGGCGAAATACAGTAGATTTCCTCGTATTCATCGGACGAGCTGAGGCCAAGAATCGCTCGAAAGTACTTCAGGTTTGGGTGGACCCCACACTCAGTGCAGAGCAATAGGAAGCACACTATCTTCTTCCAAAAATTGGGCCCGTACTACATGGGGCTAAGGGAAGCCCAGTTCAAGACTTCCGTAATCAAAGGGTGGAGCGGCAGCCGCAAACCAGAGCAGAAGGCATCAACAGGGAACATGCTGTAACACACCGAATTCCAAATACGTCTGAATTCGAAGTTTCACAGGATCTTTACACTTCACTTCGTACAATTTTACAAGGAATTTAAAATTTTTTAAAACTTTTTATACAACAATGATTACATCAACGCAGCAGAATTATAAATTACAACATGATACATGAATTAAATAACAACTTGAGTATTCCTTTAAGCAGCACTCATTCTTTAGTCTTGTCAATCACTTTACCCTGCATAGAACTGTGGGCATGTCAGTTGCATACAACTGACGCTAGGATATAATACATCAATTTATCTTACTTAGAAAGTACACACTTGTTACAAACAAAGCTAAGGGGGACTATCTTATTAATGTCGTGTGTGAATGTGCACTTAGTCCTTAATACAGTTACTTATATTTAATGACACTAATGCACACTTGTTCGGATTCTATGCATCCCATACTACATAGGTTCGAGGGCAAGCCCTCAATCGTTCTTCATCTTGTAGGGTTAATTCTTTCACCATGAGTTAAACTACTACGATAACTGTAATACCCCAGATCTGAAGCGAACAGTCGACTGGTAGTATTAGCAGTCGACTGGCCTGCGCGGGATTTGAGAATTTGAGAAGGATTTGAGAAATATAGTCCCACATGGGAAGTATACAAAAACTAATTTGAGTATAAATACTATTAGCCAAGGATCAAGAGTCACCTAATTGGTTAACCACCTTTTGAGAGGCAGCCTGTGGTGGGCAGTTGTACTACATAGTATCTAATTTGTCTTCTAAAAATATTAAAAATTGTTTGAGTATTGGGGCGGGGCGTTACAAATGGTATCAGAGCCGACTTTCGACATCGGGTGTAGAAAGGGCCTGATCTGCGGTGTTGAGAGTCACTTATCTCCGGGATCAGGAAGGATCTGCGGTGTTGAGAGTGATTTATCTCCGGGATTGAGGACTATACTACATCGGCTAGAAAGGGCGGTCCTACACTAGAGGTGTGCCCTGTACTCAGCGAGGACGCTAATTTCTAAGGTGGGGTGTATGTAATACCCCAGATCTGCAGCGAACAGTCGACTGGTAGTATTAGCAGTTGACTGGCCTGCGCGGGATTTGAGAATTTGAGAAGGATTTGAGAAATATAGTCCCACATGGGAAGTATACAAAAACTATTTTGAGTATAAATGCTATTAGCCAAGGATCAAGAGTCACCTAATTGGTTAACCACCTTTTGAGAGGCAACCTGTGGTGGGCAGTTGTACTACATAGTATCTAATTTGTCTTCTAAAAATATTAAAAATTGTCTGAGTATTGGGGCGGGGTGTTACAATAACTACAGTAAGTATCTTGATGTTCTATGAGTTACGAGCCCACGCTTAGACAGCCTGGAGGGAAATCCTACGTCATGACATGACACATTATGCAGACAACCTATGGACAATTCGCCTCCGTCATGGAACGATGGCATTACGTAGTCACCAAACACCCCACATGCGTCGCCACAGTCCCAATAATTTTGGAGATGTATCCACGTCATGACATGACGCATCAAGCAGCCAGCCGGTGAATACTTTCACACCGTAGATCCGAGGCCCTCATACTTGTGTTTTTCTCTTACTTTCATCACATCTCCACTATGTGTCTAATCCTTAGATAATTGAATTATAAATAAAGTTAATACTCTAGAATTAGTGTTACCTCTACTACGGTCTTTACCATGACCAAATCTTGGTCTTTTATCATCACATTTCTCTTTCAAAAGTTTCATTTATGCCGATGTAAGGACTTAGCTAAACCCTAGTGTCAAACTCGTTTCATATTCATAAAAAAAAAGTTCATATTCATAAATTTCATATTTCATCATGTTTCGCTTACTTCATTTTCTATGCACAATTTGCATAATTTAAATAACAATCTCATATTTAATCTTACTCAATTTTTTTAATGTCAAAAATCTCATTTTAAATCTCTAGACCAAAATTCTTTACATTCAAAAAAATGTTTATTGTATTTAATTAGTAAAATCATACTCTAAAAAACTTTATTAATTCCTTCTTCTCAAAAATTGTTTCTAATTCCCATTTTAATAAGTCAAATATTGTAGAAATAATTTTCATGAAGTCTAGGTATTTTTTTAAGAATTCTAATATTTTTTTCTCAATTTTTATACACTTAAAAACTACTTTACAATATCAACATAGAAAAAAAAAATCAAAATTCCAAAAAAGTGGCCAAAGGCCAGATTTGAACCCAGTCAAACCCCCTCGCCAGTGAACAGTAACCGACCCAAATCACACCTGAGTACCAGTAGGTCCAAGAGTGACTAACTGTCATATAGAGAACTTAAATTATACATAAGGTCTGGCTTTCGGATTTGAATTAATTTTCAGAAAAACAGAGTCTCTTGAAAGACTCGAATCCCAGACCAAATACTCCACTCAGCTATAGTAACGCACCCAAAACGCACCCGAAGACCAGTAGGTCTGAGTGACTTACCGATATAAAGTCGAATTAAAAAAACTTTTGTATTAGACTGTACTGTATCTAGTTCTTCCTTTAATTAACTCGATTTTTCTCAATCAATTTGTTCTTATAGAAATCTATATCTTCTCCAGAATATTTTTCTTTGAAAACAGTAACTTATATTTTCTTTGATTGTCAAAATCTCATTTTTAAACACATAATAGACTATTTCTCTTTAGTTATTCGAAAAAATGGAATATTAATATATTTTCGACATTAGAAGACATTTCTTTTTAGAAGAATCTTTTATCAATATATTTCCCTTTCATTCACACTGTGTTCATACAATTTTTTCATCTTTAACAAAAGCTCTTAAATTAGTCTTCTGTTTACAAAATTAATCTTTTCTTATGTTTCACTGAGACAACATAGATGATAATCTAGTGAATATGACATTTTTCATAAATGCAATTTAAACACATTTATTGCAACTAATCCACTTATCCCACAATCCATAGACATTATTTTGCATTCTACAATTCATTCATGAGTGCAATTTTCCACATATTGCATTCTACAACTCATTCATAGCAAAATTTCATATAATCATGTTTCATCAATTCATATGTATTCTAGCATGCAAATATATTAACAAAGCATCATAACAAAATCTTATTTGACACATTTCAATTTATTTTACTAATTTTTTCATGTAGTTAAACTAGAGTTTCTTTTCTTACTAGTCTCTTCAACAAATATAAAACAAATTTTCCTACTTATTTCTAACATATTCACATTTTCAAATCCTAGCATGGTATCTATATTAGAAGTTTGAGAAATTGCCTACCTTTTGATGAAACAAATTGGAAAAACTCCTAAAGAAGTCCTTGAACGCACGAATGGTTCCCTTCTCCTCCTAGTTGTGCCACAAAATTCGAGCCCTCTCCTCCTTGCTAGTGTGAACCCGAGCTCCTTCTCCTCTTGATGTATGGTCGGCCTCCAATGTTTCAAGAGCACACAAACACATAACCTCTCAATCTTTTACTCACACAACTCTTTCTTTTCCTCACAATTTGTTTCTTTTCTTTTCTCTTCTCTTGTGAATATTTCTAATGCAAGTTATGAAGAAGATAAGGGAGAGGTATTTATTCACAACTCAAGCTCAAATGGAGGGTTGAGATGAGTTTAGATGATAGGCTAGGATGCATTTGGGAGTTAGAAGACCTACCCACCATCACATAACCACCTCACCACTCTCTCCAGCACTCCCAGTCTATGAACAATCTGGCCACCCCCCTTCTCATTCAACCCGCGTGCTTGTGCAATGCACGTGTCACACTATGCATACTACAAATTAGTTTGTACATTAAATTGTTAGTTTGTTTGCTACTTGATCAAGTCTACACTACAAGTTGTATTAATTATCATTAAAATTAACTAGTGGGCCAAATAGGTGGGCTAAAGATCATGGGCTCTCTAATTAAATTAATTAATTAGTTTAAGTGGGCTAGAATTTGACTATTAGGACTAAAGATTAAAGTAGGCTTTTAACTTAAAAAGAAGAATGTTTATTCATGATATAAGAATACATTTTAAAGCTAAAATACACATATTAAATCGCACGTGCAAGACACGTAAAAATGAAAGAAAACTTCATGTTGATTATTCGAAAAATTTATGATGTTACACATGCAGAAGTGGGGTGCCAGTTTTTCCATAGGACGGATCCCGGGGCGGGGATCAGCAACTCATACTCCTCACCAATGAAGTAATTCGCACGGTTGATGAGGAGGTCGTTCGCTGTAATGACAGTCGGCACCCTATCCGTAGTGATTTTTTGCCTACCGGGTGAGGAAGCCTCCTCATCCTCGTCAACTCCTCCCTTATATCGGAGAAAATCCTTGACATCGTCCGGATACATTCGGATTGAGCGCGGATGGACCTCAAACGGGACCTCAAGGTTAACCACGTGAGCCTCCTCGTTCGGGCTGTCCGGATGAACCCACTTCGTCATCTTACGTCGAGCTCGATGACCCTTCGGGGGGGGGGGGGGGGGGGGGGCGGAGTCGCCAATGGGCCCAAGTCATCATCCTCGGGCGAGATATTTTCACCTCTCCAAGTTTACCCTCCTCGGCTGTTAGACCTGCTCTTCCTCCTCATCCACTTCAACCTCTCCTTCTTCCCCCTACTCAGCCACTGCAATCTGTTCTCCGCCCCCCTCGGTCACCTCGACCTCCTCCTCACCTTCGGCCAAGGGTACATCCCATTCCGAGTCACTCGACTATACCACAAATGGCCTTCTACTATGTAAAGGCGCAACATCGTAGAACTTTGTCTCTGACTCCCATGACGTTGAGTCAGAGGCACGGGGACCCTCGTCCTGACCCGAGGTGGTGGCGGAAGAACCGGACTGAGCTTGCGACATACTGAAAAATAAAATTAACTAACATGTTCGAATAAACGGTTGAGGATATCGGAAAACTTGCCGTCGGTGACTGAAAAGCACTAGAGGGGAGATTTGAGAGCTTGAGAAGAAAAAGAAAAGATGGAAAATGAAAGGGGGGGGGGGGGTTTATAAGAAAACTAGCAACACTTCGTATTCTGTGAAAAACATGTTGTCATCAATTACACGTGTCACCACCCTATTGGCCTAAGAACGGTCCAAGTCCCCAAAACTCCATTGCTCTGAGCTCGCAGTACACTTCGTGCACACCACAAAAGCGAGCACCCACCTAGTTTTTTTCAACAAAGCTGTCTCTCAAAAGGCCAAGCCTGGGGGCTCGACGCTTGGCAAGTACTGCGAGCACCCACCTAGATTTTCCCAACAAAACTGCCTCGCAAGGCTCATGGCTCGGCACTCGACAAGTACTGCGAGCACCCACCTAACTTTTCCAACAAAGCTGCCTCTTTAGGCTCAAGGCTCGGCGCTCGACAAGTACTGCGAGCATACACCTAGCTTTTTCAAACAAAGCTGTCTCTCAAGGCTCAAGGCTTGCCGCTCAGCAAGTACAGTGAGCACCCACCTAGCTTTTTCCAACAAAGCTATCTTTCAAGGCTCAATGCTCGGTGCTCGGAAAGTACCGCGAGCACCCACATAGCTTTTTTTAACAAAGTTGCCTCTCAAGGCTCAAGGCTCGATGCTCGGCAAGTACTGCAAGCACCTACCTAGCTTTTTCCAACAAAGCTGCCTCTCAAAAGGCCAAGCCTGGGGGGCTCGGGGCTCGGCAGATACTGCGAGCACCCACCTGACTTTTTCCAACAATGCTGCCTCTGAAGGCTTAAGACTCGGTGCTTGGCAAGTACTGAAGTTGCCTCACTCGATGCTCTCTGAGCCGACCCTCCATGCTCGGAGCTCGGCAGTGACTTCGAGCACCCACTCAGCTTCTCACTGAAGTTTCCTTACTCTAAGCTCTCCGAGCTGACTCTTCACGCTCGAAGCTTGGCAGCGACTTCGAGCACACACTCAGCTTCTTACTGAAGTTGCCTCACTCGAAGCCCTCCGAGCTGATCCTCCAAGCTCGGAGCTCGATAGTGACCTCGAGCACCCACTCAGCTTCTCACAGAATTTGCCTCACTTAAAGCTCTCCGAGCCGACCTTTCACGCTCGGTGCTCAGCAGTGACTTTGAGCACCCACTCAGCTTCTCACTGAAGTTGCTTCACTCGAAGCTCTCCGAGCCGACTCTCCGCTCCCAGAGCTCGGCAGTGACTTCGAGCACCCACTCAGCTTCTCACTGAAGTTGCCTCACTCGAAGCTCTCCAAGCCGACCCACCAAGCTCGGACCTCGGCAGTGACTTTGAGCACCCACTCAGCTTCTCACTGAAGTTGCCTCACTTGAAGCTCTCCGAGCCGACCCTCCATGCTCGGAGCTCGGCAGTAACTTCGAGAACCCACTCAGCTTCTCACTGAAGTTGCCTCACTCAAAGCTCCCAGAGCAGACCCTCCACGCTCGGAGCTCGGCAGTGACTTCGAGGACCAACTCAGCTTCTCACTGAAGTTGCCTCACTCAAAGCTCTCCGAGCCGACCCTCCACGCTCGGAGCTCGGCAGTGACTTCGGGCACCAACTTAGCTTCTCACTGAAGTTGCCTCACTCGAAGCTCTCCGAGCCGACCCTCCATGCTTGGAGCTCTGCAGTGACTTCGAGCACCCACTCTGTTTCCCACTGAAGTTGCCTCACTAGAAGCTCTCTGAGCCGACCCTCCATGCTCGGAGCTCAGCAGTGACTTCGAGCACCCACCTAGCTCCTCTCCCTAAGCACCCCTCACAGAGTGCTCGGCGCCTGTCGAATGAAGTCATCCCTCGGCCATCAGCCCTCAGCATTCGTCTATCGGAATTCAGCCCTCGCCCTTTGACCTTCGAACTTCGGCCTAAATTGTGGCCAGTTCAAAAAATACCCCTCAGGGATTCAGATCAGCAAATCTTCGCCAAATTCTCCCCTCCTCTCTTCCTACAGAGCCAGACTACTCTTACACGGCTTTGTTACATAGCTCTCTAGGAGTGGGGGGCTTATGATATGGTATAAATCACATGGCCCCATCTGGGCCCTCAGATCTCCTCAGGCTTCGCTCTCCTATGATCATCAGGTCAAACAAATCCAACAGGCTTCTACCAGCTCAGGCCCATGGGCAAATGGGTCCAACCCGGTACATTAAGATATCAGACCTGTTTACTCTTACCTATAAATACAAGACCCCCTCCTCACTTTCAAAGATAATCAATCTTTCTCCACCTGAACCCTAGCTACTGTTTCTTTCTTAGTGACTGACTAGATTGTCGGAGAGTCTGTCTTCGAAAACTCTCCTGGGGTTTCTAGGCATTGTGCAAGTACGAAGATCCAAGCTGAGCTACGAATATTTGAGCCGCGCTACGACCCTCAACCTCTCTCTTGCTACTCCCGAGACGAAACCTACAGCTAGGGATCAGACCAACACCAGTGTCGTGTCTTCCGCTTCACAAATTACAAGAATTTACACATATTTTTTCCATACCCAAAAACAAGCAGCATCAATAATTATCCCAATTTAATGTTTATATTGTTCACAGTACTCTTGAGTCCCTTTAGAGCGGATATGCCGTCTTCTTTCCCTAGTCAGAGCATCCCACCAAATTTGAATATGATTATTATTATTATTATTATTATTATTATTATTATTATTATTATTATTATTATTATTATTATTATTATTATTATTATTATTATTATTATTATATATATATATTATTATTATTATTAATATATGATATAATTATATTATATATATTATATAAATACTAATTTATTAATTTATTTTTATAATATATATATATAATTATTATATTATATATATAATATAAAAATATAATAATAATATATAAATATCTATTATATTATATTTATATAATAAAACACAAAGAAAGATATCAAGTGGCTCTCCTTCAATTCCCTCAAAATCATAGGCCCAGATTTAACCTCACAAAACACATCCCCCCTCCCCCCTAAAACCCAAAACTCAAATTCAAATTCCCACCAAAATAATTCCTTTATTTATTTAAATTTTCTCTCTCTCTCTCTCTCTCTCTCTCTCTCTCTCTATATATATATATATATATATACACACACACACACACACATATATATACACACACATATATATATTAGAGGAATGCTCCATTGAAAATGTACTGTATCGATGAAAACGTGGAAATCACCTAGGCCGTTGTTTATAACTTAGGCCGTTGTTTCCAACATCGGCCTAGATTGTTTTCACGTATTTTCCCAATATTTGCATTTTCAATGGAACATTTCCCTATATATATATATATATATATATATATATATATATATATATATGTAGTGAACTTCCGTTGCAAACGGGCCGGAACGGGTCTGTTCGCACGGACCCGTGCGAACTTCGATCTGGGCCGTTGGATCTTTGATCCAACGGTCCAGATTTTTTTGATCAAATCTTGCCTTAACCCGTCGTTGGGAAGGAAGGGTTAAGGCAAAATTTTATTTAAAAAAATAGCCTTAACCCGTTCTTCCCAAGAACGGGTTAAGGCTATCTATATTCATTTTTGTTGACATACAGTTCGTCTTCTTCCGCGCTCTTCTTCTTTCTTCGACGAACCCAAACCTAACGGGAAAAAAAAAACCTAGCTCCGATGATCGAAACGTCCGCTCTCCCTCTTCTCTCCCAACTCTGAAGATCGAAACCCTACTCTTTGTGAAAGTCGAACTCCGACGATCGAAACCCTAGCTTCTCTTCCCCTCTTCGATACGAAATCGGAATCCTAGTTCTCTTCCAAATCGATTGCTTGGCTTGTTTTGGACCTATCTTGTAAGGTATACACTATTTCTTTACCCCAATAATCTACATTTGTATTTTTTTTGAATTTGTGTGTAGTAATTTATTAGAAATTGGAAAAAAAATTTATATGCGTTAGTAGATTTTAGATGTAGAATCGGGTTGATCTCAAGTATATTCAATTGCCGATTTATGTTGCTTGCATTAGTAACTTGTAGAATTAGAATTGTATATACGAAATTAGTTAGAAACTTTTCAGTGCGGTTATGGTTGAAAACCCTGCGAACGACCGTAAAAAAATACGAAACTTTTCGAGTAGGTTCGTCTCACGTAGTACAAGCCACACCAACTTGTAGAAGCGAGTTTCGACTCACAGTTCGAGAGATACGGCCGCGTATCGCTTTCGGTTGAAAAAAACCAAGTATAGCGGTGCACGGCCGTATATCACAAACCGTGACTCGAAACTCGCTTCTACAAGTTCGGGTGGCTTGCCCTATGTGAATTCGACCAAGTCGGAAAGTTTTATAATTTTCGGATGCCGTTTGTGCGGTTTTGCTCAATTTTCTCGCATTATAAGTTTTAGACTTAGAATTTTCTAAGTGCGGGTAGATTAGAAAATCCTTCAAACGACCTCCAAAAAATACGAAACCTTGCGAGTTGGTTGGTGTCACCTACGAGAAGCCAAACCAACTTGTATAAGTGAGTTTCGACTCACGGTTCAAGAGATACGGCCGCGTATCGCTTACGGTTGGAAAAAAAATCAAGTAAAGCGGCAGACGGCCGTATCTCGCAAACCGTGACTCGAAACTCGCTTCTACAAGTTCGGGTGGCTTGCCCTACGTAAATCCGACCAACTCGAAAAGTTTTAAAATTTTCGGATGCCGTTTGTGCGGTTTTGCTTCAATTGCTCAAATGAGAAGTTTTTGAGTTAGAATTTTTTTAAAAATGGACCGATTAGAAAACACTTCAAACGACCTCCCAAAAATACGAAACTTTGCGAGTTGGTTGGTATTCCCTATGAGAAGTGACCCAAAGTTGTAGAAGTGAATTTCGACCCACGGTCCGAGAGATACGGCTGCGTATCGGTTTTGGTTGGAAAAAAACAACTAAAGCCGGTACACGGCCGTGTCTCGCAAACCGTGAGTCGAAACTCGCTTCTACAAGTTCGGGTGACTTGCCCTAGGTGAATCCGACCTAGTCGAAAAGTTTTATAATTTTCGGGTGCCGTTTGCGCGGTTTTGCTTCAATTGCTCAAATGAGAAGTTTTTGAGTTAAAATTTTTTAAAAAACGGGCCCTTTAGAAAACACTTCAAACTACCTCCAAAAAATATGAAACTTTGCGAGTTGGTTGTTGTTCCCTATGAGAAGTAACCCGAAGTTGTAGAAGTGAATTTTGACTCACGGTCCGAGAGAAACGGCCGCGTAATGGTTTTGGTTGGAAAAAAATACCTAAATCCGGTACACGGCCGTGTCTCGCAAACCGTGAGTCGAAACTCGCTTCTACAAGTTCGGGTGGCTTGCCCTATGTGAATCCGACCTAGTCAGAAAGTTTTTTAATTTTCGGGTGCCGTTTGCACGGTTTTCTCAACTTCCCTGCATGTGAATTTTTTGACTTAGAATTTTGTAAGTGCGGTTAGAGTTTAAAACACTTCAAACCACCTCCAAAAAATACGAAACTTTTCTCCTTTTCAAGTTGTGGTGGCTTGCGCACTTATAAAAACACCAAATAGAACGGTTTAGTACCCCTAACTATTCTCCTTTTCACGGTTTCTTAGGTATTGACAGTTTCGAAGGAAGTTCTGTTGCCGGAGATAAATTTGTTCGTGCACAACAAATTGGCGAGTATCTTCCTCATGTTGACGAGCACCTAAAACCGAAGATTGGTATGACATTTCCCACTCTTGAGGATGCAGAAAAATTTTATTCATCATATTGCAAATGTGCGGGATTCTATATGCGTAAGGGTGGAAATAAATATAAGAGAAACGATGTAGTGGATAAATTATACGTTTGTAATAAAGCCGGGGAGTCACCGAATAGCCATAATGAAACTAGACGAGGTACAACTTCTAGAACGGGTTGCAAAGCTTTCGTCCGTGTCAAACTAAACCCACATAGTAATTCACAAAGTAATTCATGGATTCTTTATTCGTTAAATGAAGCACACAATCACAAATTTACTTCACCCGGTAGACGTCACTTGCTACCTCGAAATCGTGAATTGACTAAGACAGATAAAAATATAATTGGTCAACTTACCGAAACTAATGTTCCTGTATGCAAACAAATGCTATTCTTTGAAGGTGCAAGTGGAGGTAATGAGAAAATTGGATTAACCGAAACCGATGTAAGAAATCTCAGGAGAGACGAGATGGAGGGTTTAAAAGGACACGACGGACAAATGCTACTTGAGTTTTCTGAATCCAAAAAGGAGACTGATCCCTTATTCTATTTTGATTACCAATGTGATCCCGAAGGGAGATTGTCACATTGTATCTGGGTGGACGGTATTGCTAGAGAGAATTACAAAGTATTTGGGGATGTTCTCTGCTTTGACGCTACCTACAACACAAACCGATACGGAATGTTGTTCGTACCATTTGTTGGATTCAACCATTATTAGCAATCAATATTCCTAGGTTGTGGGTTCATCCCTAATGAGAAGACATCCTCATTTGAGTGGTTCTTTGAAAAGTGGTGTGCTGCAATGCCATGTGATCCGATCAACATCGTGACAGATGAGGATCGTGGGATAACTTCTACAATTTCCAAAGTTTTTCCAATCACGTCACATAGATATTGCATTTGGCATATTTTGGATAAGCTACCGCATGAAGTTCGAATGCCGAATAATATTGATGAGTTTAGGGATGCTTTGAAGACTATCATTTATATGGCGGAATTTAAAACAGAATTCGAACAGAATTGGAAAAATTTGATCTGTCAGTACAAACTGGAAAATAACAAATGGTTGAAGGAAAAATTTGAGATTTGCGACAAAATGGGCCCCTGTGTACGCAAGAGACTCATTTTGGGGGGGCATGTTGAGTACCCAACGTAGCGAATCGCTACATTCATCCTTGAAGCACCAAACTCATAAAAAGTACTCACTACATGAATTTGCCGTCATCTTTGACCGACTCTTAGTAAAACAAAGACATGATGAACTTAAAGAAACACATCGCAATCGTGAGGAGCGGCCAAAATTGAAGACCGAGTGGGCATTGGAGTCACAAATGGCAGGGACATACACTTTGAAGATTTTCTACAAATTTCAACAAGAAGTTGTCAAAAGCTTATTACTTAATGTGAGTTTAATTGCGAGTATGGATACACCGGATAGTACAGCTTATTCTGTAACAGTTTGTGAAAATTCAGAACCAGGAAGGGTGATTTCTTATTGTAAAATCACTAAAATTGCTAAATGTCCTTGTTCCATGTACTACTTCGTAGGCATTTCCTGCAAACATCTACTTGCAGTTATTCGGTTCACAGATCACACCGCACTACCCGAGTAATATATTTGTAGGTGATGGACCAGGGATCAACTGAGGAGAAGCAGTATACCGGTTCCCAATAATATGGGTGATAATTTTACTCCGCGTTATTGTGAACTGAGTATGCACTCAAGACATTTGGTCGATCTTGGTTGTTCTTCAGGGCGAGGATACAAGTACATGCTCGACCACATGCTGAAGGGAATTGAAGGCTTTGCTAAGATTGAGTCAGTGAACAGCACACCACACGAAGGTAGCGCACAACCTGAGAGTGGTGGACATGCACATGCACATGCACATATAGGTGATCCTGTACAGTGCACCACAAAGGGGAAGCCTAAAGGGAAATGGTTGAAGTTTGTAAGAGAAGGTCAAAAAACGAAGAGGCCAAGACTTTGCAGGACATGCCTTCGTGTCGTAGGTCACGATTCACGGAATTGCCCAAAAAATGTAGCAAGGTATTATATCAGAGATTTTTTATTTGTTAATTGGACTCAATGAATGTTAATTTGGTCGGTACTAACACATTCTTCTTCCTTATTTAGTGGATCGGTGGGGAATGAAGAAGCTCTAAATGCTGTAGAGAGTGATGAAGACGAAGGCGAAGGTTCGTGCTAGGGGGTTTTAAGTACTTTAATATGTATGTCATATTAAACTTTCAAAATAATCACCGAATAATTGCTGAATTTTATATTTATTCGTGCAGATATTTATTAATTTCGACTGGATTGTTAACTTTGTTTTTTTTTATTTTCTGGTATAGGTCCGGAATGAAACAAAAAAAACGTGCCCAATGGAAAGAAGCAATGCGTTGAAAAATTCGTTGCTTTTGGATTGTATATTTATGTGGATAATTGACGTAGGCTTGTTTGGTACAAGTAAATTAATGATGTATTTAATCATAATGTAATGTCTGTATGTCAGTTTATTTTGTGTATTTGTGAACAAAAATATGTTATTATGGATTTTGACCAGGTATTTGGGTAGCGAATGCTTATTTATGTCGAAAAATGTGAAATTGGTAGATGTGTGCAATTTGAGAAACTCGTCTGTTTGTGAATTTTGTGTTAATAAAAATTGTCTGCATGCCGATGTGAACAGATTTGTTATTTGTGTTGGAGATTGTGTATTTTGTGGATAATATATCTATATTGTGGAAAATTGTGAAAATGTATGCAGTATTCACAAGAAGAGATGCTGCCAGATACTGTATACCTTAACCCATCATTGGGGATAACGGGTTACGATACCTTAACACGTCTTCCTCAATAACGAGTTAAGGAGATAGATATTGGCAGTCCTTAACCAATACTTCACATGTAGGGGATGAATCTTGGCCAATATCTCTCCACTTAACCCGTCATTGGCGTTGACGATTTATATCCCATAAACCGCAATTGGGGATAACGAGTTAAGTTAATAATTCCTTACAATGCTTTCAACTTTGTGGACTATATCTTCTTTTGTTGATACATATACATATTTGTTCATTCTCCGCTTAAAAATATGCCGAATAACTTTCACGGGTGTTGGATATATCTTCTTTTGTTGATACATATACAAATCTATTCATTCACAATAAGCCATTTGCAAAATAAAATTTATTCATATAAAGGAACATTACAAACTGGCAATAACATATTGTTTGAAGAAACATAGAAATTTGTACATGATCCGCATGCTAGTTGACATTACAAAGTCATCCTTTGATACTTTACTTTTAAATTGAAATTAATTTAGTATACAAGTACATGCTCGCTTTCTTCTCGAATTGGAAGGAAGGACTACTGACTCTGCCTTTTTTTGAATGCATAAGTAGCCAGTTGTACCCCCTGCATACAATTTCGTTCACTACTATTACACAGAGGTAAAAATTCTCCGCTTCGTCGGATAGAGTAGTAGTGAGTGTAACCATATATTCAAAGTACTTAACAACTTGTTGACACGCACTCCTCATATTCGTACTATTTGTTGCACGATTGTGAGGTGTGCATGCCAAGAAGCTGAAAAGTACCATGAATACACTGTGACACCCACTACTACTCCGTCCGACGAAAGCAGAGAATTTTTACACTCTGTATAACAATAGAGAACGAATGTGTATGAAAGGTGGACAATTGCTACTTATGCAAACACATCTAAAAGCTAAAAAAATAGAAGACTAAGAAAAATACTGTGGAAAAAAAGGCAGAGCCAGCGGCCCTCCCTACCCCTTGAGAGAAACCGAGCATGCACTTGTACACTGAAACAAGTCTCTCTACTCCTGCATAGAACAATTGTAGGCGATCATCCTTGAACTCAAATTTCTTCTACAACTCAAACTTCTTCCTCCCTATTAGGAAGAAAAAAGAGGTCTTGAAGAGAAGAAGAGAACATTGATTCCTCATATCTTCGGGATTTCGTACTCCTCTGTTCAGTCGACTATCTTTGAGGACCAGTCGACTTATGCTCTGCAGCTCCCTGTGTATCATCCTCTCAGTCTGTATTAGTCTTGAATCTGCTTCGTTTGGCTGCTTTTAGGCTGTTTCCTATGAAAAAAGAAAATAAGAGTAAAATACCACATATAGAGCATTTAAATGTCTAATTACACTAAGATTATTGCTCCTAAATGTGAATATTATTGGGTTCATCAAATACCCCCAAACTTAGCTTTTGCTTGTCCTCAAGCAAACTAAAACTACAAGCATCACTTGAATATCTTGACCCTTTCAACATTTACCTCGGAGAACTTACTACTTTTGGTGTCAAGTTTAGAACAAGCATTAAGATAGGTCTAAAAAGTTTTAATTCAAATGTCAATCACTTATTTACAAGAATACTCAACTTGAATATCGAATAGTAGAGTGGCCAATGCCTCTGCAACATAATCATGATTAAGTTTAGCAAGCTCAACTATATTTCAACTCCAAAATCGCACCATGGCATACACTCCCAAAGAAATAGAGCTCTCATTGACATGGGACATTCAAGTTAGATCTCGTGACAATTTTTCATTACTTAGATGAAACCATATGCTTGATCTTGCTACTACATCTTCACACCATTGATTTGCATGTTACTTGGATCAAAAGGTCTTTTATAGGTTGTAATGGGGCCTTGGGTGAGGGTTTAAACAATAAAGGGAAAAAGGAATACAAAATTTCGAAAGAATTAGCAGAGCAACTTGCATTATTCTAAGAGTTTTTTTTTTTTTTTTTTTTTTTAAGACCACATATAATAGGCCTATACTTTATTTCTACCAACACCTTTCTCCCATCCATAACTCAGCAACATTCATTTTTCTTATGACAAATCCTCCAACTCTTCTTTATATTTTCATCCCCTTCGTCTTGACATACCACATCTCTTTTACAATTCTTGCTCTACTAACTCAATAGACATAGGTAAGGTGACCTATTCATCTAGTCTTTGGTTAAGGATGATGTGTCTTACAAAAAAAAAGGCTTTTATAGGCTTCAAAGGGGTAACTAGTGAATAATTGATGTTGGGTACGCTATTTGTTTTTGGTGATAAAATCTTAGGTGCCTTAATCATTTCCAAGTTTTTATGCAAAAACCAAAAATAAGTTTTGAAAAGTAGCAAAAACAAGTTCTAGTTCACCTCAAAAATGCAGTCAACTGAAATCTTCAAGTGTATGATTCTCTCACAAATAAAATAATTAAGGCTCAAAACTCACAATTTGTATATTTAAGTTTACTCACAGTTGAACTTGCTATTCTCTATCAAAATTCGTCGAATTGACATGACCACATGAATAAGAGTTTCAAGTATGATCCATATGATAAGTCATTAACATTTTTAAGGATAAAGACTACAATTAATATTTGTTCTCCACTCTCTACCTATAGTAACTGAGCTTAAATCATTAAATGTTGGAATGGTTAAAATCAAAAGTCTCCAAATGTAAATAACTACCCCCAAACTTAGATGGAACATTGTTCTCAATGTTTGCACAAAACTTTTAAAATAGGCATGTGTTACCAACCAGTTTGAAGGAAAGAAAATAAAGTAAAGAAATAAAGAAATGATTAAAGAAATAAATAAATAGAGAGTGTAAGTACTCCCCTGAAAAATTGGGTTGCCTCCCAATAAGCGCTGTGTTTCTTGTCTTCAGCTAGACTCGATGAGTTTGTGCAATGTATTGAATGGCTCGCGGATCAAAACTCATCTTATTATAAGGTTTCCCCCTATGCCCATTCACCTTGAACGTTTGATTTTTCGCCAACGCTCCATGTGGGGAAACCTTTGCAACAATTTATGGACCGTACCATCTTGACATAAGCCTATCTGCAATGGTCCACCTTAATGCACCCTTGTGTTCTTGTAAGACTCCCTGCAGCTTCTCTTCCTCTTGCTTGCTTAATTTTTCAGCGACTATCACAGGTAACGTCTGGTTTTCCCTCAAATATTCATACTTCAAGTGATCAGGTAGTGGCTTCAGCTCCACATCTGGTGTCCTGGTAAAACAAGAAACAAAAATATTATTAGACACAAGATTTTCAAACACATGTGCAAACTTACCTGCATATGATTTTTCATTTCCAAGGGTATGTATTTTCTCTGCAATCCTCCAATCATCATATTCCTGTTCAACTTGAGATAGTATTAGAGGGTGTGTAGTTGTTGCTTGTAATGGATCAACACCATGCTCCTGAAATGTTTGGTCATAAATTTCCTGAACCACATCAACATTATAACATTCATGATCATCGTGTGGTAATTTTGGTGCATCAAACATTCTAAACTCAATCTTGTCCTCCAGGGTTGTCACTGATTGGAGCTGTTCTTGTCCTCTAGGGTTTGGTATGGTTTGTTATGGGAGTTCTCCTGCCTTTCTTTCACTTAATTCCTTCGCAATTTAACCAATTTGAATTTCCAATTTCTGAATGGCCTGCCCTTATTGGTTGCTTGTTTCATATTGCTGTTGGAGCAATTGAAGAACGGTGGATTCGAAATCCAACTTCTTCTGTTCTTGCACTGGCCGATCAAACCCATTCCCACTCTGGAATTGCTGCGCATGCCCTTGTGCGAATTGATTGCCTTGATGGTTTTGATTATTGCTCCATGAGAAATTTTGATGGTTTTGCCACCCTGGATTGTATGTGTTTGAAAAAGGGTTGTTCTGGGGCAGGTACAGTCCCTGTCCTACGTAGTTTGCATGCTCCTGATCTGTGAAGGAAGACATGGGACATGTATTAGTTGTATGATCAGAATGAGAACAAATTGCACAAATTTCTTTTGGTTGGTTTTTTATGCCACCCAACGTTGAAATCACATTAACAAGCATATCAATCTTTTTGTTCATGGTTTCCATTTCTAGTTGCATATTATTATTATTGAAAATTTCGTAAACTCCCTGTTTTTTCGACAGGCCTCTTCCCCTTGTTGAGAATTGCTGTGAGTTCTCGCTGAGTTCTTCAAATAGTTCAATGGCCTCCTCACCACTTTTCCTCATCAAGATTCCATTGCAAGCTGAATCCATAATTGCTTTGTTAGTGTCATTTAAACCCTCATAAAATGCTTGTACCTGATCATCCTTAGGTATGTTGTGCGTAGGACACTTGAGAAGCTTGTTCTTGAAGTCCTTCCATGTCTCGAAGAACAAATTGCCATCTTTTTGTTGGAAGAGTAGAATTTCCCTTTTTAGTTGTCAGGTTTTCTGAGCTGGAAAGAATTCCTTCAAGAATTTTGTTGCCAATTGCTCCCATGATTGAATTGATCCTGGTTCCAAAGAATTATACCACAATTTAGCATTAAGTTTTAAAGAAAATGGAAACAAGATTAACCTGATTTGTTCAGGGGTAAGCCCTTGGACGCTTTGTGTTCTGCAAAGATCAAAGAAATCTTGCAAATGTAGATGCGGATCCTCGTCTATTCTGCCACTGAAATGGGGAACCATGCTGAGTAATTGAGGTGATAGATGCATATTCCCTGTAACCTTAGATTGAAAAGCTATGCAGGAAGGTTGCTCAATATTCTTAGGCGTGAATTTATCCTGCATTGGTACTCGATTTGGTACTTCCTCAGCCATTGTTGCTCGTGAATTTGGTCTATGTGCAGTCGCCTGGTTCCTTGTAACAGTCGACTGGTTGGTTGCAGACAGCCGACCTAGTCTGTGCAGAGTGTGTTCTGTTTCCGCGTCAATAGGTAGTAGCTCTGGACGAAGTGATCGTCTCCCGTGCATTCACCAAAATCCTAAAAGAGAAATATTTATTAATAAAAGAAAAGAAAAATGAAAAAGATTTTACTGATTTGTAAGTTAAAATACTAAACAATCCCCAGCAGCAGCGCCAAAAACTTGTTGTGAAATCTAGATGATCTAAATAAATAGATAAACTAGACATAAATTAAAAACCTCGCAAGTGTACGAATCGTTTATAGAAGCGTAGTGACAGGCAAGGGTCGATCCCACAGAGATTGTAGAAATTAACTTACTAACCAATAAAAAAAATAAGAATCTTGAAGTGTTGTTCTCAAAGAAATGAAAAGATTAAAAACTATATCAAGTAGTTCTGAATCACAAATATCTATTAAGTAGTTGGGTTTTTGATCTCCACCTATAGTCAATAATACTAAGTCACCTTCTATACTACTCTAATTACTCAAGTTTGTTCCTTTAAGGGCATGGTATCTACTCCTTAAAGTTATTGTTTCCTAAGCCAAGAATTAGGCATGGTATCTACTCTAATTCGTTTCTTTCCTTAAGTATTTAGCATGGTATCTACTAAGTTGCACTTAAGAAAAACATAGGAACAATGGAAACGAATAAACACTTGAAGTTCTAGAAATTTGTATCAGATCTAGATCTTTCAAGTTGATTAAACCAAGAACCCCTAAGGACTCTTGTGTTACAAGTTATGAGCACAAGATACAGGTCGTCTCTATACTCATATAACAGATTCAGATTTATAATTACGCAGACTTGGTAAACTCAGGTTCTGTATGGCAGTCGATTTGCTGTCACTCTCAGTCGACTGCTCTTAGAACTTCTGAACAAGTTTAATTATTATAAATCTATACCAATTCAATCAGGTTTAATCAATAAGTAATAGAGTAGCATTCAGAAGAATATAAGCATTACATGACTACGGTTTCAATCTACCCAAGCGAGGTAAAATAAAGCGTATTTGATACCCGAATATTCTGTTTGATAACATCATGGAGGCAGTCAATCAATATAGATTGATCCGAAATCTGATTCAAATCCAATATAGCACCTATGGGTACATAAGAAATGTATCGAATCGATTTCAAAATCATCACAAACCTCCCCTTTTTCTTTTCTATTTCAATTTCTCGATTATTATATGATGATTTCTTAACTTAATTGGTCACATTTTATTCATGAAATGGGTTGGATGCAGCACCAATAAATCCATGAGAGAGTATTTGTAAAATGGCTCCATTGAGCCCCATGTCGGTTATAGAACCAATTCTATGAAATTAGTTGCACATAATACAACCTTTATTGATTAATAAAATAGAATTCATGACTTTACAATAAAAATAAAAGTAAAAGGAAGAACAGAAGAACACTGATTTGTATGATGTTGCAATTGAGCCCAATCAGCAGTCGACTTGTTTCCCTCTTTCTTTGATGCTAGTATCTTGATGCTTGCTGTCGATGGTCAGTTGATCCCCTGATGGTAGATTATTCTCTCTTTTTATAGTTTTCTCTTGTCCTTGTCTGCAGATATCAAGTTCCTGATTTCTTATCTCTTCACGCATAAGACTGAGTTCATCTTCTTACTTGCTAATCCCGGTTCCTTAACTTTGATTGTTGGAGAGTTGTTATTTGCAGATAACCTGGGTTTGGATAACTTCCATTTGATTCGGATTTGGCTGAGGCTGGATCTTAAACTTCTTTATCTTTTAACTCAGCTGAATACCAGTCGACTGGTGTTGAAATCAGTCGACTGTGTCGAGACATCTGTAGATTCACAATTAATCCATCAAGTCGACTGCCTTTATAGTAAGTCGACTGTACTGCGTATCTTCTGGATTTTGTACTCCTCTGTTCAGTCGACTGTCTTTGAGGACCAGTCGACTTATGCTCTGCAGCTCCCTTTGTACCATCCTCTTAATCTGTATTAGTCTTGAATCTGCTTCGTTTGGCTGCTTTTAGGCTGTTTCCTATGGAAAAGAGAAAATAAGAGTAAAATACCACATATAGAGCATTTAAATGTCTAATTACACTAAGATTATTGCTCCTAAATGTGAATATTATTGGGTTCATCAACATCCCCTCATGCTGAGATCCCTAATGGAAACCCTAATCAGATGCGTTACATGATCCGCATCTCGTCATCAGATGAGATTAATTGGCCATCAAGAACTGTATCTGTACATAGGATTTTTTCCATATAAAAGCTACATGTGGATGAAAGCGTATGGGGATTTTTTTCTATATATAAGCTACATGTGGGGATATACATGTGGTTATGTAGTTTAGTTTTTTTCCATATTGAAGTGTCTGCAATAATAGTAGGCGGGTGCTGGGTTATGCTTGTTTAGCTTGGTGTTTTTTCCCACTTAGGTGTATATTCAAATTTTTCTGGCTTGTGGTGGTCACTTGGTTTAGATGACAACACCACTTCTACGGTGGAGACAACATGTAGTTTATATGGAGAAATACCACATGTAGATTCCCACATGTAGTCTATATGGGGAAAAACTACATGTAGATCCTACATGTAGCTATATGGGGGAAAAACCACATGTAGATCCCCACATGTAGCCTATATGGGAAAAAAACCATATGTAGATCCCACATGTAGCCTGTATGGGGGAAAAACCAAATGTAGATCCCCACATCCACGTACAAAAAGACCAATAACGGGTTTGGATCAATTGTGATGATGATGGTATTCCTAATGGGAAAGCACCTTTGCGTTATTAGAGCGCAATGCCACCAGATATAATTACTTAGCTAACAAGAACTGGATCTGATCACATGTGGGGGCACAAGTTCACATGTAGTAGCACAATAAAGACATGTGGAAGAAGATATATTTGATTAGCCATGATTTGAACCTTCAATTTGATTGACTGATGGATGGATGGATTCATTAGTGTGGAAATTTAGAATGGCCAGTTAATGTACTACAAGTTAACGACTCGTACCACAAATTAAGATACTTGCCATGTTTTACATATGGTTCCACATGTTACAAAGTCAAATATAGATGTGGGGATCCACAAATATGAACCTAATTAATCAAAACAAAAATACATACACTCACCAATAACCCTATCTTAACCTAACCCTAACCCGACACTAACCTTATCTTAACCTAACCCTAACCCTAACCCTTGTTACAAAAATCTCGTAATTTAATTTTTTTACTTTCACAAAACTTATTATGGTAACAAATTTATAGTGGTTAGTTACGAGGTAGTAAATGGAAATTAATAAAAATTATAAACAATTTATGGGCATATTAATGTCACCTTGCACACTTCAGGAAACAGTTCTCGCAAAGAGTGAAGAGAAATTTGTAGAAAACCCAAAATTTCAAACGCCCTAAACCGTTATTCATAAGAACGGGTTAAGTAACCTTAACCAGTTATTTATAAGAACGGGTTAAGTAAGTAGATTTTGGCAGTATAATTTGAAAACTTGGATAGGGTCCTGGCAATAACTCTCTACCTAACCTGTTCTTGTGGACGACGGGTTAAGGAACTTAACCCGTTATTCCCAAGAACGGTTTAAAGACAGAGATATTGGCAGTACTTTGGTCTGTAGGAATTAAATGACTGCCAATATCGCTCTACCTAAAACGTTGTCATGAAGAACGGGTTAAGTTCACTTAACCCGTTGTTCACAGTGACGGGTTAAGAAGATCCAGATTAGCAGAACTTTACCAAGATATGGTCTGTAGGCTTCCAAAGGACTGTCAATATCTCTCTACCTAACCCGTCCTTAGTGATAACGGGTTAAGCTAATTAACCCGTTATCGTCAATAACGGGTTAAGTATAGATATTTGTGCAGCACTTTTGTTTGTTTTTGGCTGTGTACATTTTTCCTGATACAGAAATGACTTTATCAAATGTTGTTCACAAATTCACAGATGAAGGCACATCAAAGTAATTAATACAACAGATATCCTTACAAGAAAGTTGAAGGTTGAAGGCGTACAAATGTACAATGTCAACCAAACCACTTAATTACTTGAAATAAATTCAATATTAAAAAATTTACACCAAAATTATACTTATGAGGTTGCACATGGCCAAAAGACAATTAATTACAAATGAAAGCGTTCTCGACTTTGGCTTGCACACCATGCCCACAAATTCACCTACAACAGTTTATCAACGTAGTAACAAACAATACGTTAGTTACTGCAATAACAAAATCACCAACCAAAAGATACGCTATTACAAAGTATTAGAGATTACCGTCTACGACCACGCCGCTTGCCACCGCTTGGTGTGAATTGATTGGGAGGTTGCCGCTTCCTTTGAGGATTTCGCCGTGCACCATGTGTCTGGGGAGAATCAGGATCATCCGACGACTGTTCCTCATCAACATCTTCGGGATTTGGCTGTTCTTGTACTTGTTGTGGCTCGGCGATTCGAATTCCCCTACTCACAATTTGTTTTCGCCTTAAACTTGTTGGCGGCAAGTTGGCTCTCAAATAGGCCTCAACCTGTGGACCTTCACCCGCGTCCTCCAGAGTACGACGACACGGGGCTAACATCTCCCGGATTACCGCCTTGAAGCTGTCGGGTATCCTAGTCTTCAGGATGCGAGCAGCTATTCGAACAACCTCCCATGTATTTTCAATCTACAGTTGGTGAAAAATTCCAATTTAAACATCATTCATAATTAGCGGCATCAATTAAATACAGTACATGCGTACAAACTATATGAAATTTGACTGACCGTTTTTCGATATGTCTCAGCCCTTGGTTGGTACATCGGCTGGGAGGAGGAATATGCTGGAGGTGGTTCTACCTGGGTAGGGGGAATCGGAAGTTGCACACCAGCTGGTACGGCAGCCGTTGAAGAAACATATAACCGGGTTATTCGCTTGTACCACATCATGTATGCCTGCTGGAGGGAGCCATCGTATGTTATCGTGACGTACATCATATTCGGTGTCATTTGCCGCCGCATACTGTTCCAGTTGGCTACATGGTAACGATGGTAATCAGCCCAATCGAAGTTGGGCACCCATCCCGTTCCCCTGACCTCGTGCAACTTTTTATCATAAGACCTGACCTCGGGAATATTCTGTTGATATCCGAATTGCCGCAAGACCCTGTCAGGATACTGGAACTCCACAACTCCAAAGTTCACAAGAGGTGCAGCCGTCAACCAAAGGAATCTATCTAGGCAGACTGGAGGAACTCGTTGCAACCTGTCGGCTGAGTACGGTTCCCAATTGACGAACTCGTCCCGCAGGTTGTCCAACTCATCTCCGTAGTAGGTTAGAGATTGGCGTGGGTTATCGGCCCACGTGTGTCGGCCGGCCCAATATGCTCCTAGAGGAGGTAACAACTCCGCTGTCCCCGGGTCGGCCAACCATTCCGGTGTAAGCTCAACAATACGGGAACGTCCGATGTAGATGCGTTCCCAACTCCATATCTGCAGTAGCACCATTGGGCCACCCATCTGTACGCCACCTAAAGAACATGTGCACAAATTCTTGTATAGTAGTGCCAGTGCCGCACTCCCCCAACTAAAACAACCTGCATACCGGAAATTCTCCAACAACCGTAGGTACATTAGCGGCACGGTTGACCCGGATGAGTTCGGGAAGATAAGTCCCCCTATCAAACTAAAAATGTATGCACGTGCATAGTACATCAGGGTTTGCTCGTCCGAATCGGCATCCAAATATTCCTTCTCGAACTGAAATTTTAACCAGCTGATGTACAGTGATTTACCATCGAAAGCGTCAGCCATCACTTCTTCCTCCGCTTTATCTTTTGCAGCTTCAATTTGTTCATTCAATAGATCTTCATCAGAATCTGCGGGGCATTTTCGCGGATATCTTTTTCGGCGGCCTCTTTCCTTTGGAGAACTACCAACTGCAGGTCGATACCGAGTAAGTCCCGAACAACTTCAACTCGATCGAAGTCCATGTTCTCCATCACGGCAACCCCATCGATTGGTAGTCCTGTTATCATTGCCACATCCTGTAGGGTCACAGTCATCTCACCCACTGGTAGGTGGAATGTGTGGGTCTCCGGCCTCCATCGCTCGACTAGAGTTGTAAGGAGTGGCTGATCTAGCTTCACAGAGTGAATGAATCTTGCTCCGTAGAAACCGTCCTCCACCACATACGGCATGATACGCTCATCAAAAGGAAGAACTGTGTACTTCCGGAAATTATATTTTTTATCGGACCCATTCCACACGGCTTCCGATCAGTGTTTGGGTTGCAGGGTGAGTACGCTTGTGTCCACGGATCCGGGTGATGTAACTGAGGACGACGGACCTGCCTCAGCCGATGTGGATTGACGACCACCAACCTACACGAATAAATATAACAAATGTTATTATTGAGATAATGTTACATGTTCGTATTTAAAACCAATAATAGTAATCAATCTTACCTCAGTAGTTGGTGCGCCACTAGTATTACCGGACGGGCTTCTCGGTTGCCTTGTTCTAGCCATTTAGCTATCTGACAAAAAATTTAAAATGTGGTTAATAAAAATGACAACAAAACAAGCATACCGAGATTATACTGAAAAACGCACGAATGAAAACAAAAAAATCTATAAAACTTTCCCAATTGGTCGAATTCACGTAGGGCAAACCACCGAAACTTGTACAAGTGAGTTTTGACTCACGGTTTGCGATATACAACCGTATACCGCTTTATTAGGTTTTTTTTCAACCGAAAGCGATATGCGGCTGTATCTCTCGAACCGTGAATCGAAACTCGCTTCTACAACTTGGGTTGGCTAATCATAGGGGACACCAATCAACTCGCAAAGTTTCGTATTTTTTGGAGGTGGTTCGAAGTGTTTTCTAATTGGCCCGTTTTTAAAAAATTCTAAGTCAAAAACTTCTCATTTGAGGAATTGAAGCAAAACCGCATAAACGGCATCCGAAAATTATAAAACTTTCCGTCTAGGTAGAATTCACGTAGGGCAAGCCACCCGAACTTGTAGAAGGGAGTTTTGACTCACAGTTTGCGAGATACGACCGTATACCGCTTTATAATAGTTTTTTCAACCGAAAGCGATACGCGGCCGTATATCTCGAATCGTGAGTCGAAACTCACTTCTACAAGTTCGGGTAGCTTCTCATAGGGGACACCAACCAACTCGCAAAATTTTGTATTTTTTGGAGCTCGTTTGAATGGTTTTCTAATCGCCCCGCACTTAGAAAATTCTAAGTCTAAAACTTGTAGTGTGAGGAAGTTGAGAAAACCGAGCAAACGACACCCGAAAATTATAAAACTTTCCGACTAGGCCGGATTCACGTAGGGCAAGCCACCCGAACTTGTAGAAGCGAGTTTCGACTCACGGTTTGCGAGAGACGGCTGTGTACCGGCTTTAGTTTTTTTTTCCAACCAAAACCGATACGCGGCCGTATCTCTCGGACCGTGAGTCAAAATTCACTTCTACAATTTCAGGTCACTTCTCATAGGGAACACCAACCAACTCGTAAGGTTTCGTATTTTTTGGAGGTCGTTTGAAGAGTTTTCTAATCGCCCCGCACTTAGAAAATTCTAAGTCTAAAACTTATAATGCGAGAAAGTTGAGAAAACTGCACAAACGGTATCCAAAAATTATAAAACTTTCTGACTTGGTCGAATTCACGTAGGGCAAGCCACCCGAACTTGTAGAAGTGAGTTTCGACTCCCGGTTTGCCAGATACGACCGTATACCGCTTTATAATGATTTTTTCCAACCAAAAACGATAAACGGCCGTATCTCTCGAACCGTGAGTTGAAATTTACTTCTACAACTTCGAGTCACTTCTCATAGGGAACACCAACCAACTCGCAAAGTTTCGTATTTTTTGGAGATCGTTTGAAGAGTTCTAATCGGCCCGCACTTAGAAAATTCTAAGTCTAAAACTTATAATGCGAGAAAGTTGAGAAAACCGCACAAACGGAATCCGAAAATTATAAAACTTTCTGAATTGGTCGAATTCACGTAGGGTAAGCCACCCGAACTTGTAGAAGTGAGTTTCGACTCCCGGTTTGCCAGATACGACCATATACTGCTTTATAATGATTTTTTCCAACCAAAAACGATAAACGGCCGTATCTCTCGAACTGTGAGTCGAAACTCACTTCTACAACTTGGTTTGGCTTCTTCTAGGGGACACCAACTAACTCGCAAAGTTTCGTATTTTTTGGAGGTCGTTTGAAGAGTTTTCTAATCTACCCGCACTTAGAAAATTCTAAGTCTAAAACTTATAATGCGAGAAAGTTGAGAAAACCGCACAAACGGAATCCGAAAATTTTAAAACTTCCCGACTTGGTCGGATTCACGTAGGGTAAGCCACCCGAACTTGTAGAAGCGAGTTTCGACTCACGGTTTGTGAGATACGGCCGTCTACCGCTTTACTTGGTTTTTTCCAACCGTAAGCGATATGCGGCCGTATCTCTCCAACCGTGAGTCGAAACTCACTTCTACAAGTTGGTTTGGCTTCTCGTAGGTGACACCAACCAACTCGCACGGTTTCGTATTTTTGGGAGGTCGTTTGAAGGGTTTTCTAATCTAATCTAACCGCACTTAGAAAATTCTAAGTCAATAAACTATCATGCGAAGAAGTTGAGCAAAACCGCACAAACGGCATCCGAAAATTATAAAACATCCCGACTTTGTCGGATTCATGTAGGGCAAGCCACCCGAACTTGTAGAAGCGAGTTTCGAGTCACGGTTTGCGATATACGGCCGTGCACCGCTATACTTGGTTTTTTTCAACCGAAAGAGATACGCGGCCGTATCTCTTGAACCGTGAGTCAAAACTCGCTTCTACAAGTTGGTGTGGCTTGTACTACGTGAGACGAACCTACTCGAAAAGTTTCGTATTTTTTTACGGTCGTTCGCAGGGTTTTTAACCATAACCGCACTGAAAAGTTTCTAACTAATTTCGTATATACAATTCTAATTCTACAAGTTACTAATGCAAGCAACATAATTCGGCAATTGAATATACTTGAGGTCAACCCGATTCTACATCTAAAATCTACTAACACATAGAAATTTTTTCCCAATTTCTAAATAAATTACTACACACAAATTCAAAAAAAAAATACAAATGTAGATTATTGGGGTAAAGAAATAGTGTATACCTTACAAGATAGGTCCAAATCAAGCCAAGCAATCGATTTGGAAGAGAACTAGGGTTCCTATTTCGTATCGAAGAGGGGAAGAGAAGCTAGGGTTTCGATCGTCGGAGTTCGACTTCCACAAAGAGTAGGGTTTCGATCTTCGGAGTTGGGAGAGAAGAGGGAGAGCGGACGTTTCGATCGTCGGAGCTAGGGTTTTTTTTTCCCGTTGGGTTTAGGTTCGTCGAAGAAAGAAGAAGAGCGTGGAAGAAGACGAACTGTATGTCAACAAAAATGAATATAGATAGCCTTAACCCGTTCTTCCCTAACCCGTTCTTGGGAAGAACGGGTTAAGGCTATTTTTTAAAATAAAATTTTGCCTTAACCCGTCATTCCCAACGACGGGTTAAGGCAAGATTTGATATAAAAAAAACGGTCCAGATCGAAGTTCGCACGAGTCCGTGCGAACAGACCCGTTCCGGCCCGTTTGCAACGGAAGATCACTCATATATATATATATATATATATATATATATATATATATATATATATATATATATATATATATATATTTATTTATTTATTTATGGAAATATGGACTTTTATTTACAACTAATTATTGTCATACTATTCAAACTTGAGCTACATAATTGTTGATTTACTGTTTACAAGGTTTTTCATATGCTGTATCGTTCTGAAGACATGCCGTAGGTACGTGCCAACGAGCAAATCTAGTATATATATAAAATAGTGTATATATATTATACATATATATTTATGTATATATATATATATATATATATATATATATATATATATATATATATATATATATTATTATACACTATAATAATATACTATTATACATATTTGGCAATCAAAATGTCAATCATGGATGCAGAATAATCTCTCATTTTTTAACAAAATTATTTTTTTTGTTATCAAAAATAAAAATGAAAACCCAAAGGAGAGATCATTGGTGGGAATGCTTTAACAGGACTGGACAACTGGAAAGAAAGCTAACAATGTGGTCCAGACACTTTGTATGTGAGGCTTCAATGGGGTTACACACATTATCTGATGAGGACCTTAAAGGAATCATACCAAAAAATTATTTGATTAGATAGCTCACGTGGTAGCTCACGTGGCCTGAGGACGAATTCCACTCAAGTGAGGGACCTAGTCAACTTACAACGAATTTCATATTCTTCTCTGTCAATTCAGAGAATCTGTTACATCAAAATTCAGAGAATCTGAACACCATACCTCTACTGATCTTTCTAAAGAGAAAGGAACTTGAAACCTAACAAGAAAATTGCCGTTCAAACACTTTCCCCAAAGCTTATAGATGATTAAAATATAAACATGATTAATTTGACAACTTTCGTATATTTTTAAGTGTCTTCTAGCTAGCTACATGTTGTAGATAAGAACATATCCCAAGAAGAACTCAAGCGTAAGCAAGTGTACGTACAATAATTGCTTATTATGGCTTGTGGTTTTTTCAGCACAACACAGTTGCACACTTGCACTTTAACCCCTTTCTTTTGTTCAATTGAGGACTGAGAAACCAAGTCTGTAGAAACCCCTCCGAGTAGGGTTGGCAAACGGGTCTAACGGGCCGAGTCAGGTCGAACCCGTCCGGACTGGAATCCAATTTGGACAGATTCGGATCGGGTCCTTGGGTTAACCGGGCCGGGCCGGACTGGGTCGATAGCGCTAATTCACGACCGGCCCAATCCGTGAACCCTTTCGGGTCCAACCCGGGTTGAGTCGGGTCGGGTCGGATCGCGGGTTGGCTCGTCTAAAGTTATTTTGTTTTGTTTTGTTTTATTTTGTTTTGTTTTTTTTATATACTTAAACAAAAAATGTAATGTAATTTTAATAATAAACAAAAATTGTAATAATAATAATAAAATTGAAAGAGTGAAATTGTCAAAAAAAAAATTATATATTATTAATATGATTTCAATTTATACAAGTTTTACAATTTGTAATAAGAAATAAAAATTTTCTGCAAATTTGTTTTATAGAATAATAAATTTCTTAGATACAATTTCAATTTTATTTAATTTTCTTAATTTTAAATAACAAACAAAGATTTTATACAAATTTTTATACATTTACAATTGTCTTCAATTTATGGGTCTTCAATTTGTTGTTATTGTTGTTGGTCTTGAATTCCTCATTTTGGCTGCTATTGTTGTTGTTGTTCTTCTTCCGGCGAGGTGCTCCCACTTGTGGACGTATCGAATGCTTTTCCTTCAGTCCTATCTTCGGCCTTCAGCCAGTTTTCTGTGTAGACGAGTATCTCCAACAATTGGAGCTTCAAGCGATTCCGGTAATCGGTTAGAACCCTGCCACTTGTAGAAAATGTAATTTCTGAAGCAACTGTAAAGACAGGAGGAGTTAGTAGATCTTAGCCATATATTTAAGAAGACTATAAGTATGTTCATGGTCTTTCCACCATTGTAAAATATCTACTGAAGAAGTAAAAGATTCATAATCTTGTTGATTATACCAATTTAATTCATTTGGTTGATTAGTCCAAGGTTTTTTTTATTAAATTTGTGCAAGTAAATTAAATGTTCTATCATCTAATTTACTCTTACCATTATCTTTAGAAGTAGCAGAAGAAGTAGTAGAAGAAAAACTAACTAAAGAAGTTGTACTACTAGATGCAAAACTTCTATCATAATAATCATACAAGTTATTTAATGTCGATTCAAATTTAACTAAATTGTTCCGCAATCAATTTCAGATTCTTTTGACCCAAGTAAAATAAAAAACATTTCAATCAAACTCTTCGTACCTTCTAATTTGATATGAGGATCCATCACAGTAGCAACACAATACAATATAGGAGGAGGATTAAAATACTTCAAAATTTTTACATATGCAGGTTTCACAATATGACAAATAAAAGCATCATCGATCATTTCTTTGAAAGTTTGCATCATAGTAACTATTGAAATAAAAATACTACTAGAAGTAGATTCATAAAATTTTGAAAATTTGAAAGTTGCGTTTTAAAAGGTTCTAAAAATTTTAACAAAGATTCGACATAATACCAATATTGGAGAGTCATTTTAAAATTTGGCATATTTTTTGCAAGACAAAAATCATTTATACATACTTTATATTTAGTAAAAACTAGTAGCAAATCAAAAGTAGAGTTCTATCGGTGTTTGACATCTTTTGAAAGTTTTCTAAAATGTACATTTATAAGCCTACATCAAGCTTTCCATTATTGAAATTTGGTGCCACTTAATGCAATAAAATGTACACAATTTCTAATATTAACTATATATGGTTCGGCTATTTTTAATGCATCTTGAACACACAAATTTAAAATATGACATGCACATCTAACATAAAAAATATTGTCAGATGGAGGGTTTAATGTTGTTTTTAAAATACTAATTGATGCATTGTTGTTAGATGCATTATCAAAATTTATACACATAATTTTATCACGAATATGAAAAACATCATAAATTTCTAAAATACGGTTTGCAATTTCATTGCCACTATGGGGATAGGGTAACACGGCAAGTGATATGATCTTTTTTGAAGAATCCAATCACTGTAGATCCAATGACAAGTTATTCTCATCATTGGAATATTATTGCAACCCGTCCAACAATCGGAAGTTAAAGAAACTCTACAAGTAAACTCCATAAAATTGCAATCAAAGCTTCCCTCATTTCATTGTACATTTTAAAACAATCCGATTTTGCAAGTATTCCTAGGGATTCTTTTAAAATGGGGGTTTAAGTCAGCTTGATTAAAATTTTCTAAGTCCCTACTTTCATGATAGGAAAATGGTAACTCTTCCTTAATTATTAATCGGGTCATTTCCCGACGAACAAGTTCGGGATCATAAGAATGGCTATCAACTACACCGGTCCTAGAATGGATTTTTTGTTGGCTGGGTAGGTCAACAAGAAGTTCTTTATGCATATTTTGGATGTGTCGTCTAATTGTACCCGTGCCCTCACCCCTCTTCCATTTGTATGGCTTCAAACATATGTTACAAACTTTTAAACCTACACTCGGGACATTTTCGTTCGGAATATAATCATAAAATTTGTGCCAATCACTACTTTCTCCTCTAGTTTTCCTACTAGTAGCCAGCTGTGTTATTTCGGTTGCTTGTGTTTGTGGTTCTTCTTCTAATTCTGTGTCTCCTACAAAATCATCATGTGTACCAATGTATTGGGTCATAGGATTAGGGTACTCTTCGGCAGGGTCATTTTGTAGGACAATTGGAACCCTACAGGAAGTGCCGGTGGAATCTTGCCCACTTTAGCTACGGCCGCTACTTCGTGATCTAGACATGTTGATATATAGTAGTTATGTGAAAAAATTAAATACAATGTAAGCGCGATAAGTTATAAAAAAGAATTTAGAAAACAAGAGGGTTGTGAGAGAGAAGATCAAAAAACCAACAAACAAATATGATACAAAAAATTATAACAACAAAATAAATAAAAATAGAAGAAAAGGGTTGTGAAATTTTGATACCGTTCACTGCGGATAGTCGTATATAAAATGAGAGTGAAAATAAAAATAGAATTAGAAGTAGAAGTAGAAGTAGAAATCCGAAATTGAAGACTTGAAGAAAGCTTCTTTGTTTGATCACTTGGAGGAGTAGAAGACTTGAAGACGTAGTTAAATGTTGAATTCGATACGATCCGAATTTGTCATTTGATCATTTATATGTTGCTATCTTCTTTGTTCAATTGTTCACAAAAATTGAAATGGATTGAGTAATAATAGTAGAGAGAGTACGAGAGTAAGTTGTGAATTTTTAGTTTGGGTTTTAGGAATATTTATAGGGAAAAAACAAAAATCAACAGCTAAAAGATCCGTTAATGAGATTCTCGGCCCGTTGGACCCGCGGGTCAAACGGTCGACCCGCGTGGGTCGAACGTTTGACCCGTACGGGTCAAACGGTCTGCAACTCGTGGGTCGACCCGCTGGTTAGGTGAGTGGATCGGGTACTGTAGCGCGGGTTATCGGGCCGGGATTAATGGATTCAATTCGTTCTTTTTAAGATCCGGGTCGACCCGTTTCCATTAACGGGTTCGACCTGAACCCGAACCGGTCACTCACGGGCCGGGTTAGACGGGCGGGTCGCGGGCGATTCGCGGGTCGACACAGCCCGTTTGCCATCCCTACCTCCGAGGACGCTTTCTGGTTGCATAAACATGAAAAATATTTGTGACCAAAAGTCATTACACCAATGAACTGTTCGGAATTTCCGGTTTGTCTCTCTTCTGTCAAAGATGGACTAATCACTACTATTGTAATAAACTGCTATGGATCCTTGTGAGTTGTGACTATTGCGTTGCTTAGCTAGTGCTACACAAGTTTTTTCTTATGTTTACCATATATATAACATTAACTACTTGAATATGATGATATCTTTGTCTCCATAAACTTAATAATTAGGGGCCAAACCAGCACAATTTTGTCGGAGGACAAAGAAAAAAATTCTATAACTATATACAAATATATAGATGTTTTTTCATAATTTTTAGGAGGCCAAACCATAAAATTTAGTACTTCTAAAAGGGTTTTCAAAAATTTCAAAAATTTTAGGGAGACTTTCAAAATTTTGGAGGGTCCAGGCCTCTCCGGGCCTTCACATAGCTCTGCCACTGTTAATAATAGCACTGCTGCAGAAGGCATAAGAGCATCCACAGTCGTTTGTTAAATATGCATACTATGCACATTTGGTCAAAAACCGCGCTGCAGTCGTTGGCCAAATATGCATATTATGCATATTTCGCTACAGGAGATTGCTATAAATGAGAATGGATATGAGAAATATGGATAAATGAGAGACGGGGCTTGAAGTGCCGTCGCACCAAAAAAAATTATTTTTTTAATGGTCGGACGACACTTTAAGTGCCGTCGCAAAAAAAAAATTATTTTTTAAATGGTCGGACGGCACTCAAGTGCCGTCCCTCCAAAAAAAATTAATTTCCTAATAAAAAAAAACCAAAAAAATCCAACTCTCCCTAGGTAGGTATTTGCAATTTTTGTAATGTGTTTTTAATGTTTTTTGAATTTTTTTGGTAATTTTTTGTAATTTTTTCGTAATTTCTAAATTTTTTTTGTAATTTTTTATAATTTATTTGTAATTTTTTATTTGCACTTCGAGGACGAATTTTTCCTTCAGACGGCACTTGAATTGCCGTCGCACCTTTTTTTATAATTTTTTTTCCTCCGACGGAACATGATATGCCGTCTCACCATTTTAAAATGTTTTTTATTTTTTTTTCTTCTCCGACGGCACATGAAGCACCGTCTGTTATTATTTTAATTTAAAAAGGTAAAAAATAGCATTCGACGACTGCAGCAAAACGTAAGTTTGCTATATTCATTTATCAATTTATGCATATTTTGACCCTCAACGACTGTGGATGGTCAAGTAACTTCTTCTGTGAGCTTTGGCACCCAGAAATACCACGGACACAATGAGATATATATGACACATCAACACATTGAGTTTTTTTAATATTCACCGTTAAATTGCATCTATCGTGTCGGATGCACTATACAAGTGTCTGACACGTGTAGAACGCGATACGGCTTTGATACAGAAGTGTTGTGTTAACCGGAACTTTTTCCCAAACTGCCCCACTTTTTGAAAGTTTTTCCCAAACCACCCTACTTTCTTTTTTATTCCCAAACCATCCCATTCGGTCTTTGAAAGACCGAGTCTAGTTAAAACTAGCGCGGCCTTTCAAAGACCGAGTCTTGCACTTCGAAAAATCGAAGAGCAAGACTCGGTGTTTGAAAGACCGCGCTAGTCTTAGACTGGGGGGGATTTAATTATAGATCTCTTCTTTCTTCTTCTTCTCGACTTTATTCTCTTCGCTACTTTTCTTCTTCTTCTCTCTATCCCTCAACGAAACCCATCGCCCCCTAGCTAATTTTGTGGTCGATTTCCCTCTTAATCACTCCCCAAAACCGAGTAATCTCTCATCGATTTTCGATTTTCCCCATCTTTTTTCCCCAAATTTGATTATTTCTTTAAACCCTAAATCCCGAAATCCCAATATCTTAGATCTCGTTTAATTTCGTCTTCGATGGGGGA